>VZDJ01000006.1:648957-816042 GCA_008694505.1 Cyanoderma ruficeps
CATTTTCATTTATTTTTAATAGCATCACAGCTGCAGGAACTGCTAAGGAGAAATGTCTTCCTACAGGTGCAGGGATGGGAGAATGAGGATATTTGTATATGAGCAAGTAAAATCCATGTAGCTCAGTACTTGCTACTGTCAGATAAGAAGGGGCTGTTGGCACAAATTTAGAGTAATAGTTCCTGTTCTGCTTCTACAGTTTAGAGATATCTTGAGATAGAACTTGTGCTGTTCTACAGGTCTTGTTTTTTAAATGAATTTTTATAATAATTTTGTAGTTCTTTTTTTCATGGTCTCAAAAATGTCTTTAGGCATTGAATTATCTCCTTTAATTATTTACTGGGCAAAGAAGGATGTGAGAGCAACTTCTTAAAAATTTCATTTGATGTTCTCAAGTTCTTCTGGAAAACACTTGAGGCATCTGACACACCATATCATGTTGTGCTATAATGTTTTTTCATTTTGGTGTACTTTGATCTTACACCTGTCATTCTTGACTGCTTTGTGAGCTAAAAATTCTCTTTTCTCTGTGTGTGTAAGCTGCTCCATGCTATGATCAATATTATCAATGTCTCTTTTGGTCCTTTATGTTTTTCATGAGCTAGAAGAATTTGAACATAGAGGAATGCCACTAATGTATCAGTAGCATAAGGACATGTTATGTCTTCCCTTCATTAAAAAATAGTCTGATGTTCTGGATGGTTTCTAACCTATCTGCTTGAAAGCCCTGAATGTGTGAATTTTTGAAAGCGTGTGTTTAGAGACTACTACAACTTTGTCTGATACTGTTATTAGATAGCTACTACCGGTATATTATGTTGCATTTATTGGCATGTTACTTAATTGGCTGTTTTCTGTGCTTGCTGCTTAATGTCCTGAGGTTTTGTGAGTTTTGTAATGATCTGTAAGTTTTGAACAATCATAATAATTTTGTATAAAACGCAGGTGCTCTGTAATGACATAGGCAGGTAACCATTCTGAAGAGCAGCCCAAGTGCAGGCATAGGTTGTGGTGAGGTGTTTGAGCTCTCTCCCCTGTCAGTCTTTGTCTCTGAAGTCTTACCCTGCAAGGTCTTCAGTTATCTGGTAGCTTCCTGTTAGACATCATCAGATACTTCCTACTTCTAACATCTTTTCCCACAGAATTCTTGATGCCTTCAGAGAACTCTTCAAGTTGTGAAACATGATTTTGCTCTGCAAAAGCTGATGGGGTGTTGTCATTGTTGGTTTGGGTTTTTTTTCTTTTTAAATTATTCTAGTCTACAGATTCTTAGGCATGGTTTTAACCACGTTGTGCAGGACCAGAGTCAGACTGTGCTGTGCTTCTTCTGATTGCCTTGTCACACCTGAAAGTAGTTTATTTTCCACTCTTAATTCTTTTTTGCTTGGCTCACCTTAAGCCTAAGTTTTTGTGGAATCAGTAATTTGGAAATTCAGTAGATAATGCTTCAATGCTTTGGCTCAATAGCATCTGTCTCTGGTGAATTCTTACTATTAATTTGATATTTTTAATTGCTTCTTGGATGCTTAATTTTTAGAAAATGCCTTATATGTCATAAATTTAAACAGGATCTCATTTGGAGATTGGCCTTAACTGTCTGGATAGTAACTTCAGAGAACAGCAGGTCATCAAGGTTTTCTGTTCTGTCTTTATCTTATAAATTTGTCTTTTATACCTTCATTAGCTAGGGGATTGTTGCATTGTGGTAGCAAGATGTTTGTAACTATCAGATTCTGCTATGTTTGAGCTCAGAAATAGCAGTGGGAATTTGATGAGATTTTATTGCCCTCTGACAGATGGCTGTACAATTCACTGGAAAGCTTTTATTATGCTTCTGTGTACTAGATAGTGTATGCTTATCAATTAGACCCATACTGGATTTGCATTACTACCTTTAAGTTTTAATGACCTGTGTGCAGATGAAGAAGATACACACAGGTTAAAAAGTCAATAGTAACTGAAATTCTAGAGAAAAGTTGGTTTTGTGTTTAATTTTCATACTGACAAACAAAATTCTGCACTCTAAAATATGTGGTAGAGTAGTTTTTTAAAAAGAAAAAAAAAGGTATGTTCATTGTGTTCAGGGAGCAGAAGATAGAATGTTTTTGTGTTGAAGTGGCTCCAATCTGTTGTATCATTTGATAAATGGATTTTTTTAAGGGCTTTATTTTACCACATGCAATTCTTAACTTCTGCTTCAAACTTGAATGTGCCCAGGTGCTGGTGATAATGTTTGTTCCACTTTCAAGTGTCCTGTTTGAATGGGGATTAGGATTTGTGTTCCTGTCCAGTGATAGTCTGGTCTTTCAACCCCGTTTGTAGTTGTGTTAGAAAGATCGGAGCCAAATTTAGTCTGATGTTTTGGTTCTGCTTGTACTTTTTGCTAGTGAAGACTTTTTTTTGGGCTTTGCAACTTTGGAAAAATTATTTTATATCTGTTCTTTAGAAATGTGATGAATTTTATAGTGCTTGTAACCTCCTGCGTTTTTTTCTCCTTTCTTATCTGCTTGCATAGTTACTGATCGTTTGCAGTGCCTGAATCTTAGCATCACTTAGTCTTGTCTATTTTTGGTCATGGAGGATAGAAGTTTCGTATTTATATTAGGCAGTTCTTTGTTTCTCGAATGTCACTAAGTAACCAGAAAGGAATACTAAATAATGCCTGCTTGAATATGAACTAAGAGTGTCCCTTCGTAAGATTTTATAAAGGTGTCTGTGATCAGTGCTTTGTTTTAAATAACAGAGGTTTGGAAAATAGTTTTGCCTTCTTCACCTCTACATAGTGTCTTTCTTTCAGTTTTGCTTTATGTGTTTTTTCCTGTGAGGGCATTGCTAAACTGTTATGGAATGTCACATCTGAAGCTGGATATTCTAGCGTGAGATTGTGAGTGCTTATCATGGGTCCACATGTAGAGATTGTACAGTATATCTTGCACTTCTAAGCTGAGTGCAAAGCTTGTTCCTTACCATTCTTAAAGTTCAATGTTTTTTCTTTTTCTTAATATAAACCCTCAAAGCCTTTCTGTATCAGTTTGTTTCACCTAAATTGCAGTCCAGAGTTGAAATTTTGGTCCTGCTAGACATCCTAACTTCCTGATCTCTTACTTTTCTAGATATTGGAGTAATTAGAGCCAGATAGAAATTTATGTGTGTTGAGTGGTTCCTTTCTCTTGATGCCACTTGTTTTCTTCCACTTTTATGAAAATACCATTACTAACTTGTTTCATATAACAAACTTTGGCCTTCCACGCTTTCATTTTCCTTGTTAATGTGTTTCTGTTTTCATTTTACCAAGGGCAATTTCGTTTTACCAAGCTACAATGCCCTTGTTGTAAGAAATTCCAAGAACTTAAAAAAAAGCTTCTCTTAGATGTGAAGAGGCAAAATTATTTCTTCACTCAATATCACGTGTATGAAGTGGTAGTGTACTAATAGTAGCAGTCATTTGAGAAATCTGCTCTTTTCTTTTAGTTGAACTGTCTTTTTCTGAAAAAAAAAAGCAGCTGGCTTCTGATAATAATCTGAAAATGCAGGGCAACTTACTTAAGTTTGAGTTTTGCAATGTATTTGAAAATACTGAGAATAGTAAAAAGAAATTTTATATGTTTTTCTTTCACAGAGTCCCCAGAAAAGGAAAAAAAGTGTATTTCAGTAGGTGGAGTAGCTGCTGACATAGGAAAACTGTACTAAAGGACATTTCTGGAGGAAAACTTTTAAGGTATGTGAGCTAAGTTATGCTTTGCAGAAAAGCCTTCCTGAAAATTAGCTGCCTGCTTTGCTTTGGGTGAACCTGTATTTCAAATCAGCTTTGAAATAATCAGAAATAACTTGTATTACCACTTCAGATGATTATTGTTGACAAAAGCTCTGCAGAAGGATTAGTTTTACTAGTTTATGTTGTATACATCGTATCTATGCATACAAAGATGGTCTTATGAATATGTGATTAGTGTAAACAAATGGTAGGTAGTGCATGTGTTTTGTATTTCATGGTCTTGTGCATTCCAGGAATAGATCCTACACTAACATAAATGTGAATTGTGTGACTGTCTAATTCTTGTTTAAGGTGTGGATAGAGGGCTAAGAATGATTTATTTCATTATTTTAATGGAATATAACTACTGTAAGCCTAACATTGAGAAATTGAAAAGGACTGTCTAACAAATTGATAATCTATTGTAAAAATTCTTTTAGTTTGGTACAGAAGCCTTGATTTTGAGGATTTGTCTCCTGAATCCACATCTTTTTTTTTCTGATTTTGACATATTTTTAATGTTTGTAGAAAGTGTTTGCAAAAAGTATTCTCTATGATTTGGAGCCCATGCATATCAGGAGCAGTCTAAATTCATAGCATATGAAGATTGAGGGAATCCAGATCTGTGATGTGCTTTCTTATTCCAAATTTCACTTGGGGCCAGGTGTGCTTTTCTAGGTTTGTAGTTTTTGAGTTGCCTACCTTTGTAGGCAACTAAACTTGGTTCACTGGCTCTGTGAAAACACAAGTTCCAGCTGATGCATGTAGATTCATCATTATTTTAAGATAATCATTCACAACCGTGGGTATAATTGGTGGCAATGTAGTAGAAGGCACCAATTGTTATAAGTGTAGGAGAACATTTTGTGCAAGTGTTGCATTGTACATGCTCCGGTCTCCTTGCTCATTTCATTTCAGTCAGTGTCAGACGCAGGACCTTTGGTCTGACACAGCATGGCCACTTTCATGTGTCGCAGACAGATTGCAATCTTTAAATTAAATGTACATTGATTATGGAAACTACTTTCTTCGGAGTTGCTGCTGGAATCCAGGAAGATGACTAACTGGAATACTAGCTTTATTTCCTGAGGGGAGTGTTACAATATTGAAGGATTATGTGACTAGCATTGAAGTTTCTTGCTGTTCGGCTGACAAAATTTAACATTGATTTGTTTAGAATCTGACTGCAACCACTGTGCAGTCAACTGCAACCACTGGTGGTTGAGAGAAATTTTAAATTGTCTTTGGTAACTCTGCTTAAATTTAGAACAGTTTAAGATCTGGTTGCTCATCCATACTATCTTATTAAATGTATATTCAATGTGTATGTCCTGTGAATGATTAGTTTGTTGCTTTGAGCATACTGCTATGGAGAAAGTAAGTCGTACTTTCTTGAAATGACTGTGAGGCATATTTTACTCCTAAGCCTAACAAATATTTTTTGACTAATGTACAGTAGTTTTTTTAGCCATCTGTATCTATGCCTATATGTCTATATCAATCTTATATTTCAAAATAAACAAAAAATAGCTCATTTGTCTTACTCGGTGGTAGTGGTATTTTACTGCTTTTACAAAATGCACTAAAATTCTGTTTGAAACTTCACTAGCATGTCAAATTATCCAGGCTTTGTTCATGTGTCAAAAAAGAGATAAACCTCATGGGTATCTACCAGAAGCAGATGAAATCTCTTCACATTAAGAGTAAAGCAATTCCTGAAGGTTTTCTTTCTGTATGAGCTTAGCATATCATGTTTGTTATTATCACTTCTCCGTCTAGCTTGTTTTAAAACATTTGTCATCTCTGGTTTTCCATTAAGATAAAATACTCTCCCATGCTTTTTTGAGAACTTTCCCCCCCACAGAATAACTCTTACACTGTATTTTCATCTTCTGAGCATCAGAGAAGAAAGTATATTGGTGTCTCAAACTCCCCTTATCTCATACCAGTTTCACATTAAATCTTTTCTGGGTTCGGATTTTGCTATTTTTGCTGATTTCTCAATTTTGCCAGTAGTCCGTGATTGCAAAATCTGTCTGGAAATCTTTGTCTTTTAGTGTCTGTATTTTAATGTATGGTAAAGCCAAATATATGGGAATATTAGTATTCCATAATACAGTAGCTGCGAACATGGGGAAGCACAAGGAAGATCACACCATGAATAGCAGCCCAGCTAGTTTGCTCTTCTAAAACATCTTCTGGTGTGATGGTTGGAGACACAGGGCTGATCTAAATGCATCACTGTGCCCAGGTGATTGCTGTAGGTCCCTTCTGACTGAAATACTTTGTATTGAAATACTTCTGACTGAAATACTCTGACCCTGTAGGGCACCTGTCAGCTCATCTGTGGTCACTAGCAAGGGAAATAACAAACTTGGGAAAATATCTGTCTGTATTTGTGCCAGATACTGTCTTTTTGAGCATTGTGCTTTAAAAATGTGCCTTTGTTTTTTAAGAGTATTTGAAAATCAGCTTGTTGGTTCATGTGTTTGGTAAATCTTACAGTTCTGGCTTCAAATTAATGACTGTGTGATCTGTACTGTTTTCAATTATTTAAAAGTATTAAAAACCATTTAAAAATCAGAAGTAGTTTTAAGTGACAGAGTTGGTTTTTAGCTTATCAAAACTTAAGCTTAGTTAAGTGGCTTAGATCTTGAATACTTCTTCACCACTTTTTTGCCTCCACAATAAAGCACTTGGATTTGGCTGGATGTCTTGATTGAAGATTTTTCTCGTTTACGTGGAACTCATATGGTAGCTGACTTACCCATTTGGGAATAATCAGTTCTGAGTCTTGATGCTTGTTAGTTTTAGCAAATCAGAATTTTATCACTTTTGCAAAACAAGTTTTTTTCCATGCTGCTACTGTCACTGTGAAAGGAATAATTTAAAACAAAGACTGGAGTCCAGTGTGTGTACAATTTTTGGCTATGTATCCAGGCATCTAATAGTGGAATTGGAAAAAATCTGATTACTGCTTCATGAAGAGCAGCTTAGCAGGCTCGAGTGAGGTATGGTTGGGTGTTTTGTTCTATTGATTTTTGTAATCCTGTGGCTCCTTTGTAAGTCACTAGAAGCAGACTGAAATACGACATGCTGAAAATATTTTCTCCTTCCCTTTCCATACTGCCTCTCAGTAGAAAACAGAGGCTGAGGTAAAGCAAGCAGGCCATTGCTTTATTCATAACACAAGGCCAGACTTCGCTGTGAGATTCAGTTCAGTTCAGAGATATCTTCTGAATCTGGATGTAAGAAAACAAGGATACTGTCTTTTCTCATGGCTGTTGTGCTAAGAGAGTTAGGTAACGTGCTAAAATGGGGTAGGAGAAAAATGAAAAGTCATAAAAGTGGATCTAGATCTAAAGGGCATCAAAAATTCACTAGTGCAGCTTCAGCCATGTTAATGAATGGGCTTTAAGATTTTTTTCTTTGGTTCATATTACTGAAATGTTTGTGGTTCTGAAAGAGTGTTCCTGAATTTTAACTCTGGAGATAGTTTAATTAATATTAGCGATAATTACATACTTCATAAATACAGCAATATAAACTATTTACTGTTGCTGTGTATGACTGAATTCCTAGCCATCAAGAATAATTCTGACTAAAATACACAGCCTCAAATTAAAGAGCTTCTGAAAGCTTAAAGGTGGTTACTCATACAGCCTTGACTTGTATGTATTGTGTAGATACATAGCAATGTGGCACTTTCTAGTTTTTGTTATTGGATCTTTGTTTTGTTATATAGCATGGTTTGTGTTCTAAGAATGAACATGTAGTACATTAGTCTCATTTCAGAGGCTGCTTGAGGTTCTGATTTGCAAAATCTTCAGAACTGTTGTGCAGTAACTGAAGCCTATAACATATTGATTTTTCTGAATACCTAACATGCTAAAAATGCTAGGAACTCTGAAAATTCTGTCTTTAAGCCATGTACACATCGATATGAGCTGCCACAGTGTTAACATTAGTGTGTGTGTCTCAGTTCTTAATGTAAAATAAGAATATTGCTCCTACTTCTCTCAATAGACTGCTAGGAAGATAAATTTGTTAATGTTTCTAGAACACTGCTAATTTGAGTGGTAATGTGTAAAGCCTGTAAAGAAGTTGGGATTTCTGTGTTAAAAAGAACCAAGACTTTGCTGTAGTGCAGGAATTAGTGAATAGGCAGTATAAAGGCTGTGGCTGCGCTGCAGTCCAGAGATAAGAATTGCAGTTTATATAAGTTTATCTTACTTAGTTGAACCTGATTGGTATAGGAAAAGGTAGTTGGTGTGTACACAGAAAAGGGGTTCAGCCCACATTACAAAACCTGTGCAAGAGTGTGTAGGAATTACTTCTTTGTATGGTTTCAGCTCTTCTATAATGTAGCTGTGTGTTTATCACTATCAGATGCAGGTATTTCAGAGCTAACTCTAGCAACGTGTCTTTGACCTTTGGTTCTGCTGCAGGATTTCATATGGCGTCATATTTTATCTATCAATCTTACATCATGTCAATTTGGTACAATAAGAGTGGACTGTCCTAGGGTAAAACGGTGTAAACTAAAGAACTCTGACTCAGGGGACTGGTGTATGGTTGGATGGGAAACCTGCTTTGGGATATTTTCTGGTTTTTGAGAGGTTGAATCTACAGGCTTAATGGCCTGTTAACACGGGGTTTAGGAGCAAACCAGATTCTAAATAGTTACCAATTTCCCACAGATGCAGTGCCTGACAGGTGGTGTTTTATTTGGATTTTTCTGTGCTCTTAGGACAGTAAACATGAGAAATGTTTCAGGTCAACAGGAGTAGAAAAGTACGGTTGGCAGCTTGTCTGGAGATACTCTTAGTTGTACTTATTTGGTTAAATATGTAGATTGGTCTTTAGTGTTTGTCTTAGATGCTGTTTTCTTTGTACTTTAAGTTAAGGAGGGACGTTTTTGCAGAAATGAAAACTGGAGAGGAGTTCTGAGGCTGAAATCTTTTTCAGTCAGAGTTTCTTGTTCAAAACAGTGCTCCAAACCTCCTTTCAGTTTCTACTGAGGAGATAAATGTATGTGGTTAATCTTATGATTAGGTTATTTAAGGATTTAGGCATCAATAGTATCTCTTTGTCTCACCGGAAGTTTTTCTTTTGATAATTATCTCATCTGTCTTGTTCTCCTTTCAGATGTGGTGAAGAGCCTGTATTTTCCCCTGTCTGGTATATAGTGCCTTAAAAATGGGGTTTGGAGGTGACCTGAAGTATTCTCATGATGCTTTATTAAAACTGCAAGATTGGGAACTACGACTGCTGGAAACAGTGAAGAAATTCATGGTAATGAGGGTAAAAAGTGATAAGGAATATGCGTCCACTTTACAGAATCTTTGTAACCAAGTAGACAAAGAGAGCACTTGTCAATTGGATTATATCAGCAATGTGTCCAAGGTGAGTCTGAATTTGGAATATCCTTGGGTTCTGGGTTTATTTTTGTGTTTTTGGTTTGAGTTTGATTCCTGTCCATTCAGTTTCTTGAGCGTTAATATTGCCAAAGTATTAAAAATGGATTGTTTTAGCTTCTTAGTGAAATATGCAAAAGTTGAACTCTAGTCTTGCTTTGAAGAAAATAACTGAACGGCAATCCCGATTTTTGAAATTCAATATATAAATGAGTTGAGCCTGCTACTTTTAGTCCTTTGAAAATCAAGTATGGTATGGTAACCTTTTAAGATATGAACTATTGTTTAGGTTATATAGAATTGGTGACAGAAGAAGAAAAATGCCAGGAAACCAAGGCAAAGCCTAGCATTCCAGCTGTTACTCACTGCAGCATGTGTTGTAAAAACAAAACATTAATTCAGGATGTTTCTCCTAATTGTGAGGTTATTTTGCATTCTGTTAAAATTACTGTGTTGACTTTTTAAAAAGGTAAGGCTGTCTGCTCTCCAAATTACTGGTTTCCAGATTCAGAGCAAGTCCAAGCAAACGTTATGATGAGGCAAACTTCCTTTATCACCTGTTTGAAAGTTTTGCTCCTGGATTCTAGATTCTCTACTAACATGAGAAGACTTTTCTGTTTTGATGGCTTGTTCAGTTCTTGGCCCTTGTTCTGTAGCAGTGGTTACACAGTGCCTTCAGTCTGGCATGAATCCTCATTTTCTCTCTGCAGGAAAACACCCTTTCTGAATCAGGTTAAATTCTAGACAAAGCAGTTTTTATGTTCTGGGCTTATGGGGGGGCTGCCTGGATTGTGGCTGTGACGTAGCATTAGGAACAGGACTGTGCCTTGGATGGATGGGTGTATACAGGGTTAAAGTGGCTGTGTGTGACTTGAAAGCTGTGCTGCTTCAGAGCTGTGCACTGTTTATATATAACGTTCTGTTGTTGCTTCCCTCCCCCACAATAATTCTTGCCTTGTAAATTGAAATACTGCCCTTTTTTCATTGGCACAGAGTATTTAGCATTATAACGTATAAACAACCATTAACCTTCACATAGGTATCTCAGTCTAGGACAGCTCTTGTTAATAACATGAGCACTTCTTGTGAGCAGATGAATTTAAAACATCTGGAGATCTGACTTAAGCCACATTCTTTTTGGCTTGAGAAGAGTCATGCATGTCACATTTTGAAATCTTGTTTTGAACAGGGGCACTCAGGTTGTCTTTCAGCATAATTTTCATTCTCTTTTTATTTTTCTCCTAAGGAGATGTAATTTTTTGCTAAGTCGCATCTCTGATATCTATGTTTTTATATAACAGCAAAAATATTTGTATGGACTGGCAGATCTTTTGTATGGGCTTGTTTTAAAATTTCACTGACACCTTGGATTTTGAAGTTGGGTAGTGACACATTATCTTGCTGGTTTTTGCAGTTGAAAAGCCTGAATTATTGATTTATTTACTAATCTCATTCTAATTTTATCTATTATGTGATTTTTTTTCTGTCTTCCTGACATTTTACAGAACCAAAGAATGATGGAAATATTATGGGACATGAGTCTAGTTTCTTGCATCTTCTGAGATGTAAAAAAACTGTGTTTGGTATTGTATTATTTGACATTTTGTGACATTAAAACGCAATAGCAAGCTGTTTAATTTTTCATGGGCTTTGTTTGTTTGGTTTTGTTGTTGTGGTTGTTTGCTTTGCTTTGTTTTGATCTCTAAGTGTACAGTGAGAACGAGCACTTAGAGAGAAATGGTGTTTGGGAAAATCTGTCTTCTGTTTTTTTTCATGTGGAGACAGCAAACTTGCTGGAAGGCATAGTAGCAGCAACTGCTAACTCTAGAAAAGAGGTGTTTTTAAGAACTTCCAGACTGCTCTTTTATGTGTGTATGTGTCTGAAAAATAGTGTTAAATCAAACAAGAATGTATTTTATTGCATTTGTTGGATTGTGGTCATTTTTTGTGGAAGGAAATGCTTTACCTTTTCTGCTGTTCCCACCCAGCTTTTTTGTCCAATATAAATCTCTATTATTGAAGTGTTTTCACTTTACCTTCTCCTTATTTAGGATAATAAAATATAGTCACACAAAGCACAAAAATCCTGCTTTACTGCTATTTCCCTGTGGAAACATCACTTTCATCTTTTCCTGGTGAAAAGAGTGATGGGAAGAACAGGGAAATATGCAAAAGATTTTTTTTTTTTTTAAATAGAAAGGGAAGTAATTGCTATGTTTCTGGCTTATTTAAGCTCATTTGGTGAATTGTAAACTAAGCATCTCCTTAGAATACCTGTACTGTTGAAAAATGCTTTTGGTGTGATTTTTCAGGATTAAAACGCTAGTTGTCTCATTAATGATAAATCAGCCTTATGAAAAACAGATGACTCTGACTACATTTCCATCTCTGAGAGCACTTTTATGAACTCTTCTGTAGCCACAAAGGCCCACTCTTCTCACAGAAGTGTTCAGTGCTGTTTTATCCTATGCAACTTTTCAGTATGACTTCTGAAATGGTCTCCAGCCATAGCAGGAAAGCTTTAGGCCTTGATGTTTTATAACACCACACTTTCAGTAGTCTAGATAGCTCTGTGCCAATCTGTGGGATATCTACAAGCTGGAGAAAATATTAAAGATAGTCCAATATATAGGGGAGTCAATTGTCTTTAGTTTTTTTTCTAGAAGCCAGTATTTGTTGTAGCATTGTCATGTAGAGATGGAAATATTAGGTATATATGTTTGTATACAGGATAAAAAGAAACCCCAAAGCTAACAAACAAATTAATTTTCTAAAGTTTTTATCTCGGGCTGATTTCTGTTTTAGTAAGAGTGAGAGAAATGCCAATGAAACTCACATGCTAGCTGCCTTTAAAAACCTTGTATTTCTGTGGCATGTAGCCACTCTCAAATCTTAGCTATAGCACAGCATTCATTGTCAGGAGTTATCTTTAAGGAGTCCAGTGTGTGACAGCAATCTTGAGGGTAATGAAGGTTTTTATTTGAAGCTTAATTCACATTTGTGTCTGTGATATCTGTAGATGTGTATCTGTGTTCAAAGCCACACACAGCACATTAAGCTGTCCTGAAAACTGACAGAATGTCCAAGGAAGCTATTAAAGAAGGGAAACAGAAGGATGCTGGGTTAGACAACAGCTGAGTGTTACCTTTGTTTGTGTTTTGGTATTGGTGGCCTGAGTGATGCTGCTGTGTGAAGCAGCTGATGTAATAGTGTCCCCTTAAACCACCACCCCTCAAATGCGTATTGTTGTCAGGTATTCAGACAAAGCTGGAAGTCAGCTTGGGCAGAGGAGCTGTGGGGGGAAACTGGAGGACAAAGGATGTAAGAATATAGTTCTCAGTGGCATTGGGGGCATATTTAAAAAAAAGTAAGGCTGCAGTACTTTCTTTGGTGTTCTGAAGTACTAGGAGAGTGCTAAAGGGTGAATATTCAATGCTGTATTTTTGTCTCTGGTGCATTTTTATGACTTTATGAGTAGGATTGAGGCATGATTCTGGTGTTGGAGGAGGATCTCAAATGCATTTGGATAAGCCTTAAAAATACTTCTTTTACTGAATTTTTTTAAACAATGATGCATCTTTTCCCACAGTTCTTATTAATTGTTTGGTTATTTGTGAGCTGAAATACGTAAGTGCTTTTCTGTTCTGACTTTTTTATAGTCTTGGTTGCTCGTGGTACAACAAACAGAACAGCTGAGCAAAATAATGAAGACGCATGCAGAGGATCTTAACTCTGGGCCCTTGCATAGGCTTACAATGATGATCAAAGATAAGCAGCAAGTTAAGAAGAGTTTTGTAGGTGTTCATCAACAAATTGAAGCAGAGATGTACAAGGTATTTATTAATCTTGAATTAAATTCATCTTGCTTGATAAATTAATTATATGTTTAATATTTAATTAAAAGTAGATTTTTTTGGTTGTTGTTTTTGTTCATGCTGTGGTAAAAGTGTAGTGGGTGATATGTAGAATGCTTAGTTTAAATTTTTGTAATTTTCTACACAATTTTTCTTGTCTGCTGGCTGACAAGGCAAAGATGGAAAAGTTTCTTCCATATGAATTTCTGTGGACAGATAGCACTGGAAATGCTCTTCTAGTAGAGGATAATTCTTGTGTGACACTTCTCTATTCCATCCCTTTTTCCTGTTCTAATTCCACTCTACATTCATGTGACCAGGGAAATTAAACTATTGTTAATGAGTGCTCTTGGCAGTCCAGACTCTTTTGGGTGGGGACAAACAAAATAGGGTTCTAGTCCCCATTCTAAAATATAAAGCAGGTGTAAACCAAACATTGAGACTGCAGGTGAAACTCCTCAGAGTGTTTTCCGTGACATATCTGTTGTCCTGCTTGTGTTCAAAGTGCTGTATCTTGCCGGTAAAGCTGACAGAAATCACAGTTTCATTCAGATGCTCTGGGGAAAATTTAGCTACAGATGTCAAAAATCAGAGTGATAGTCTGAAAGGTCTACTGAGAGAATGATCTTTTTTCCAGCAGAGAATTTGGTATTTGAAGTAGTGTAATTAAAATGTAACATCTGAGCAAAGCAGTAACACTGTCATAGCTTGATGAGTAAAAGATTCTTGGGCCAGTTCTGAGAAGAACTTGGAGCTATTCTGTATTAAAACTAAGAGTATTTTAAGTTAAATACATTGGTTCTAATAAGGTAGCTTCCATAATATGCTAGAATCTTGGCATCTTTCCCAGGCAGGGACTATGGGGACATCCTTTTTGGTGCATGGTCAGTAGGCTGTTATTATCTGCTAACATTTCAAGCCAAATAATCACTTTCTGCTACTTATGAATTGGTGCATCTCAAAAAGTCAGGATGGAAGAAGAGGAAAAACTGGTAATATGTGTTAGAAATAACAGAAGTTATAGAAAATTGCACAAAGAGAAAAAGATAGGAAAGAGAGGCTGAATAGAGTAAGACTGCTGGAAGCTCAGGTATACTTCGAAAAGAGACTATGCAATGTTTTGTTTTCTGTTAATAGACCAAACTCTAATAAAACATCTCATAAATATGTCTTTTAAAATAAGACTTTTCAAAAAAAACATAATGTGTACTGAGCATTTGGCAAATGATTATTACAAATCATACTGGTTTTATTTAATTATGGGCTTCATGGCCATGAAAGTATTTTGCATCCTGATGATTAAGCTTGCATTGTTGTTTGGGTTGAGGTGTTTTGGGTTTGTTTTCCTTTTTTCCACTTGCTGATTTTGCAAAGAAGTACTTGAATAGTGTTCTCCTGTTGTTAGTTGATGTTCAAGGTTTTGTGTACCTGGAACACTTTCAGAATGATTCCCTGAAATTTGAAATATTTCTCATGTTCTGTAGTATTATTTCTGCTTTTATTGTGCACAGAGGTAAAATGCTGATTATATCCCAGGACAGTATGCAACGTTTGTGAACATCAGCATCTGTGCAGCTCCTGTTTTTAGGATAAGGTAGCATAAAACTACCTTGTTGTGTTTAGGTGAAATATATGTATGTCATCCTTTCTTATTCTAGACACCTCTACAGTGAGGAATCTTATGGGGAAGATTCTTAAGAACGGCAAAATAACATGGCTTTTGCACAAATGTAATAGGACTTGTGTCTTGTAGATTTATGCCAAATTCCATTAAGATGTTGAATAATTTTTTTTCTTCATGAAATCTGAGGGGAAAAAATAGAGTAGTGTGCTTATTAGGTGGGTAAGATCTTTTGAAATAAAGACTGAGTTTAACGTAATCCTTGAGCATCTTAGTTTCTTAAGAACTAAGGAACTAGTGTTCTTTGGAAACAGACATGCTCTTGGTGTTGGCTTTATCTGTTGGAAAAACACTATATAAGAATCATAATGCAATTACTGTAAAGGTTTCATAATGCTAGTGCCCTGTTTTATTTCTCAGTTTTCTGTAAGAGAAGCTGTTTGTGTTATTTAGGTCTTAATTATGATCATTACTTCCTAATTGCATCTTTTTCTCCATTTGTCCTGATGTCTCTACAATACAAATTTGTCAAAAAGTTATTTCTCCTGTATTGTCTCTATTGGTATATAACAGCAGTTGTGTATAGTTTACAGAGTGTAGAAATACAAGATGAGTATGTGTGATTGATATGGAAAAATGGTTCTACCTTCAAATTAAATTTTACACAGTTGACCCAAAAATAGAAACTAGACAGCACTTTGTTGGATCTTTAAGGAATTTCATTAAATTTTCAGATGTTCTGGGGGATGCAAGTAGTGTTATCTGGGCCTTGCCTCATGAAAAAAAGGGAAAATTATGTACTTTATCCTTCTTCCTGCCGGCTGCTAGAGGAGCAATTTTTTAGTAGAATGAACTACTTTTTCTGCACATTCCCTGAGAGAAGCACTTCCATTAAAATTATTTAATAATTTCTCTTCCAGTAGTTATTGATTTTCCAATTGAAGACTATTTTTCAGGTTTGTTTTGGGGTTTTTTTGGTTTTTTTGGTCAAAATTTTTGTTTTTCTTTACAATATATGCTAGCTTGTTTTGGTCTTGTGATGGCTGGTTTATTACGGACTTTTGTTTGCAAGTTCATGATTTGGGATTATTTCTGAACAATGCACTAGTTTTGTCACACTGAATGAATGCTGGGGGTGGAAGAGAAACTTCATATTAATTTTGTGACCAAAAGTGTTATGTTCAGTGCTCTGTTTCATGGTAGGGCTTTTTTTATTTGGTTGCTTCAGTAGATGGGTTTTTGTTTGGGTTTCTTTGGTTGTTGGTTTGGTTTTCATTTTTGAGATTTAAGTTGTACAATCGATAGATTATTTCATGCCAAGTTGCTGTTCCTTAGTCATTTGTATGAAGTGTAATGTCTAAAAATTCTGCTTTTTTTTAGGTGCTAGAGAAATTCCTTCATATGCATAGGACATTTTAAGGCAGTATGATTCGTTAAGCATCTTTTTGATGTGTCTTTTGCCTTGTAATTGAAATGGAATGTTGTTAATGATTAGCTGGATTTTCTAAATATATTTTTAATTACATTGATGTGAATGGGGATTTGTGTCTTAGGCCTCTTATTTATTTCCATGCATTTATTGATTTTGATTTTGCACCATGTAATTTGCACCATGTAATTTGCACTATGTAATTGCACCATGTAATAATCCTATTAAGATTTTCACAAGCCAGTGGAAAGTGTAGCATCCTTATTTTGGATAATAAATTCTGTTAATTCTGTTTTACTAATGCTATGGGGTTTTTTTATTGTATTGAGAGTAAGTATTTTTAATGCTTTAAAAATTCCTCTTTTCTTAAAGGTCACAAAGACAGAACTAGAGAAACTTAAATCAAGCTACAGGCAACTAATAAAAGAAGTAAATTCTGCCAAAGAAAAGTATAAAGAGGCTGTAGCTAAAGGTATGATTGACTTGATTTTGTGTATTTATTAGCTCCTTTTTCAAACCTGCTGAAACTCTTTCATTGAAATAAGGTAATTTCTCTGTTTTGAGCTACTTGACTACAGTGTAAAAGTTTGTTGAGTGTCTTAAGTAAGCCAGGCTGATTGTCATCATGTGTGCTTGGTATAATCTTTTAAAATTTCATAAAATATAAACAGTGATTCTTTTAAGTTCTTGTATCATTCCTTCAGTGGATGTTTTTGAAATCTTAAATTGCTCAGATGGACTCTGGTCTCACCTGCATTGTAGCTGCAGCCTACTTGCCTGTGAAATATTATCATTGCTATAGTGGCTTCAGCATCAGTTCTTGTCAGTGTAATATATCAAACCTTTGTCAACCTCATCTAAAAGAGGAAAATAAGCCATTTGTGCACTGAGATTTTTTTTTTAGGGAATGATGCATTTAAATCCACATGGATTTTGACTCCTGTTGAATTGTCCTCGAATGATGAGATAAAAAAGAGCCTTTGTTCTATTATGTATTGAAATATCTTGCTAATAGTTGTTCTTACATGTCCTTCTGAGATTTTCTGTTCTTCCTTTAGTGAAAATTGACTGAATGGCAGTATGTAAATGTAATTCCAAGATCCATCTTAAGGTTTTGCATGCATGTCTAAATGACAGTTAATGTTCTTGGTTCTGGTGTAGTATAATTATAGTAGCTGTCAGTGAGGAAAGATTGTTTCTTTCCAGTTTTGTCTCAAATTTGGACAAAACAGCAGGGGATAAGAAGTTATGCTTAGCACTGTTAAACTTCTGCTGTTCTTTTTCTTTTACTGAAGTTCAGAAATGCCTAAAAATGAAAGTGCATACTTTGATGTTGATTTCATCCAGTTCCATATTTGCTGTATGTAACTTATTTGATTATTCGGTTTATTCTCAAGTAACTACTTAACCCTGGAATATGTAGTATGTATCATGGAAAATGTAATAGGATGTTTGGGTCTTAGTATGTTATTTTTAGACTGTTTTATCCTCTCTTCCTGTTACCAATCTGGTTATTCTCTATTCCTGAAGCACCAAACTTTCCCATTGGAAGAAAGGAGTGTTTTGGCTGTCAGCAGCTGTGATATTTTGATGTGGTTTTGATTAACTGAATTAATGTTTCTTCAGATAGATAGCAAACATAATTTGTTTTTAAGACACTTATCTCCTGTAGTTTTCCTTGACTTTCTCTTTCAGGCTTTTATCTAATGTTTGTTGTATTATAATTCATACTTAATTTCATTTCTGCTAAAATCTTACTGTTAGTCTGTTTTGACAAACACTGATGACTATAAAAATGTTTTTCTCCCAAAGTTGCAGAATTGCTCCTCTCCTGCTGCATCCCAGGCCCTGTTCCTGTTTACAAATACTTGTGCATTTGATGAGCTACTGCAGTTATTTATCAGCTGCAGGTCAGCTGAGCTGCTTGAATTTTTTTAAGTCATGGTATTTCTGAGCTTTTAAGTTGTCAAACTGGTGCACTGGTGAAGTGAAAAGTTAGTGAAATCTTAAAACTACAATGCTTCACATTGACGGATATTCTTTATTCAGTAAGCCAAGTTTATTTGGATTATGTGTTGTTAATATATATTACTTTTGTTAATGTACAAACTGGTTTAGTTTTTCAGGATTTCAAGAATTATTGAAAACAAGAGAAGAAACAGTGCTTACAAGAACAGTGAGAGGGCATAACCAAGTATTGAAAATAAGCTGAAAACCATTTTGTTAAACAAAAGAAATTTAAATCTTTTGACACCACCTCTTGCAAGTAATGTGTTAAAACAGCTCCTCCAGGTTCATTTATGAAAAATGTTGTTTTAAATGGAGTCTTTTCCTCTGGCAGTCTGATCTGTAAGTCAGTGACTGGCCTTGCCTCTCTGGAGCCAAAGGGGGCAACTGCCCCTTAGAACAAGCAATTTTAGCTTTACTCTGGGGGTTGTGTGTAAATTTGTGCAGCACCTGTGTGAGCTGGTTCCCAGGAAAAGAATGTCTGACAAAGTAGTGACTGACAAATGTCTCTGTTTTGAAAGAGTAGCGATTTTGAAATGTAGTGACTTTTTCTACTTTGTTTTGGAATAGCAAATCCACTTTCTGGTGAGAGTAGGTTTGTTAGAGTTGCAAGTAAGAGAGGTCCAACTGGTTCTTCAGCTTGTAAAGAGAATTGCTTCCCAGTTTTCTGGTAATTAAAAGTGATATTAAGCTCTGGGCTAAACACACATGGTAGAGGATATTAACTGATAAGGGTAAAGGCTGGCAAAGTTTGTACAGTGGAAAGTGATGTTATGATTTTCTGGAATCAGGGAATATTGTCAGGTAAACTTGAATTTCTGTGTATGCTACTTTGCACCAGCAAAGTGGTCAGTCACTTTGAATCAATGACGCTCTAATGCAGGGTTACAGGAGTTTCCATTTTTTGGCGAAAACACTAGGAGAACCATTGCAAAGAATAGTAAGAGTTAAGGACTGAACAATCATACTGGTTAGTTACAGGTTTTGTTAGTGTTTGGGCAATGGGTAAAGCATGTGGTGGGAATTTTTGGATAGATTTTTAGTGGGAAAAAGGGAACTGGTTTCTGAAGGAATGGAGGAGCTTTATTATGGAAAACTTTGTGCTGTCCAGGTCTGGAGGAAGGTCAGAGTGTCTGAGATTGTGTCCCAGAATCTGTTCTGGGGAACCCTCTGCTAGCAATTGTGCACCATGGGAAGCCGTGGGGCGGTTGTGTTGCAGAGGGAGCACCACTGAACCTTGGCTGCCCCTTCCACCTTGGGCTGAGTTGCACTGCCTTATCATGGCCACTAATGTCTGCCTGATGACTCAGTCAGAAGCTGCTGGTTTATTTTGTTTGTTCTTGCCCTTACCCCAGTAAGCCAGACATAGCTGCTCCTTTCTGGACCAGTGATTACCATGGGAATCACAAATGCAGTCTGGTTGGTTTTCCTTGGGCATGGAGGCTCCAGGTGTCAGACAGACTGGTTGATATTAGTCATTTGCATGATAGTTTTCTGCCCTTTATTTCCCAGTCAATTGTTCTTACATTTTTTTAGTGTATGGTAAGAGATAACAGGCTGAGAGAGGATAAAGTCAGCAAAGTGAACTAGTCTAGTGCCTCTTTAATGAGGCATGCATCAGTTTTTGGGACTCTATGGACAGGTTGGATACAATAATCTCTTCTGGATTAGAAAGCTTTGTTAAAAAAACTTCACAAAGTATGTGTACTGGGAATGCAGAGCATGTTCCTTTGCAGAACTGGGGCATTGGAGTCATAGGGAGTGCAGGGGTCTTTGGAACAAAATATAAGACAAAAGCTTATTATATTATTTTTCTGTAATGAAATGTGAAATGTTCTGAGTGTGTGATATTGAGAAAAAATGGTTAAACATCTTACAACAGCAATTCAAAGTAACAGTCTCAGAGTGTACATGAGTCTGAGTTTACAGGGCTGTGCTAATCAGTGATGCTGAATAACTAGGTGATTAGAATGTGGTGTGTTGATGTTGCTGCTGTAGAAAAACACATCAAACCAATATATGTGCCAGATGGAAAAAGCATGGTTTCACTAAAGAAGTCATAAATCTTCTGAAATAATTTAATGAATAATGTATTAAGAGTACAAAATGGAGACTGTAACAACTAGGACAACTGTAAGTACCAAGCATGATATGTCATTACATTTTGAATCTCATTTGGTTGGACCAGTAACTGCTTCCATTTAAGTTTGCTGTTTGCATAATTACTTTTGTTTCTGCAGGATTGTGGCATCTCTATTAGGTATAGTATAGTTCAGTGTGTCTGTGGGAGGTTTCAAATATTTTCATCCTTGAGTTTTTTAATTAAGCATTAATTACTGCTATATAAATAAGGAAATAATGCGTAAAAGAAACAATAATTTACTCAGTTCATTGCAGGTGCTAAAAAAGTTGAAATGCATTAATAAAATTTGGTGCTCTTTTTGTAGCTAATTTTGGTGTTAGATGTTGAAGTGTGAAACAGTTGCTGATATATCAGTAAATATTGAAAGTTGGAACAGAGGCAGTGTAGCTTTGGCAGGTTCAAAATTACAGTTTTTTGTGTAAATACATTATTATGGGTGTTTATTTTAGTCTTATTTGTAGTTCATTACTGATTGAATGTAGAAATTACGTTGCAGCGCTCTTATGTGACATAGGGAGTCTGAAATAAATACTATAGGAAAAACACTTTGATTCTAGTTTTTAATATCATAATTTCATTTTATGCTACAGCAGCATAAAAAATATTTCATCAGATTTGTCTAGGCTTACGTTCCTTGACAGCATTGCGATTTAGAGTAGCCTAGAAATATTAAGTGTACACCTGCCACGTTATACCACATTGCTTCTGCTGGAAGAATGTTTTTCTCTGCAACTCAGGTGATTTAATACTTCAGAATTAATGTGACTCCTGTGGTACATACTGAAGTTTCACAGCAGCATAAGCTCACATCTGTGATAAATAAGGGAGCTGTTAAAAAAGCTTTCATTAAATCAAATTATTGTCCTACTATTCTTTGTAATAGCCAAGTGGTCAGAAAATACTTACTAGGTAGGTGTTGCATTCATTCTGAGATGCCTTTAAAATCGTTATTATACAACATTTCCTGGTGGCATCTGTTGCTTGTAGTTGTTGCTGCTGTGAGGAAAACTCTTAATAGGAGTTTGGTTTTTTATGCTTAGTTTTGACTGAAACTCTCATATTGTTAAGACAAAACAAGTAACACTGGCTGAACTGGTCTGTGTAACTCACAGAGGTCAGCAAGCTGCATAGATTTAAAATTAATGCTCTACTGTAAGTGTTTCAACTCGTATATGCTTGTTGCGGAGCAAAGTTGGGCGTGTCCCAATTTAGGAACACTCGAGAGAGGCTCAGCACACGGCAGTTGTAGAAAAACTTTTTAATATCTTTATTTTGACTCCAGTGTTTTATACATATGTACAGAGGTCAAGAGATTGGCTACAGAGGTCACCACCCCTTCGACCTGGATGGTGGGCATCACCATCAATCATTTCTTCTCTCACAGGAGGCGTATGTAAACATTCTAAGAATAGACATTATTTACATTAAGGCTGCGTGTGAAAGTTCTACAGAAAGACAAAAGACAGAAAGCTCAAGGCAACATCTGCTACCATTGCTTTTGCTTGGAAGGGGTAGGGTTGTTTTGAATTATTAAAAAAAATATGGATATTGATCTAACACTGATATCCACTATGACGGACAAAGACTCTCTAACAGTTTCAAGTTAGAAAGTGTATGTTTATTACGATGCCGGGCAGCATACGAGATGGCTCCTAAATACACACATGCAATTCACAGATGATCACAGGGCTTTTTATGTACAGGAGTATTGAATACCCAAAACACAAATGCATATTCATAACTCGGGTACATCTCATTCCCGCTTCATATGGTAATTAGCCAAAAAGCTATTAAGCATGCGTAGTTTGTTCTTTGAAATGGGTCGGTGGTCTTTTTATGGGACGGGGTCTCAAAATGATGAAGTAAGATGGGTCTTCCTTGCTTTGACTTTTTAACCTTTTAGTGCTGCGTGACAACTAAATCCTGTTTTTCCAGGACTGTTTGATTTATGATTGTATTGTATTCTTGGAGTCATTGATTAGTCAGGATGCACAAACATAGTTTGACAGGCTTCATGATTTACCAGTTCCTTAAATCCGGCTTCTGTTAACAAAGGGAAATTTAACTATATTACCTCAGCAATATCTATTTTAACGAAAGTCCTTAATTCTTCAAAATTAATGTTTCAGTTTCTTCTGTGTAAAATAAAGCTTCTAGAGCAGAAAACCCCAGGGAATGCAGAGAGATCGTGATAACTTCTTGTGGAGTGTGGGTCCAGCTTGGACATACTGTTTCCTCTTAACACAGACATGCAGCCTGGGGATGTGCTCTCCTCACAGACCAGCAGGCACAGGACAGAGAATTGGCTAGAGGTGCTTAATAACTTTCCCTGACAATATTTGACAGCAGTTCAAAAGATAGAACATTCGTTTTTGCTGGTTTTATGCTATGTTATTTACTTAAGATTAGGCTGATAGCTTCAGTGAACTAATTCTTAACTCAGAAGTTTAGATGTGGTATTCTGTAAATTTGAACTATTTAAATATGCACAAATAGTTTTGGGTTTTTTTTTTCCTACTAGAAAACTATTTATTATTTGCAATCGTTAATTTGTTAAGTAATAATTGGGAGAAACTTCTTAACCTCTTCTCAGAAACTGGTTGAGTGGAGAAAGGAGTGGTTATTTGTTGAAGAAACACATTCATGTAACAATTTTGCATGACAAAGGGGAGAAGACCTTTGTGATTAAACGTGAAGATCCTATCTTGTTTCTGTCTGTCTTTGTGATTTTGGTCTTGTAAAACCTGTGTTAATTGAGACCACTCTGCTTGCATCTCTCGATTTGCAGAGTGATGATAAGGCTGGTCACTCACTAAATTTCTGAGTGAGCTCCCAGAGACAGAACTAACAGTCAGAACTATCCTAGTTCAGCGGCAGCAGTTTGTATAAAAATTGTTTTGTAGATAGGAATATTTAAAAGTCTAAATTGGGAGTGGAGTGGCTGGCTTGCAGCCCTGCAGAAAGGGGTTTGGAGTACTGGTGAACAGCAGGCTCTATATCTGTCAGCAGGGTGACAGGTGTCATCCTGGGGTGCATCAAACCCAGCACAACCAGCCACTCAACAGAGGGGATTGTCTTCTGTCTTTAGTGTTGGTGAGGCCTCACCTGGACCACTGAGAGCAGTTCTGGGCCTCACACTTTAGGAAGGTTATGAAGCCACTGGGATGCACCCAGAGGAGAGCAGTGGAGCTGGTGGAAGGGATGGAAGGTCCTGTGAGGGGCAGCTGGGGAGTCTGGGTTTGTCTAGTTTGGGGAAAAGGAGACCGAGGGGTGACATCACTGCTCTCTGCAGCTTCCTGGGGAGGAGAGGTAGAGAGGGAGGTGCTGATCTCTTCTCCCTGGGATCCAGTGACAGGACACATGGGAAGGGCTCACAGCCATGCCAGGGGACATGTTGACTTGACAGTAGGAGACATTTCTTCATTGAGAGAGTGTTTGAACACTGGAACAGGCTTCCCAGAGAGGTGGTTGATGCCCCAAGTCTGTCAGTGTTCAGCAGACATTTGGACAATGCCCTCCAGAACATCCTTTAGTTTTTTGCCGGCCCTGAGTTGATCGGGCAGTTTAACTTCATAATTCTTGTAGGTGCCTTCCAACTGGAATATCCTGACCTAGCCTAGCCTTAGGGAAGTGAACTTGGGCTCAGTATGGGAGTCCAAATGCTTCAAAAGCCATGTAACTGGTGGGTTATTTGGGGATCAGTAAGAACTATCATATGAGGAAGCAATTTTCATAATCACATACGGTATTTAGATGTCTCTAGCATTATTGTATGAAATGTGGAATTTAATGAGATCATTTGGGTCAGGAAGGTCCTGAAATCAATTAAATGGGTAATGTAGAGTAATCAATTGCAGAGCAAGTTCTACAACCTGTGTCTTTCCTACTGCACAATGAAAATCTGGGAAATTGAACAAAACGATGAGGAAATAGAACTAGAGAAGTTAGAAGGTTGCCTCCAAAAGCAGGGCATAATGATTTTTTTCTGAAGAACTCACTGTATGTTGTGTAATGTACCCTTCAGTATTGGCAATTCATTAACATAAAAATACATAGTTACATTGTTTTGATGTATAGAGGTAGTCCTTTTTTTCCTTCATATCTAGGCTTTTGAATTATTTGCTGATATTTAAGTGCTTAGTCCTTACTAAAATTCAATTGACATAAAGGCCATGTTGCAGTCCCAGCAGTATTTGCCCCAGTTTCAGTCTGTGGAACAGCTGAGTAAAGTTTAATGATTTTCTAATATAAAATTATTTTGTTGTTTTTAAAAAAATAAGTTGCTAGAAAAAGAGCTGTTTGAAAGCCATGGCCATCTCATTCGTGAGTGTAAAGAACGTGCTCAATGTGTTCAGTACCATAATGTAACCAAATAATGTAATGGAATGTTCTTTTCCAGGGACAGTTAAATAATGCCCTGTGAAAAGGTGTGTCTCCAAAGCTGAAATAGATAAGGGAGTGACTATATTGGGGTTTTGTTACTGATAAACAAATGTAAAGACAGCAAAATACTCAGAAATTGTCTCTGTTGTTGAAAATGCTGAAAAAGATGTGTAGATGGAAATATAAATGCAGTTCTGGAAAACGACTGAAAAACCTCAGTCATAAACAATGGGAAATGCATTGTAGATCTAGGGATCCACAGCTGGTGATTAACAGCTTTATAGCTGAGTGCTGGTATGTACAAAACTAGATGTTTCTAAATCAAACTGAAGAAGAAAAGTTTTTTCTGTCTTAAAAATTATTTTATGCTCAAGATTTGCATACTTACTCGGGAGGATTGTTTCCTTAAAAGAAAAAAAGAGAAAGAAAAAAGAAAAGTGGCAAAAGCTCTGATTCTCCCCTCTTTACCCATTAAAATTTTTTCTGAAATCAAATACTGTGATACTTAGTGAGATTTTAATGCAGAAAATTGCAACAACTCTGAAGCCAAGCTGTGTAACTTTCTGTGGGACCTTGCCTGTTGCCTCCTTAATCCTGATCCTAATCCTAATCTGAACTCTCCATTGCGCAGCTCCAGTCCTGCCTCTGTGATCCTGACAATATCCTGGCCCTACAGCTGCACACCAACACGCAACTCACCACCTTTATCCCCCACATTACATGCAGTAATACACAGGCATGTCATCCCAGCATGCTGAGGTCCTGGAAAGGATTTGTGGGATTTTTCTCACATTGGTTTTTTGTAGGAACCTTCTTGCCCACCTGCACCTGCTGTTTTGTTCTCTTTGTGATTGATCCCTTCTCATTTTACTATGCCCTTTCCTTAGCAGTCTCTTTCATTGCTCCCTCAAGACTGTAGCCCACCCTCTCCATCCTGGGTAGTTCCTAGTTTAAAGCTCTCATGATGAGGTCAGTCATCTTACTGGCAAAAATACTGTTATTGTGTTTAGGAAGGGGCTTCCCGTCTTTCAAGCAGATGGTGGCCAGCAAAAAGAGTCCTATGGTTGTAGAATCCAGACCACTATGGCCACCACTGGTTCTACAGCTACTTATCGGCCTATATTGTCCTTGTTCTCCTTGCACCCTTTCCCTTCAGTGGCAGGCTTAAGGAGGACACTGCCTGGCCCCTCGTGGTTTTCATGTCTGCCCCCAGAGCTCTGTAGTCACTTTTGGTACTGTCCAGGTTTCCCCATGCAGTGTCATTGGTGCCCACATTTCTTATGACATTACCTCAGCTGTTTTTCCCTGTACTTACCTATTCCCAGAAATTTGCATGGACTTGCTTTTTGCAGTCGTCCCTGAAATATAAGAGACAGTTATGGGAGTTCCTGGCATACATTCTAGTAGCCAGGATACTACTAGGGTAGTTAGCCTTAGTTTTATTTATGTGTAAAGACTTTCTTCCTTCTTGTTACTTGTGCAGATACTCAGTTTGTCCTGTTTTTAATTTTGCTTGTCTCTTTCCACAGTTCTAGCATATTTAAGGTTTCTCACTGTGTTTCTGTTGGTAGGATGTAACTGTATATTTTGACATCAGATATGTCATTGGCTCCTTTTGAAACTAAATTAAAATAATTGTCAAAAGCTGGGTTTGTGCAATATTGTGTAATTGGCGTATCTACATGGGATGGCATTCACTGTGTGCTGAAGCCAAAGATCACGTTTCAATACCAGAAGCTATAAATCTAGACATTTAGTTTGTCTATTGTGAGCTAAGCCTTTATATTGATCTCTGTTGCCTCTTCTATGAACACTGTGTCATCACTTCGGAATGGCTGAAGGTCTAGCTGGAAGGAGTTTTAAGAGGGTAAAAACCTGAGCTTATTGCCATAATTATTTCTTTTAAAGCCAAAATATGTGTGAAAACTTTCTCTATTTGTAATATTTATTTTCTTAAGGTCAGCTTCCCTGAGGCATTTGCACTGTACATTGATGCTGATTGAATAAAAGATGAAGGGAACATTATGAACTGAATTTTTTCTCAGTTTATTGTCCCATCCAGTATTTCTTCCTCCATTCTAATAGGTGATTATTAGGCTGCAAGAGTCTAATAATTACGGTTGCAAAGACTTCGGATTAGCAAATCTGCCTTTTAATTGAATATAGAGTAAAACATTCTTTTCCTGGATGGCTGTGTTGTACTGTGTACAGTAAAATCTTAGATGAGTTCCTATTAGAAATTGAAATTCTACACTCCAAAATGATTGAAAAAGGATGCCACCCTTTTCTTTGTAAATGTAAAACTTCCGTAATTGAATTTTGCAAGCTTCACAGTACAATTTATGGTGTGACGTATTGTATACAGTTAGTTTCTGTTAACAGGAAGCACTAGTGTCAACAGCTGATGGCAGTAGAATTATAGTGAGATCCATTTATGAAATTCATTCTAGAGATAAAGAAAATTGGATATTTTCTTCTGTGCTAATTGACATGTAGAACAACTGTGTTTGCTGACTCACTGCATTTTGCTACTTTAAAAAATAAACTGCAATATTAAAATACTACTGTAACTGTGTTCACTGAATTAAATATAGATTCAAGGCTGTATTTTAAAGTTGAGTAAATATGATAATTTGATTTGTATCACAATTAGTTGAGGTGTAAGGCTGAGGAATATTGTATAGCAAAGGTATTTAATCCTTAAAACAGATGAGAAAATCAGATAGCTTAAATGTTAATGAGGTTTTTGAAAGAGATATAGTATTACTAAATTGGTAATTATGTGGATTTGATAATTTTAGTGTAAATTTTCAGTTTAGTTTAACTGTTGAAGTGGTTTGTTGCAGTTCACCAGTTACAAGCCCGGTGATGATTTCATGTGTGCTGATATTTCATAAGCTGAAAACTGATAAGGAATGAATTTTAAACAGCTGCATAGACAACTTGTAGTTCTTAAACTATGACGTATGGAGATAATTTTAGATGATCATTTGATGTAGGGCATGCTTGAGTAGGAATAGCCAAACACAGAATAACCCAAGAAATAATGCAGCATTTTTACCTCTGCCGCCACCTTGCCTGACTCTTCTGACTTCCCTGGACAGTGTGTCTCACAATGGACTGGCAAGCAAAACATTTCAGCCTTGGCTTCCAACAGCTTTTTCCTCTCTTTTTTCATCCAGTCTTCATGCTGTAACTGTACATGACCTGCTTATGACCTGTTCCTGACCCTTCCAAACTCTCTTCAGTCACCTTCCATTATTTCCCCATGTTCCGCGTGCCTCTCCTTCTCCAGAAAGGCCATACATGTTCATGTTTTACTCTGAAAATGATCAGGTTCACTATGTAGCCTACTGTATTTAGAAAAAAGTCTGTATGATACTTTTGTATGATACTCTGAAATCATTTGAGGTTTTCTGCTCAGGAATAATGTATATACAGGAGGAATTTAGTCCCCAAGGCAGATGCAAAAGTGGGATTTTAAACCATCCGTTTATGTTGTGAAGGTGTCAGACATGCATGTTTGGGGGTATTTAACTTCTGAGATATTATTCTGATGTGTTAGATTATTCTACCCCTTATAAATGGTCTACATTTAATTTAGAAATAAATAGGTTTGGGGGAAATAAAAAGTATTGTCTCATGAAACATGAGTTTAGATGGTTTGCCAAAGACAAAAACTGCTATAACTGGCTAAAGTTTAAGATAGACTTGTGAATGTTATCTCTCCACAACAGTTCTACAGAAATTTTTAAATTTGGATTGTTTCATTCATACTTACATGAATAATTCTTTTCTCTGGAGACGCGTTTTGTCTTTGTTGTACAGAGTAACTCAGATAAACTGTAATGTAAGAAATCTGTACCTTACTTATGTACCAGGTACAAAATTAGATGAGCAGTTGGATTGTTTTCAATTAAATTAAAGACACAATATCCTTTTAAAGTGATTTTTATTAATCCGTGTTGGAAACGTGGCTGACAGTGGTGTGAGGTAGCAAGTGTCTAGAGAGCCATACAAGAGTACAAACTGTTAGAAACGTTTGTTACCTAGGGAGTTCCTGAGTCAGAAGTGCTGTCCTAGTTCTTGGTAGCTCTCCAGGATTTTTTTTTTTGCATATACTTGTCCATTCACTTTTGAACCACGTAAGTTTCTTTTTGCTTATAACTTTTACCAAAAGAATACATAGATTAGCTTAGCTGCATGCTCACTGAAGAGGATCTTTGTTTTTACTCTTTCCACATAATGCTGTACAGTTTTTACATTGAAAGAGGTTGTGCAGGTGTATTAACTGTGTCTCTTCTTACATGTTCCTCCTCAGACTCCTAGTACTTCAGGACCCTTCACTGTAGTCATTCTTTCTGTATTTGTCTTGTTTCCTACCTTTGTGATGGTTAATGCCTTTCTCTAAACCTTTTGCATGTCAAGTATATCCTTCTTGAGGTCAACAAATTGCATACTTTAAAGAGGATTTAATCAGTAGCATAACAGCCCAGTCTGCTCCTTTGCTAAGTAACATTGTATGTTTCCATCAATCTTGCTCTAGTGACCCCAGCATCTCGTTTCTGTGCGCATTTACATTACTAAACCGGAATAGCTTTTAATCCATGTGCATTTCTCTAAATATTCACTCTGTAATTTACCATTGTTTTAATCAGTACCTCTCAAGGTTTCTGTGTTGATTTTGCACGGCCTGGTTTTTGGTAGCGAGGGGCCACAGAGGTGGCTTCTGTGAGAAGCTGCCGGAAGCTTCCACCATGTCCAGCAGACCCAATCCCTGATGGCTCTGAAGAGGGACAGCCTTCTGGCCAAGGCTGGGCCAGTTAGAGAGGTCGGTTATCATGCCTCAGGATAACATATTTAAGAAGAAAATCAAAACAAATCAAAACCCAGTTTTTTCTAGCCAGCAAAGAGGAGATGAGAACATGTGAGGGAAGCAACATGGAGACACCAAGGTCAGTGGAGAAGGAGGGGCACGAGGTGGGTGCTCCAGGCACCAGAGCCAAGATTCCTCTGCAGGCCGTGGTGAGACCATGGTGAGGCAGCTGTGCCCTTGCAGCCCGTGGGGATCCACGGGGAATGCAGAGATCCACCCACAGCCCGTGGCGGTGATGCCCACGCTGGAGCAGGTGGATGCCTGGAGGAGGGTGATCCAGTGGGAGACCCTGTGGAGAGAGGGGAGAGGGCCCCTTGCTTCCAGGCTGGAGCAGCCTGCCCCCCGTGGAAAGAGAGACCCAGGGGCTGCAGTTTTGAAACACTGTCTGCCTGTGGGAGGAATTAATGTTGCAGCATTTTCAGGGGAATTGTTTTTAAAAACTGTTTTAAAAATTGTTTTTTTAAAAAAGGGGTTTTTAAGGACTTACTTTACTTCTCATTATCCTCCTCTGATTTTGTTATTAATAAATTCACTTTGTACCTTTAAGCTGAACCTGTTTTTTGCCTTTGAGTGTTTTTTCCCTGTCCTTAACTCATGAAGCTTTCATTAAATTTTTCTCTCTCTCCACAGCTGTGGCAGGGGAGGGTGGGCGAGTGGCTTTTGTGGGTGCCTGGCATTTGGCCAGTGTCAAACCATGACAGTTTATTTTCCAGTTCTTCATATTTGGTTTCCCTACTTGCTACTTTCAGATAGCATCTTCATCATCATCGTCTTCATCCCCTCATCTATCAGAGTCCAGCTGATATTCCTGGGACTCTTCATTGAGTGCCTGCTTCCTCCTGTATAAATTAATCATAATATTTCAGCTAAAATTTTCTCAAGTACCTTTGAAGTTTCAAAGCTAAGCAGCATCCAGTCCTCATAATTTGTTCTCATTTCATTTATTCTCACGAACCTCTTCTTCTGACACCTCAGAAAAAAGAGACTCATTGACTCTCACAAAGTAATAATACTTCATCCTGGAAGTCTCTGAAGGTCTGAGGTAGTGATCACAGAAGGAAAAAAAAATTTTTTTCTTGTACTAGCTCCTTTTATATGGTGACTCTTGTTTACTTTTTCTGACAAGCTTGCTGACTCCAACGTATATGAAGGAGAATTTGTTTCTTTTTTCCCTTGACTTTTTTTACTGTGCCTTTAATCTGGCTCTGTTTTGATTTATTTGAGTTCACAGTCCCTTGTGTATTCCTTATATGACACAGCTCTTCAAGGTCTGCTTTTCAAGCAGCTGCTTTGCCACTTAGCTATGAATGCTTACATTTTCTTTTTTCTCAGCTGCTTTGTGATGAGTAGCAGACATGTTTTTCTTACATAAATTATTTTAAGTTTGTAAGAAATGGAGTGATCTGAATGAGATTGCTTCAGGTAGTATATGTGTAAGTAGTTGTGACTCTGCACTTGATATTTGCAGATAAGAGATAAATTTAAAATGGTCTTAGTTCCTGAAAAAGTATGAGATACTTGATAAATACCAAGAAGACATCAAGGATGTCATTAAAAGTTTATATGTCTGTTCTGGTTACGGCTGAAATAGATTTGAAATAGATTTTCTCCATAGTAGGTGTTATGGGGCTGGGCTGCCTTTTGGATTTGTGGTGGAAACAGTGTTGATAACATACCCTGCATAGCTGTGCAGTTACTGTGACAAAGAATGGAATAGGTGACCTCTTGAAGTATCTTGTACTTCTGCAATTCAACCCTCAACTGGTCCTGTCAACTAGAACTTGAGGACTTCCAGTCTGAGTGGTGCAAAGCTGAGGCTGTAGAGCCAAACCGTCTGATCAGGATATTAATGTGGTAGGGAAATGTGAAGGTGTAGGAGAGAAGCTGCCCATTCTGAACAGGAGTAACAGTGAGGGTTCAGCTGCTCCCATGTAGACTGACTGCATCATTGCTTTATTAGGATTATATGTAGCAATGGAAATTCTTGAATACAAAAAATAATATATTTTTAGTGGCTGTAGTGTAGTAGGACATCTGTTCCTCTAAATAAAAAAAAAAAAATTGCAAATAAAAGAAAAGCTTTGAGATAGTAATGCGTCTTAGATTTCTTTATTGTTGATAGTTATATTATTTTTATACTTGTGGTTTTCATATACTTTTAGATAAGGAATTCTCACGTTTCTGCTCAAAGAAAATAACATTTTTCTTACATAGTTTATTAATTAAAAAAACTTAGACATTTGATCATTCATATTAATTATCTGAAAGTGGTTGGATTTTATCTTCCTCAGAGAACCATAAAAATTACTGTAGAAAAAGGGGCAGACCTGTCATAGATCTACCAGGTGTGTCATCTATAGGCCTGTATACTTGTAAATCACCATGTGCATTTTTGTGTCATTTTCTCTCAGGAAAGGAGACAGAGAAAGCCAAAGATCGGTGTGAAAAAGCCACTATGAAACTTCATATGTTGCATAACCAGTATGTGTTGGCACTGAAAGGAGCACAATTACATCAGCACCAATATTACGATACTACGCTTCCTCTGTTACTTGATTCACTACAGAAGATGCAAGAAGAAATGATTAAAGCCCTGTAAGATGTATTTTTATGTTTCTAACTTGTACAATTTCGTGCAGTATTCTAATTAATTTATAGGAATAGTTGAAAATAAGAAACTGTGATTAATTACTTATATATCAGGGGATAACAGCTGAAAAAAGTCTATGCAAATGATGTAGATGGTAGTTAGGAGTGCTTACTTAAGCCTACCAGCAAGATGCCATCTTTTTAGAAATTCTTAAAGATTGACTGCAGTGTTTATACTGGAGCTCATGATCTTTCCTTCAGCTTATAGACTATAGCAAGTATGTTGCTTCTGTGGTAGTCATTGTTATAAAATTCTACCAGGAACAAATTTGGTTTGAACTGCCCAACTGCCTTGAAAGTGATTGTAGAGGAGGGCCAAGCCAGATGTATAGTTAATAATATGGGTGGGAGGATTAACAGGATTATGTAAACTTGGTTTCACTGTAAGGAGTCTCCCCTTAAAAATACTATTCTTTCCTAAAAGATAATTCTTTTCATTGTTACAGAGTACGTGCAAAGTGATGATATTTGTGAACAAATATTGAAGACTTTTAACCTTCCTTTCCGGTTTGTAACCACCATGATGCCTCTGTCTTAGCTTAAAAAAAAGGGTGGTTACCTTTTTTAATAACTGTTCTTCATTTAGGTGTGAAACACTCCTCTTTAATTCATTTTGTTGCCTATTGTGAAATCAGTGTTCATCTTGATTTCAGTGCACAGGAAGTGAGGGAGAATTGAGGATTCTACACTTTACATGGTGCAGACGTCATTAGCTTAGGTTTTTTGGTTCAGGTGCTGGTATTGAAATAAAACTTTGTAGTACTCCCTGTACAGTCCTTTTAATTTTGTATATAAGATTACAGCATAAGGATACAGTTAAATGTGTGCTCTAATTAAGGTCGGCTTTTTAGAATCACAAGATATAATGATTAACAGAAGAAATTTATGATGGAACAAAAACTTATTGAAACCACTCATCTTTGCTCTGCTGGGAGTAAAAACTTGTAAAAAATACTTTTTTCAACACAGATATTTTTGTGAGTTCTGAATGTATTGGAAAATTATTCTGTTATAATAACTTTGGTACACGTATGGTGATACTGATTTCGGGTGTAGAGCTTACTGTGACAACCTCTGAAACAAAACGTCCTCAATAATCCTAATTTTGCAGGTGAATTAGTTTTTTAAACTTGAAAAAATACAGATTAATATTGCTAAAGATTTTTTTCCTTTTAGTCATTGTAATTGATGTAGATTCTCTTAGATATAGCATTGCTGTAGTTGATCACACTTCATGGAGTATTTTCTGGAACTTTTTCACACATGATATTCTCAGAAAATACAAGATTTAGTAAGATTTAATGCCTTCTCTTGTCTGTTTTTTGCTCAGAACAAATGCACTGAAAAAATCCTATCACACCACTCTTTTTTATGGAGCAAACATAACTTGAGATCTTATCCAGGAGAAGTGAACTTATACATTTTTCTCTGCATATTTGGCTACCCAAAATTCATCAGTGTTTTTTGAGCAGCCACCATGCTTCAGATCCTGGCAAGCTAGCAAATTTATCAGAGATAAAAAATGAAATAGGAAATAATGGTGAGGATACATTATGAAGAAAAACTAAAAGTTAAAGGAAATTAGAAGGGTGTTCCAAGTATGTGTCACTAAATGTTATTAAAAGTAGTGTCACAAGACTACTTCTTCGTCTGCCATTCACTTTTCCATTGATTTCTCCCACTCTTGGAAGCAGGTAAAGACAAGGTTGGGTGGCTTGTACTTTCCCACAGCAACTTCTTGGTTAATTTTCCCTCCTCTTATAAGTGTATGCTTACTTGTGATTTATACCTGCTTTTGTCTGAATGACAAATAATATATATAAAAGAAGTTAAAATAATATGGAAAACCAGTGTTGAAAGGAAATGCACACAATTCTATAAATTGTTTTGCCTTATGTCAGAATATATTTTTTCATGAAACTTGAAAATTTTCAGTGTAGGTTGTAACAAGCATGGCAAGTCCTGTGTGAAGAAGAGCATCATCACTGAACTCTATACATTCCCTTTCCTTGTAATTTCTCCAGTCTTCAGTTGAGCTATGCTGTGTGTTGGTGCACTGGAATCAACAGCAGCCTGGTCTTAAGAGACTCTAGTCAACCTAAGCCTGTAGAGGAAAGGCTTCAGGTGTTGCATTGTTTTTTTGAATAATATATTGTCTTATTTTTCCCTTTTTAGCCAGTTTCAACAAGAGTTTAAGTAGAAACAGCAAATTGAAAATTTGAAGCATCTTCATTGCCATCTATGCCTTCAGTGCTATGTTATACACTAGAATTTTTTTTCCTCTCTAGAAAAGGGATCTTGGATGAGTACAGCGAGATCACCAGTCTTGTAACAGAGGAGATTGTGAATGTCCATAAAGACATCCAGACCTCAGTGGAACAGATAGACCCCAACTCGGAGTATAACGACTTCATAGATACTCACAGGTAAGCATTTTCCTCTAGTGTTTCTTCTTGGGAAAACCCTGCATTAAACTGCATCTGCTTAAGTGTTCAGAGGAATTTTCTTCTGTTTGGTTCCTTTTACATTGTTACCTGTAAAACTTCATCCTAATTTGAAAATTGTTCTACTTTTCACATCCAGAAAGCTGGCTGAACAGTCTGTTTAACTGGCTCTAGAAAAACAAATTTTCAGTTACATGGGAAGAGCCATAACTTTCGTACTGACAGCAGACTACACATTACAGTCTAGACTGAATGTGACCCAATTTACTGTTTATTTGGATGCAGTTTGCATTCTGGGCTATAACTTGTTCTAGTTTGAAGTCAACTCTAGGTACCTTTGTACTCTGAATTAGGGCAGCTTGAGACTTCAGAGCATGCAGATAATGCAAGAAAGTTCTTACTTCAAAAGTATATTTCCCATTTTTGGAACTATAACTGTTTTAGTGTATGAAGAAATAGCTCTAAGACTTCTTGCATTATCTTTCTGTGTTGTGTATGAATTAATGGTCGTCATGTGCAGGTTTATGATAGAAGCAGATAAGAGTCACCCATTCACATTTTTAGTCTTTAAGAACCTTTATTGTGCTGTGAACTTGATTCAAAGAATTGTAGTGTGTTTTATTATCTCATGAGAGTTTAGAATTATGTTTTTTTCACAGGAAAAAGAATATGTATCTATCCTTTTATTTCATATATAATTTTAACTGTAATCTTGTTAATAAAATGCTTCAAAACCTAATGATTTGCTCTATAATCTACTCAAAGATACATGTTGATTTCGAAATTATAACAATTATTTACTAAACCAGGTCATCAGAAGTTGTTGAACAAGAAATAGAATTTGATACGTCTTTACTAGAAGAAAATGAAAACCTTCAAGCTAATGAGATCATGTGGAATAATTTAACAGCAGAAAGTTTGCAAGTCATGTAAGTCTCTTTACAAATCTTCTGTCCTTTGGAAATGCTATTCTATGTTATATCTGTGTTCACTCAGATCCTTGCATGGCTGTGTCTTCATTTTTAAGGTCCACTTTCTTCTAAGTCTGGTGTTTTCAGTCTACAGACTCTTTCCCATGCTGGTTGTATTGTTCTTTGCACAAATTCCTTCTCCTTAGTCTCCTCAAAAACTTGCCATTATTTTTAATGTATGTTATTTTCTATGGAAGTTAATAAAATGCCTCATATCTACCATGAGTCCTTCTTGGTAACGTGCTGGTTCATTTTCCCAAAAGTGTTTCCACATTCAATACCCTAGGAAAAACAGCAAAATATTTTGCTGAAACCACTGAATAGAGTTATGTGGTCAGTGGTTTAAATCACCATGTAGAAAATTTTCATGAATAAATTTATTTCTCTTGCTTTTTAAGTGTTTGCTTTTGTTTTCTAAAGGAGATTATTTTTCATTAGTGTAACCTTTAGAATACATTAACTTAGTAACACGGCTGTAGCTGTTGTATAGCATTTCACAGAGCTTTTAGCTATTCAGGGTGATGAACTACATCTCTATGTGTTTTGTTAATATATTACCTAGTTAAACATTTTCATTACTTTTATCAAGTTCACCTTTAATCATTTGTTATGGGGAAAAATTGACTGCTGAGATTATTCTGTTTGAATATTATCAGCCTCAACTTTTGACATAAAACGGTCCTGCATAGTCACTTGTAAGACTGCAGCTGTTAATCGTGCATTAAAAATGGGAAATTCAGAATTTCATTAGTTGATGACGTTTTTGCTGTGTCCACTGTATTTCAGTTCATGTTTGACTTATTTGAAGTATTTTCTCCTTAGAAAGTATAACTGATGATGATCGGTGATATATTATGGGAATTTTTACATTTGTTTTTGTTTTTGTTTTTTCATTTCATTTGCTTATTTAAACTATGATCCTTATTTCATGTAGACTTTTCTGAAAACCAAAATCAGAGTGAAGTATTTCAAATGTAAACATATTGCAGTGTTTTCTGCAGGTTACTCTAATCTTTGTGTTTTCTCAACATGACAGAAACTCTGCATTTTATTAATTCCTTTTTAAGGCTGTTAATCATCCTCCCTTTTTTTGATTACTTTTTGTAAATCTATTCCATTCATAAGTATTGATTGTTTTTTTAAATGTGAAATATCTGCCTCTTTAGTTGTGAAGCAGCTGTATCTTATGAAAGGATTAAGCCCCCCAATTCCTTTAAATATATTTCTCTGTTTAATATATTCTGCATCATTACTATATTGAGATTATTCCTGCTTAAAATCTGTAGGTGTTGTACATCTTGGTGTACTTCAACACAGTAACAAGAAAAATATAGGTATTGAGACTCCCTTTTCAATAGAATATTAAAATTTTTGAAAGATTCTGCCTTCCACAGCTTAAAAAGAAAAATTCTTGTTTAGCTTGCCTTTTGTATCCAACTGTGTAGAAATGAGACAGCAGCATATCTAAATAAAAGAGATTAAGTGTTGCTTTCCTAATAAACATTTCTGATGAAATATATAATTGTGTTATAAATGTATGTCTTTGTGTTTACCTACATATATACATTTTCAGTACAATTTTCATTGTGTTCGGTTGCAAATTGTACATTCATCTACTTGAAATGGTTTTGCAAATTTGAGTGAGAAATTTTATGGTGTGGCATTGTTTCTGGAACAGGAATCAAGTAGCTCTCTTAAGTGTTGCTGTCTTTAAGGTGTTCACTTTCTGCTATAGAGTTAGGATTCTGAGAAAAACAGTTAAACCATATTAAGTCAGACCAAAGAGACACTCAACTTTTTTCATTCCTATCTTAGACCACAGGGAAAAGTCTTGAGAGGAAGGGAAAACAGGATGATCATATAAGGCTATTTCCTCAGCCTCCCGTAATTTTCACCTCTGAAATATTTTGAGACATATGTCTTTAATGGCTGTGGAGATAGTTTATAATATCCTCGGAAGTATTTTTCTTCCATGATCTTTTTTAATCAGGTTCTATGTCTAAAAGTATCTGTTGTCCATAAAATTTTTGGTCAAGGACTTCAAGAAATTAACTTCCTATTTTGTGAACCTGCTGCTGTCTTTTTTAATTTTATGGCTCTTAAGCCTTTGTTTGGAAGAGAAGAGGAACAATCTATTCCTTTCTGCCTATGATAATTTAAATTTCTGTTCAACGTCTGCTCTGTGATCTCTTTATCAGAGTGATCTTTCAGCTTTAGTCTGTCCTTTCCCAAAGCTTACTCTGGGCTTATCCATCTGGTTCTCTTTATTTTAATATTTTCAAGGTTGCTATATTGGTTTTGAGATGAATGACTAGAATTTCACAGGTAATGCAGATACACAGTTCAGAGGGAGGCCTTCCAAGGTTTCCTGTGTTCTTACTCTGCTTTGGTTTTAGCAAATCCTAGAGAAGCATTCGATTTGATTTTCTGACCCCAGCAGCTCATCAACTCAGTGTTTACAGGGAATCATCTACTGTATCTCCAAGATTTAATTTCTGAGTGGTAATGGCCATTTTAGAACCACGGTCCATTCTCTACATAAATAAAGCTTTGTATTATTTTTTTCCCCCACTGTATAAATAAAACTCCCCCACTATATATTTGCCTATTTCCATAAGTGTTGAAATGAAAGCCCAGGTGTAGAATGCCATAAGGTCCAGAATAAGCCTTTTTTATTCTTCCTGTTCAGAGCCTTCATCCTACCTCAAATAACATTATATGATCAGCATTCTTTATCACTTTTAAAACTATCCTTTTATTTGAATTATTATGAACATATTAGGCAGTGCAGATTATTTATGAAGCTCCACTGTCCCCTGGGACTGTAAAAACTGTTTAAATCCTGTTTGTCCTTTCGTTTTTTAATGCAGGTGAGAACGCTTCATTTTTTGTTACAGTTCTGGGTAACTGTCTTTACTCGTAGGTCTTGTTGACTGTGTCTTACATACATTGTTATAGTCTTGCCTTAAAGCCACTGCAGGGAAAAAAAAAACAAACCAAAACAAAAACAAAAACTCCACAGGTATTTCTGTCAACTGTGTATGACGAGAAATTTGCAAGTAATTGAAGTGTACTATATCATTTATTCATAGTTGATGACTTTTGAAAAGTCAGCTCTGGACATGATGAAACAATAGAAATCTGACTTCTGATTTTCAGTGTTAAAATCATGGCCTTGGAGCTTTAAAATGCTACATTATGTTTCTGCAGAGGGAGAACTGCCTTCAGTATCTACCAAATAAAATAAGTGTACATGGTGGATTTATTTCTCAAACATTTAAAACATTCTGAGACATGTATTGTTTTATAATCAATTATATTTGGTTGAATCAGCTGTTTTATTGAGTATGCAATGAAAAAATGACAGCTTTGCATACATAACTGTTTACCAGTTTTAACAATGTATGTTTTAAGGGAGCATGATGAGAAAACTGGTTTTTACATATTAAGGTAAGCTTACATTTATGAGTAAAATTTTGACAAAGGGAGGTAGTTAAGAGTCAGTGTTGACTAGCTAACCTTTCTAAGGAATGAGTTATGGTGTCTCCTGATAAATATTCATAGCTGTCCCTGGATGATACTGAGAAATTCTGAAGTGTAGTGGAATAAGGTTTATGCTTTGAAGAGACATGCATTAAAAGCTGAGAGGAGGCAAGCAGAATAAGCTAAAGGTTGATCAATGAGTATAGAAATATCCAATTCTTCTGAAATATAAGTTCTGTAAGATCAAGCATTTATTTTAATTGATAGTTGCAGCAGAACAGAGCTTATAACTAAAGAACTATGAAAGGAAACTTTCCAGGTAGGGGTACTGTGTGAAAACCCTTTTGTAAACTGATTGTATCCAAAAGGCAAATATGACACCACAAGAAAATTCCTTTGGCAAGCTACAGCCAAGGTGATACAAGATGCAGAGTTGTCAGCTGTATCCAGTTTGAATGAAAGTTATTATTCAAACAAAAAATAGATGTTGAGTCCAAAGGAAGCAAGTGATTTTGATGTGCATGATAGCTTTTTATTTTTTCTCCATTTCTCTAAGATAAATAAAAATGTCCTGAAGTATCTCAGAAGTTTCAGGAAGAACTACATCAGCTTAATGTTTTAATCTGTTGCTGCCATATAAAATATAAAATCTAATATTTTTGAAGTGGTGAAATAATGAAGATGTCGTATCTGCGTGTATATACTCATTCCTTCTAAGATGGAGTGTTATGCATTTGGTTTTAATTTCATGACTTGATCATTAGATAAAACATCTGCTTCCTGTAAATCAGTTGTTAAGCAAATACAATGTTGATTAAAATTTTGTTTAGAAAACTGATCAAAAAGCAGTTAAAATTTTTAATTACTTTCTTTAGCAAGGTATTAAAATATAAAAGTTAGTTGGTAATAAGTTGGAGACCCAGTATAAGAAAACATAGAGAAGTTCAGCATAGAGATTTTGACAGCCTAAAACTAATAAAAATGTGTATAAAAAGTGGAGCTGTGAGCATGTTACTTTGAGGGAAATATTTTGCGTATTTACCTTACCTAAAAATAAACACCCGTAGAAGGTTTGTCTTTTGGGAAATAAATTTTGGTCATTCACTCTATGGCTATTTTTGGTAATTTTAGTTTCCTAGAATAAAATGCACGACTGAGTACAGATCGTATATAATCAACATGGCATAAAATATATTGGGAGGAGAGGACTGATTCAGTATTTAGAATCAAAAAATTCATTTTAGTATATACAGATGTGTGGAATGTGCCTCCTAGATAATTAGAGAGTTGCATATGTCAGTCCCTGTTCTGGAATGGTTTTGGGCTGTAGATCTGTGCAGTGGTAATTATTACATATATTTTGCTTTTCTGTCCACTCTTTACTTCAGTGATTTTATTGAAATTGGGCTTGAAAATAAAAATAATAGTAAAATGGTAAATAAAGTGAGATAGTTAAACATGTGTAGATAAATGACAAAAAGGAAACAAGATATACGTGCTTATTTATTTTTAGGAGATTGTTCTGACTTAACAATTTCTTGATTGATAATGTATTTTAGAAGTCATTGTTATGTAAGACATTTACATGCATTGTTCAGAATGTAGATGTTGTTGTACATTCATGATTTTTTTGTTATTGGAATATTTACCAGGATAATTATAAAGTGTCGGTAATGGTTTTAAAGTGTGATGTCCATTCTCTGTTAGTATTGAGTGGTTTTGTACAGTTTATCGTTACATCAAGTTAACTGTTACCAGAGATTGTAAAATAAAAAGGATAATTTTGAAGAAAGATACAATTGCTATTACAACAGAAAGTGCTCATTTGTACTTTTGCTATTTCTAGAAGTAAATACAACCCAGCTACTGATTCTGTGTATTTATTTGACAGATGATTTTTGAGTTGGAAGGCTTTTGTCTTTCTTAAAGCATCTCATAAATTAGCAATATATTAGGAAGGCATTAATACGTGGAACTCATCACATATTCTGGAAGAAATATTTTCCTGATAGGAGAACCTGCAGGCAGATCATTCTGTAACCGTGTATGTATACAGAGGCTCATACAAAATCTCTGGTAATGCAGATTAACAATGTAAAGGTCTAGCCACACAAAAAAACCCCTGAAACAAACTATCATCAAGCACTGAGTAACATAATCTAAAAAATAATGCTCTTTTACATCCTCAGGAAAAAGATTACAATGTTCCCATATATGTACCATTCATGCATTCACAGCTTGGGTTTCTGAAATCTGTTTTACAGGTTAAAAACAGTAATAGAAGAACTGATGCAGACGCAGCAAACCCTTTTGAGCAAAGAAAAACTTGTTTTGGAACTAGAGAAAAAAATAGAAGAGTCATCTAAGACATGTGAGAAGAAATCTGAGTAAGTTGAAATTAAATTTCAAAATACAATAATTTGAGGGGGAAAAATGTCTATAATGCAATTCCTAAAACTTAAACAAGAAAAAGCCTTCACTAATCTTGTTCTGCTTTTGTGTTTAGCAATTACTGTAAAAAATGATCATAAGTTAGTTTTTCATCTCTAAAATAACCCGTGCCCACTGCAGACCCTAACTTACTCAAGAATTGAGCAGCTCTGTAAGTTTAATATAATTGTTGTAGTTCGGCACGGCTCAAGAACTGAACCATTCATTAATTCAACTTGATCAAAGAAGATGAGAAGTTCATTTGCCTCTCTGTTTGACAGAATTCCTTGTGTTGGTGTAATTCTGTGAAAGGCTTTCAGAGTCATGTGCAAAGCTCTTTCTTATGCACGAATATGTTTGCACCTTGTCAGGTTAAGCTCATTCTTCTTGGCATTTCCTTTACAAAAGTGTAAATGTAAAAAATGTAAATCTCATACCCTGTAGGACTGCATAGTAAATTTAGCGATTATTAAGTGTTCTAGTGCACCATAAATAAAACATTATTGTGAGAATCATTCTTGGGCAACATCTTTAGGTTTTTCTTCTACCTTTGGTTAGAAAAAAAAATTCATGTACTCTTCAAAACTGATGCCAGTAAAACAGATAAATAGACCTTTTGTTGGTAATGGTATTCTTCTGATTCTTGTTGTAATCAATCTTAATTTTACTAACTTGGTCATAAATATTCATTTACAGTACTGGTAGTGAATTGAAATGCAAGTCCTTCAGGTAATCCTTCATTTACTGAAGTAGTTTCGATAATCCTTGCTGACAGAACCTTGTCACATGAAACATTGTATAGTATTTAATTCACATCCAAAACTTTCTTTATGTATCTGATATTAGTGTTTTGATTAGATATTTCATGTTCTTTCTTTGGTAAAGTTCACATGCACCCAGAGTGTGTTTTCCAGTTTTGGTTCTTAACCTGTCTTCTTTGGTGCTTAAAGGATAAATTATATTTGACCTAGTTGAGTTCAATGGGGTGTTCTTTGGTTTTTTTCCCCCTCAGTATGGTTTTGTTACCAGTTATCACTCCTTGAAGATAGTTTAGACCATGGTTATATTTCATACTGTTTGAAGGCTTCTCTGACTGATTCTTTAGCAGGTGTTTGTGGTGTTGAGGAGGTGGTTTCAGTTCAAATTGCACCAGTACCTGTTTGTCTTATTAAAAGGCAGGGAATCTGGCTTAGATACCTAGTTGTACAGTGAAGGCTTCCCTGAAATCATCCTTGTTCTGATTTGTCGTTGATCATGCCTACCTCCAACAAACTGCCTTTTCACCTTTCAGCTGCAGTGCAGAGCAAGAAGAATATTTCAGCATGTAGTTACTGTCCCCAGAATATCTTGTCCAAATGTTGCATTGGGTTTAATTATGACTGCATAAGGTCATACATTATGGCCATGTCTTGGTACTTTTATCCTAGCACTAATATCCCTTTCCCAAATGATATTACCTTCAACACAGAAAATGTTTTAATTGTATTTTATTTGTATATGTATATGTCAAGCATGTCATCTGCATTTCCAACATGATAGCATATGGAATATTGTGTTTTGATTTAATTCAGCTTTTCCCCACTTTCTCATATGTTGCCCTGATCTGCAGGGATCTTTCACACAATATCTAACTCTGTGAAGTTGCTAGTAGCTATTACTAGCAACAAGGACCTCAAAGTTTGCAATTATGCAAGCCACAGGTAAATAATTTTATAGATTCTAATCCCTCATTCATGACTGGAGTGGCAAGCACTGAAAGTTGGGTTTGGGGAACCAGATCAGATTCTAATCCATTTTGCCACAATTCAGAAAGAGAATAGCTTGTGAATGACTTTTCACTAGCAGAATATGTCTTGTTATCACTGTGTCCTGATGGGTTGAAACCATTCTGTGTTTGGGGATGCCACTCCAGCCAGTGTGTATTAACCAAAGGCTTGCTGATGGTTGAAGACTGTTATTTTCACATTGTGATGTCCTGTTTCTCTGATAAAGGAGACCAGATGAAAACACATTATCTTCAGGATAACTTCAGAATAATTGTTCATTTGCTTCTCTGATGCTTTTAAATATGTGCAAGCTTATGCCAAATCTTAGTTTCAGATTTGAGAGTTGTGTCTGCTGTCTCACACTTACATTTTGAATGAACAATCATTTTGCTGATGGTGTGGAGTTTTCCTCATTATTGACTTGATATAATGCTCACCTATATGGATATGATTTGTGTCTTTGCCTGCCAAAGAGGATTTTATGACAGGTGGGGTTCTGTTACTTTGGAACCCATTTGAATACTCATTTGGCTGAGCATCAGTTTCTGAAGCATCAATCCCTGTATGAACAACTTTTGCTTTTCTTTTTTTCTTCAAGGGTAGGGCTTGCAGGAGGGCTTGTCTTCAAGGGATTAGCCTGAAGATACAGAGCAACACAATACTGTGATTTTTCTTCATATTGTCCTCATTCTTCATAGTTCTGGTCCATTTACCTCCTTCATCTGTTCTTGTAGACTGTGAGAACTCTGCATCTCCTGTAGTCACTGGGCTCTGGTTAAGCTTTTAACAATGCTTTTAAGGGTGTCTGTATTATACTGTGAGTGATTCTGTGTCCTAAGCAGCTTCTGTCTTTGGTTTTGGCTGTTTGTTGGGATAATGCAGTCACCTGCAGATGCTCTAAGTGCATGTCCTTCAATTTGATTTTATCATGACTGCCTTGAGTATTCACACGTATGAGTGGTATTCAGAGAGAGGATATAAAAATAAGCAGAAGATGGAAAGTTGCTTTTAGCTCCTCATAAAGATGAATTTATTTAGCTTCATAAGACAGTTATAAAGCAGTCCAGAAATACTTACAGTGCAGAGGAAAAATCAGATGTCTCTTAGGTGATGCCATATGAGTTTATACTGGATGTGAGGTGAATTTAATATTGCAAATTATTATGGCAACAACTACACTGATTGGAGTGTATTTCTCATCACTTGAACTTGTTATCTAAGATTTACTTATTCTCTAAGGTAGGGGGAACCCAGTGTTTATAAATTCAGTTAAAAGTGGATGAGGAGTTTCACTTATATTTATTAAACGTGATTTTTGTGATAGAGGGAATGAGTGTTTGCTTGCATGATCTTGTTGCTTTGAAAATTTTCTAGAATTGCTTCACCTTTGAATAAATGATTATGTTGAGAAATTGTCATGCTTTTTCCTCCTAGCTTTTATGAAGCAAATAGACTATTTTGACTCAAGTACATTTCTAAATTGTTTTTTTTCTTTGCAGTATTGTACTCTTGCTGAGCCAAAAGCAAGCGCTTGAAGAACTTAAGCAAACAGTCCAGCAGTTAAGATGCTCTGAGGCAAAATTTGCAGCCCAGAAAGAACTACTGGAACAAAAGGTTCAAGAGAATGATGGGAAAGAGCCACCACCTGTAGTGAATTATGAAGAAGATGCCAGATCAGTGACTTCTATGGTAAGTTTTACATCTGTTTTACTGAATTGTGTAGCCCTGCCATTGTACATCAGACCCAGGATCAGAGTATTAAGGTATACACTGAGATGATTTAAAGAGAATGGACTTCACTTTGGATTTTTGGAGACTTGTTTGGATTTTTTGGAGACTTGTTTGGATACGAAGTTCAGTTGCATGATACTTTTTCTTTTTAAGAGGCAGTAACTCAGTAACTCATAACAATCTGTGTCTGGGGACTTGGATTAGTCTTCATTACACTTGATGCTTAGATTTTCATTACACTGTTTTATAATGAAGTCTTAACCCTTACATAGATTTAGTAAATATGACTGGGTAGCTGTTGGTAATTTCCTTGGTTGTGCTGAAGAAAATAATTTACAGTTGTGGACAGAAAATTAACAGCAAAAGCTCATGGAATTGCTGCACGTCTTATGTAATTGAAAAATTAATTTTATGTACTGTAATTACTCTTTTATTAAAAAGAAATGAACATTGGTTTCTTTGCAACTTATCTTTAAGTGTTTACAACTCTTAATAATTAAAAGGATGTTTTTTAATTCTGATGAGACCTTATATAATTTAAATAAGTACCTTACTTTGTTAAAATTGTGTGTGACTTCCTTTTCTCAGTTGTATGCAGCTATATGCAGAGTTTGTAGGCCACATAAAAAAGCAAACAAACAGTACCTGTTTACTAAAGGGACAAATGGGAGTGTTTGCCTTTGTGCATTAGTTTTGACATGTAGGAGATATTTGTGACTTTTTTTCTTTGAGGTTTAGCCTGACATTCTTTTTGGCCCATGGGGCAGTAGCTCTGTGAAATGATAATTAAATGGTTGTTTCTTGAGAGGAAAGCTTTTTTCTTCCTCTGTCTATTTGTGGAACTAGTTGATTCCCATTCTACAGTTATACTTTCTTGTCAGTATTCTCTTGCTTCCACTGCTGTTTAATATTTACAAGGCACTGTGAGGTGGTTGTCATTTACACTGGTACAAAACATTATTTTACAAAGCTTGTATGCTTGTCATGACCTAGAATGAGTTTAAAAAGTACAAAAAGATGAAGAAAGAGAAAAGAAGAATCAGGATAATGATTCCAAAAGAGGCTTGGAATCTTTTTGGGGCAGGCTCTCTTGTTGGTTACTTAATACCATATCCTGCAGTACTGCTAGTGATTAGTGTCTACTCAGGTTAGTTGAGATGATGAGTCTATAGCCATAAGAACGGTACTTTTCCCCTTCAGCTCAAGATTACTGAAGTGTGCTTTCTGGTGTCTAAACCTCTGTTTCAGTGAGTGGGAGAAGATAATCCTGTGTGCTGAGCGCAGGCCTGCACAGAGCCAACAGGACACAGACACAGCAGCTCCATCAGTGCCAGCACCCTGTCAGCTTTAGTGTCACCTGCAGGGAGTGAAGGCTCATCACCTCCAGTGCAGCCACTGATGGGCCCGCAGTGCCCTGGGGCAGATGGCACAGGGTGGCTGGTTCTGTGCTGAGGGCACCGTGGCTTCTGCAGGAGGGCAGGGGAAAGGGGGAACACAGAGTTTGGTTTGCGTTGGAAGGGATTTCTAAGATTGCCTAGTTCCAATCCCTTTTGACACCTTCCGCTACAGCAGGATGCACCCCTTTAAAAAATCTTGCCACTTTAACCCAATGCAAGGTTGCAGAGAAAAGCTGTGAGAGCAATTAGAAAGGGGTCTAATGATGAGATGCAGTCCGGTCAGCTTCTCAGGGAGAAGGTAAAACGGGAACAGGAATTTGGTACTAAAGGAGGCAGAAGTATTTAACACACTAAGTGATGTTGAGCAAGCTGAAATAGAGGATAATGTGTGTTTTTGTTCTTTTATTTTTTAAAGAAATAAGTAAAATCTACTGTTAAGGCAACTTGAGAAAATAAATTGGGGATGCATTTGTATGTCAAGGATAAGGTTAACATTCATTTTTAACATTGATTTTGTAACTTGCTCTAGTTTGTGTAGTTCCACCTGGCCTATGTTATCTGAGAGTTCAGAATCCCTTCACCTGTTATGAAAATAATGCTGATCATTCAGGCTACCTTGCAGAGAAGACTTGTCATGAAGTGTTATGCATTTCAGTTCATCTGAAAAATAAACTGTACAGAATTACCATTTCCCTTGCTTCTTCAAGGCAAAGCTTGCCAGAAGGGCTAAGGCACTCTTGGACATACACATTATTTTGCAGGTACCAGATGTGGAAGTTCTTGTCTTGTACAGGAGAGTGAATGGGACTGAAAACAGGGTTAATTGTGAAAGCAGGCAACTTTATTTCCACAGCTAAGTCAAGTTCAGCATTTACATGCGCAGGATACAGCATTTACATGCAGGCCATTGGTACTGAGACTGCCCTGGGATCAACACACTTTGCCCTAGAAGGAAATGGTCGTGATCCACTGCAGCCTGCACTGGATCCTGTTCATCCTGCTGTTCATGATGTTTCTTCCCTTAGGACCTGCAGGAGCTCCTGCACCTCAGTAAAGAATTCTACCAGCTTTTGGACTTGAAGAAAGACAGGAGCTAAACGTGTCTGATGGTGTTGGTATTGGCCATGCTTTCTGAGAAGGGGCTTGAGGTGATCTTTAAAATTACTTGATGCCTGTGATGTTAGATAAGCCCTTACACCTGGGCTGTTTGCTCAGCACTTCTGCAGCCCACAGTAGGAGTGCTGAGGGGTAGTTCAGACTCTGGGGTATTTTTCTCTTACACAGTCTCTTCCTCAGCTGGTTGCTCCAGTGAGCCAGAAGTAGTCAGGTGTGTTGTCTCTGCACATGAAAGGACCACTGCTGTCACCCTACAGTGGAACAGAGAGGATTAAGGTGGTGTTGGGTGGTCACTGTCAGTACTGGGGCTGTCTCCTCTCTCACAGCTCATGCCAGAGCTGTGTTCCCAGCAAAGCAAGACTGCTCAGGTGTTGGAACCTCTCCTCTTTTAGACTATAAGACTATTTCCTCCTATCATGTCACTATCTGCCAGTGTGAAGAGTCAGCCTCCATCTTTTTTATGAGCTTCCTTTAAGTACTTAAGGGCTTCAGTGAGATCTTTCTGGAGATCTTCCTTCCCTTCGCCAGGCTGAACAACTCTCCTCTCAGCATGTTGTCATAGGAGGGGTGCTCCAGCCTTGTGATTGATTTAGTGGCTTTCCTCTGGACTTGTTTCACCTCTTTCTTGTGCTGAAGACCCCAGACCTGGGTGCAGTTTTCAAGGTGGGATCTCACAGGGGCAGAGTAGAGGGAGTGAGTCACCTCTGTCGTCCTGCTGCTCATGGTGCTTTGGGTGTAGCCCAGGATGTGTTTGACCCTTTGGGCTGCAAGTGCACAGTGTCAGCTCATTTTCAGCCTTTTGTCTACCAGCACCCTTGAATCCTTCTCTGCAGGGCTGCTCCTGACATGTTCTTCTTTCTCCCAGTCTGTGCTCATGTCTGACATTGTCCTGACCTGGCAGTCTTGACTATATCTCAAGATGAAAAAAATAATACTCTGATGGGTTGTTGCTGTAAATAAACATCCTGGTGATTTCTAAAATGGGATATTTTTTTTATTTTTAGTAAAACTCCTTAAAAGTGTAGGGTTGTAAAAGATCAGAAACAAAATGTTCTTGCTGCTTATTGCTCATCCTGGTATTGTTCAAGAGGATGACTCTCAGCTATAAATTCATTAATGTTTCTTCACTTTTTCTGAGAGCAGTTCATCTAAATGTTATTCTGATGCACTTCAATGTGGTTATATATTCCTCTTCAGGAAATTAATTATAAACAATTGTTTTACAAATTTTTTTCTTAAGAATTAGAAAATCATAGTTGGCTTGTGTTGTCAGCACCCATATGAAGCAAATTTTTGTGTCCTCAATTCACATGTAATTTTTTTGGTTTGTAATTTAAAATTTAAAAGAGGATATGCAAAGCAATTTTGTTTCATATCTCCTGAGTATTTATATCATATAAATAGAGCCAATTTCATGGTGGAATAGTTTGCAAATTGTTTTGTTTCCCCTCTGTTACATTAGGTAACTGTATAATAGAATACTAACGAGTGAAATTCTGATATGCTGTTAGAGATGCTTTTATAGACAGTGAAATGTTATGCAAGTGTTTTAACTTAGTGTCCTTGTTCTTTTTTGCCTCTATTAACTGTAGGAAGTTTCAAATTCTGTTAGTGTCTTCAGTATGCTTTGCTTTAGTCAATATATTTTTTGAAGTATGTTTGCTGTGCATTTGTAGGCATATACTCATTTTAGAAAAAAAGGAGATTGCCAAATGATTCTCTTTTTTGCAATCAGGTTATCATAGCACGGAGTGAAACAAAAATGTATTTTTTGTTATTTCTGAACATTGCATTTAAATGAAACATTTTATTTTTACTAGTAGTTATACTTTTCTACTGACTTATCCATGCATGACAGAGATAATTATAATGCTGATGGTACTGCAAGTTTAAAATCTTGGGTTTGAGCCCCTTACAGTTATGCATTTGTGCTATTCACTATGTTAATGGGAGATTCATAATTCACATTTTCTTCTGTAGCTAAAGTATGGAGACACTAAAAAAAGCTGGTTATTCCTTGTAAACAGATATATTTTGATAAAAATGTAGTAGTATGTGAAGCGCTATGTATTATGTCACTTATAAAATATAACCAGTAACTGGAAGCTACTTGAGCTAACTTTCCCATGCTTAGGTGTTCAGTGGATATGTGGTCTGTTGTTTGTCTTAAGGTACGTAAGGTAAGTTTTTGCTTATTATGATCAACAAGGCATGGCAGTAGTCCATGGTAATTAAAATGAAGAAAGCAGCAGCAACAAAACCTTGATATGTCTGATGATCAAATTAGAAATAAATACCTCATTAATTTTCGAATATTGTAGTGCCAGCTAAACATTTACTCAGGTAATTACATACAATTTGATTATTTGCTTTTCATGGTAAAGCTTTAAACTTACAGCATCAGTATTGCCTTGGAAATTGTTACAGAATAGGAAGCCTTCAGGGAGTGCTTTAATATAAAATAGTAATTAATTTTGTTTAGCAAACCTATGGTGAAAAGTCTGTGCCACTTTAATATGTTTTCTCCTTTTCCCTTACATGGTAAAAAAAAAAATTATGAAGGTGCAAACCCATTACTTTTAAGAATATGTGTTTGAAATGACATGCTGTTCTCACTGTAGAAGTGCTTCACGTAGATTTATTTTGCATACTGCAGCATTTTCCTGGAGCTGGTTGACAAAACTGAGACTTGATGGGCAAGCTCTGCAACACTTGAGAGACTTGTCAGCAGGTGGAGCTCAGTGCCAGAAGACTGGTTATGACTGACTAAGCCAAAGCTGTTAGCATGAACTCGTCAGAGATACACAGGGCAGAAGCAAGCTGAAGCGCCATGGTACAGCCATTGGGATGTTGTAATGCCTCGTGCCAGTAGAGCTGCAGGCTTAAAACTGTACACAGCAGAAAATGGTTTTATCTGCTGTAGCATAATTGGTTGAAAAAAACAAACAAATGGAAGTTCACCTGGTATCTAATCGCTTTTGTTGTTTGTTATTCCTTTTTAAAAGGATTCAGAGATGTTATCCTTAATGATTGCTTTAAAAGTAAGATAAGCCAGCTTTTAGTGAAGGTTGTGGTAATTAAAAAATTAGTTCACAGTCATTACGGAAGGAAAAAAAATACTAAATACATTAAACAGAGCTAAAGTGCTACTTTATTTGTTTGTAAATTATTCTACCTAATGTGAATGTTTTATCTTTCCATCCTTGCTTTTTAGAATCCAAGACTTGGTGCTTTAATTAGTATGATCAACAAACCAGTCTTCTGCAGGTTTGGGTTTGAAGTGAAAGTGCTCAGAACACTCACTGAAATAGTAATTGACAAATTTAATCAGTTTGTATGTGTTGATTTTTTTACTGTCAATTACATAGGTATGAAAGAGGCTTTGCATGCATTTGTTATTTGATTAAATATGCTTCCTTGCATACATTTTAGATGTAGGATCACAAGGTCCTGAAGCATAATTTGCTGAGAGAACTACCACACTCTTGGGGTTCGTTTTTCCCTGCTATCTCAGACTATGCAGGTTTTTTATTCTAAAATAGATGCAAGGAAGTGATTGCCTTCTGTGACAGGCCATTGCAGAAATAGCAGGAAGTGTAACAGTAGAGATAAATTTGTCATTTTTCTTACTGGTTCAGAAGAATAGACATGTTTTTATGCTCTGTAATGCATCAACAAACATCTCCCTTATCTGTCCATGTAAGTAATTCTCTACTGGTTTGAGGCTCATGATATTATATAAAACTAAAGTTGTATTAGAGCATGGTAGGGGAGCCCTTCATAGTAATTTGCTTTATATATTTATAAATCCTGTGCACTTCCACTGCATTATTACAAGATTTTAACTTTCTTGTTGGGAGACCCAGGGGCAGAGTTAGTCTGGCATTGGTATCCTTATCCTTTCTTTTATTTTAGTCTCTGCTAAGGAAACACTGCCAGTGCAGTCATGCTGTAGAAATCTTGTGTATTTATTCATGAAAGATATGGAAATAAACAGTTTTATTTGGTGGTTGCCTGGACAGCTGAAGTTCAGTTTTGTTGATGGCCACTTTCCAAGCTTGCTGGCTTGGGCCTGTGTTTCTGGCTTATGGCCAGAGTTTGACATGGATTGAAAGTGCCCCAAATGTCATATGCTCTTAGGAAGTGTGGAGAGGATGAATTCTATTCATCTTTCACTCATAGTGAATGTGTTCTAGCTTCTGTTTCTTCTTTTTGTAAATCTCAACTGCCTGATAGACATATATCAGAGGAAGAACAATACAAAAGGAGATATTAAGGTAGTAGACAGATAAAACCAGTCATACTTTGTCCCACTGACTGGTCCAGAATTTAGAGGATGAGAGGTCAGTGGAGCTATCAAGACTCTTTGCACTGAACATGCCTAGAAGCTTCTGAAGTAAAAGACTGGACTAAGTTCACACACTAAGGCTCAGAACTTGAGTATTTCTTAAGTTTAGTATATTATCTATCAAAAAAGCATTGAGAAATAACCTGGTCTTGGGGAAAAAAGAAATTAGAAGTATAAGCAAAATTTTTGAGGAATTGAGGAAGGTGGATCATTCACAGAAAGAGAACTCTTAGAATAGTTGAAGTACATAATTAGTTTACCCTCTCTGTATGACGGAGAGTTATAAGCACTTGAGATAAGTACACAGACCTTTCATGAACTACCAAAAATATTTCAAGAGCTTTCATTTCTTCCTTGAGGAAGCAGGCTTCACCATAGTAGTGTTACAGAACTTCATCCCCACTGAGGATTTGTTATTTCAGTCAGAAGCTTTCCTAATCCACGGAGAAGATTCATATGGTATCCAGCATATGTTTCTCTGTGTGCTGGGAGAAAAGTAGTAATTCTTTGCCAGAATCATCATCAGTGCCTTCTTGCATCTTTTTCATAGTGATGGGACCAAATTAGTGTGATTGCTAACTTCTCATAGCCTCTAGGCAATGCACAGGAAGTAATGTCGTAGAATTTGGCTGCTTTAAATCACTTCTTTGCTTTTCTGTCTTCCTTTTTAAATGGCTGATTAAAGATACCATTGTCCTTAAAGGCAATTATTAAGCTTCTAGAACTCCTAAAATTTGCTATAAGATAATGACTGGAATTAAGATTTATGGTTTTAATGTAGTGTCACTGGTAGTTTTTTTGCCAGATTGAAGTGTATGATTTTATGCTTAGCTTCTGTTTTTTTTCTGCCATGTGGGGTAGTTCTCACCTGCTACAGACTTGAGAAACCAGAATGGCAATCCAATTTTCCGACCACTGTCTTCAAGTTACAAACCTATTTTATTTTGCTCTCTTTTTTTCTTTTTTTTNTTTTTGCACTGAGGTAGGTGGAATAGCATGTTTCAGATAATCCTTTTTTTTTCTTTTATCATCTAGCAGTCAGACTGATGCAAAACGTTTCTCGTCAGTTTGGGATCCAGGTGCCATTAGCACTAATGCCCATTTTTAGATTGCCTAAGGTATCTTGCCTGTGGCATGAAGCTGTGACTCAGGTCTGCCAGTCCCATGTAGTTGTCTTGGATAACCTAGGTCATAAAGAGCACTGGATATTTATATTCAAACAAGTTAAGCCCTCTTTCCAACGGATGCTGAGGTTCTTTTTTCAAAATAGTCTTTAATGGCAGGGAAAATGAAAGTCCTGTGTGAGATAGTGGTAGTCACTATAACTGCATCAAAAAACTCCAAGATTACTTATCTCAGTTTCTTTTTAGGGAGGTACAAAAACAGGCCATCAGAAACTTAAGTTTTATTTGGATGTTGTGTTAGGGTAATGCAAGAAAGGCAGTGATATTGCATGAAGATAATAGGATAGCATGAAGATAATATCCAGGAGTTTCTGAAACTGATGTCCTCATCCTAGAGAAGAAGAAAAGCTTGGAGTATCACAGCCAAGATGCGTGGAAATTTGTCATTCTTGGGGAACAATTGAAGGTCTTTACTTTTAGGGCACTGTATGATTTTGTGGACCAAGAGCATGTTTGTTTTCTGGAAGTTGCTGCAAAATCGTTCTGCAAACGAAGTAATTTTTTAAATCGGATCTTTTTGTCACATTTCTGAAAAAAGCAGGAGTTGGTGTCTAGAAGCTAGAGTATAGACTAGTAAAAGTAGGGGGAAAAAGGAAAAAGGAAGAAGCCAAATACAGGATAGAGTGGCAGAGCCAAACACTGGCAGCTCCAGAGGCAGCAGAACCTTTAGTCAGGTTCACAGTGTGCCTAGGAGTCCTATCAGGAGCAAATTGAAAAGAGGTCAGGGACAGTGCTGAGGACAAGACTATCATGTGGGCCCAAAGTCTGTCCAGGACACAGGACCAAACATAGGATTGGAGAAACCTACAACATACTCATGTAGGACTCATCCAGAAGGCAGGGCTGGAGACAGCAGTTGTCAGTATAATTTCATGAGACAGTATTTCTATGAGACTGTGGCTCTGACTTTATCAACACATGTTGCCATTGTGGTAAATTGAGTGCTAAATCAAAGCATAAATGGTATGATAAGAAAAATACAGCATAGAAGTGATATAGTATGAGCTATATCAGCAAAATTTTGTTTCTGATGTGCTTCAGAATTACTTCTGTTATTTCTAGATCTTGCCTCTAAGATGAAAAAAAAAATCACTTAATATTTGGCTTTATATGTAATACAGACATCTGTCATTCTTCTGTAGATTAAATTTACCTAGATTTGCCAGAACTCTGTGACAATGAGGACTTTCACAATATCTGACTGAAATTATCTTACTCTGGAAACCTGTAACATTTACTCAGCAATTGCTATAATAAATGAGAACAAAAAACTGCTGAAAAGAGAGAGGAAAATGGAAACACAAATATATTGGTTTGGGGTTGGAGGGGGGCAAAAATGAGATGCTTGACAGTTTCTATAGCATGTTAATCTGAATTTTTTTTCTTCTCTGCTAGCTTCTGTCTAGACCAGTTGAACATGGTGATTGTTTATACTGAGTTCAGTGTAATCCAGTGAGTATTGCAGTACAGAAGGAGCTGATGTGACTGAGCTGGCCATAAGCAATTGTACTGAAAGGGGATGGAGATTTTTGTATGAGTTGTAACTGAGGGGAGATGTATTTGGAGAGTTCTAAAAATAAAAAAGTTTAAAAGTAACTTCTGAGTTAGAAACAAAGAAACAAAAAACCCCAAAAGTAACTTCTGGTTTATTAAACCAGCAAAGTTAAAGAAGTAACTTCTGGGTTTAAAAAAACCAAAAACATTTTAGATACACTTGTGTTTTGGTAGTCTGAAAGAGAAACCCACATCCTCAAGGAAAATCAAAGTTCCATGCTGCTGATATAAATTCAGTTTTCTTATGTTAATTTGTTGGCTATTCTAGCATAAAGGGGAGATATAGTTTCTTTGTAGGGGGTGAGGGGAAGACAAACCTGGAAGTGGGAATTGTGGACATTTCCTACCTAATAGGATCCTGTTACAGTGTGGTTGTGGTCACTTAGTGATGATTCAAGTTGCAGGCCACAGTAATATGTGGCGTAAGAACCATTAATGAAGCAATGATTTGTTTTAGAGTAATTTTTGTACATGCCAATTAAGTAGCTTTTTGACAAAAATGGAGCTGTTTTCTTCTTAGGCTGTTTTGTAGTAGTATCCAAAGCTGTGGCTGTATTGGAAGCTTTTGGTCTGCTCCAGCTGCTCCTCCTTTGTCTATTTGATCTGTTCACTCCGTAGGGATTTTTATCTGTAGCATGTAAATTAACATGGTTTTGTGGGTAGTTGTATGTACTGTTTGATCTTGGCATTAAGTGTCTCAGCAACTGTGCAATAATGAGATTTGTAGCTTTTCAGTATGTAACAAAAATAGTAGGAAAATATGACCTTCAACCAACATGGCTGAAGTATTTCATCAATTATTTTCTTCAACATATCTTCTAAGAAGTTGAGGCACTGAATCCAGTATAACTATACCCATAAATTAGAACTGATTGATTTTTTAGGGGAAGGGGGTTGTGGGTGCAAAAGGAGTTTCTTCTGTAACAGTGGAGACTGGTCTTTGATTCAAGAAGCAGCTTGAGCCTGCCAAAAAAGTACAACTTACAAATTTTGAGGGAACACTGCTTGGTTGTTCAGACCCTTTTTAATATGTAATGACGGAAATAAAAAAAGAGAATCTATTGACTGAACTAATAACTGAAAATATTTTTGCATTTCTGTAGAAGAAATGCTGCCTTATTTGTTTTGGCTCATCATGCTAAAGTTTATGAACCTCAGCTTGAATAGGATTGAAATCTTTTACTTGGTACCATTACTGACACTTACACACTGACTGTGTCCTCCACGAGGTCTATACTTTCAAAACAGTCTTGCTTGTGTCTGTGATTTGTAGCCATGATCTATGCATGAGTTCAGTGGGCCATAGGCCTTACTTAGAGTAGAATTTGAACACTGCCAGTTTTGAGAGTTTGCATTTTTGTTGTTCTGTTATTTAAATTGGCAGATAGTTGTTTTTTTGGCACCCTACAAAGATTATTCATTTAGCCTACCTCGGTATGGCGCGCAACTTGAGCTCAAGCTGTCACAAAGTCGGTCTGCCATTTTAACTATTAACATGCAGGCTGATTCGTGCATAACCAAGTATCTGTGAAAAGCGAGAGCAAATATCATATTCTGACAACCCTGCCAAACAGCTGTCAGATGGAAATACCTGATCAAATTTGAGTCTAGGCATACTGCAAGCTCTTTCCAGTTATGAAAGGTTCAGTTTTATTGTTTAACACAAACATAAATGTGGATCTGGCTAAGAACCTGTCATGTCACATCTGACTGAATCTCTTCAGGGTCAACTCCATGAAACTTTGTTTTATTGTGATTAAAAAAATGAATCCTCTCACAGTCTGATTTTCCAAAGTGATTACAATCACCAGTCCATATTTAGTAGCACTCTTTATTGGGAGAAGAAAAAGGCTTCACGTTCTGCCTGATCATAGAGCATGTAATGCTATTTCTTGTTGCTTGACACAGCATTTGCCAGGTGGTTTCATTAGAGCCAGTCAGTGAGTCAGCTTGAGCCAGTTAATGAATTAAAAGGGTAATCTTGATTAGTAGATGCCAGTGTGTGGACGGCAGAATTGAAGAAATATTACCTTGTACCAGTCAGAACAGTGGGATGACAAACATAAAGGCAATGCCCCTCTGGTACAGTGACATGGTAGTTGGCTGGGGAGACAGGATTTTTCTCTAGACTGTAAGAAGTTCTTTTGAAGTTAGGGGAAAATTTTGGGGTTTCCCCACCTCATCCCCCTAGAGAATAGTGTTTTCTGTAGACTGGGAATTGGCATGGACCTCTGCTGAAGCTGCAGCCTGGGATCCCACAGCTATTGGATATTTAGTCCTTTGGTGTCTTGTGAGCTGTAGGAGGATTTATGGCTTTCAAGGTCATGCAATATAGTGATGCCGTTCTTATTTTCTGTTCTTTACATGTTGACTTTTGTCCACTGCTTCCCCAACAGCTGTTCATGGTACAGCTGCTTCAATACATCTGATCCCTTCCAGGAACCAGACTTCCTTGACTTAAATGCTTAAGATCTGGACTTCACCACTAGCTTTGTAAGGCACTTATCTTTAGCAGGTATTACTGGGTGTAAACGTGGCTGAAAACCAACCAAATCCAACAGTATTTGAATATATTTAATGATATCTGGAAAGACTGTCATTCCTCCTGTTAGTGAGTGTATTCTAATTAAAGTAATTGATCAGTTGTAGTAAGTGCGGTCACTAACAAATGCCATAGTCAGTTCACACTATGTTTATAAATACTGCATTTAGATATATTTTGGGCTGACTAACACCCAGCTGGCACAGTTGGAAGCAGCATCAGCTGCTTCATTACCTGATGCACAGAGTACTAGCTCCCACAGCTTTAGTTTTCTCTTTATGTAGTTAGTACAACATCCAATTAGTTGATTCAGTTGTCTTCCCATGTCTTCTTTGGATACAAGATGCTGAACTCTAAAGACATGCAGTCCTCCTTAGAAAACTGTGTTTTGGATGGAACCTTTACTCGAGTAGAGATCAGGCAATTTTTTTTTTTCAGAATCTCTAGGAAGAAACCCCCCAAACTGTCCTTCTCACTGACCTGTTACCTTAGTTCTGTATTCCCTGTACTTTCCTTGAGTATCTTTTAACTAACCTCCATGGCAGAAATAAATCATCTGCTTGTAGCTGTAATTTTTCTCTTTGTTGACTTAAAATCCTCCACCTACAAACTGCTGTATGGATTTACTTCATAAGATCACATTTTGTCAAGTTACTTATGCCATTGTAGTCAGTGAGAACAGAGAAGCTTTGCCTGTGCAGATCTGGAGTAAAAGACTGAGAACAGTTTTTGTTTTGTTCTCTGCTGAAATGTGGCTTGGCTTCCTGTCTGGGGGTTTTAGAGTTTTAAAATAACCAACACAGTTTGTGATGAGAAAAGGAGAATGGTTTGTCTCTATCTGCAGGGTGTGTAAGTATATATGGATTTCTGGCAAACCTATTTTAAGTTTGTGGCTAGTAAAGACAATCTCCAGTTACAGATGGCATTCTTTGGCATGCACACTGCTCCTCAGGAATTCGTCAACATGCTTGCGGTAGCTGTGGGTGATCTTCACCACTTCCTTACTTCAGCTACAGACTGTTGCAGGGAACATTAGGAGTTGAGGTATTTTGGATATTTTTTTGCAAGACTTTATGTTTAGCAGCGTGCATCCTCTTGTAAAAATGTCCTGGACATTGAATTTGCTTAGTCTGCTGAGGTCATTGTGTTCAGTACTGTACTGAACTGCATAGCTTAGTTCTTCAGGCACTTTCACTGGAAGATTTTACATGCCTCTTGCGAAGTGTAGCCTAGAAGTTCTTCACCTGTGGCTTTTTGTTATCAGCCCATATAGTGATGACCCTAGTTCTTTTTATTAGGCCAGTAGTTGTAACGAAGTTCTGTTAGTTCGTGAGTAATATTTAGCAGTTTGAAAAGTTTGATGTTAACTTTTTCAAAACTGAAGCAAACTATTGTACACCTGAAACTTCAGCATTCCATTGTGGAAGCGCCATTAATGAGTGTCTGAAAACCTTAGGACATAAAATTTATTTTCTACACTAATTCCCATCTCTAGTGGAGGAATACTGATGTTTTCAGTTTTTGTTTTATCACAATCTAATTAGTTAGGAGATGCAGTTTTCCAAATAAGAGTAATGCTGTATAACACGTCTATGTAGAAAAAGTCCATTTCTTCCATTACCTTAGCAAGCATCTTCATTCTAGCTCAGGATTTGTTTTGTTTCTTTCTTTTTGAACTTGAAAGGGGGATGGCAAGACCAGTCTTCATGGGCAGAGATGTATATCACCAGTTTGAAAATGTTTTTCAAGTTGAAGACTTCACCACTTCAAATGGCAACTGAGTTGATCTTGATTAAAACTCTGGGGCAGCATTAAGCGTTACTGCATTTCTTTGTTTTTCTGTGAATTTGGGTCATAAAAAGCAGAAACTATTTCAACTGGGTGCATGCACTATTAAACTAAAGATTAAAGTTAGCCTCTTAGATTCAAAAGTGCTCCTAATAATTTTTGTATTTAAATGGTTTGTGGATGCCCAGTTATTCACTGCTTTTTGACTTGTGATTCTTGGTTTTCTTGAAGCAACAGCAGCAGCACAGCCTGAATCTTGAGCATGTTGTCCTGGCAGATGCTTTCACCAGCAGCCAGTTCATCATACCATTGGTCTTTTTCATGCCTTTGGTTTTTTGAATTATGAGCTGCCAGTGGATGTAAGATGTTGGCTGTCTTGCTTTTGTGAATGTTAGGTACTGCAGTACAACTATGAGCACTCAGTGCAGTCTGTTTTATGTCCTCCCATTGCACCTTCATGAGCTTATACAGAATTATAGCAATAGAGAACTTATGGGCATGTTTGGAGATCTGTTACTGTGATGTGGCAATGGCAACCAAGGAAGAGAAGAACGATGCCATGAAAAGGTAGTTTCCTTTCATGTATAGCAAGTGCTGTGCAGACTGAAATTTGATAACTTTTTATTACTTGAAACAAGTAAAATGATGGTTTGAGAATTATTAATTTTTTTACATTCAGTTAATAATGACGTTGTTGATTAATAGCAGTGCTCTTGAAATCAGTGAAACAGTTCATATCTGAAAATGTACAGAGCAGCCTGCGGTTTTTAAAGGATGGAGGTCTAGATGTTCCCTGTTATGTTTCCACAGTTAAATAAGGTAATAGCATTTAAACTTAATTTTTTAGAAGTATTTATTTGTTCTAAATTTGTCTGTAAGCTTTCAAAGGTCTGAACTGGTTTGTTAAACTGCCTTTACTGAAATCAGGTCATTTACTTGGCATCATTATGTGATCAATGAATGGAGGTGTCTTAGTATTTAGTGGTGTAGAGATAGCAGAGAGGGAATACTTTTTTTCAGGGGCCTATCTTCATTGCAAAAACCTTTGTCTGGATACTTTTTCCTTCAACAAAAACAGTTTTTATACAAGATCTCAGTGCCTCAGCTTAGGTGTTGAGATACATTTAGTCATCTTTTTCTCTAGAGAACTGTTGACATTCTTGATAATTTGGTGAAATCAAAGTATCATCTTTTTAAAAATAAAAAAGCTGTTACGTGTGTATAAAAGTTAAAATGGACTGTTTCTGGAAACATTATTGCTAACCCCCATTAAGAGGTGCTCTGTTTTCATTAAGAACTGTAATACGTGTTCGTGTGTTTGGAAGATTTGCTAATTATTAAAAAGATGAAGGTGACATTTCCCTGATATTTCATATGTATCTTGAAAAATTAGCCTTCTGAAAGTCTTAATTAAAACAGAAAACAGAACAGACAACTCAACGGTACATTCTGTTATGATAGATAGGGATTCAAAAAATAAAGCAAAGGGTAAATCATATTGTAGTATACATAATTCTTTTTTAAAAATTGATCTGTTTACACAGTGTTTGCTGATATCTGAACCTTTCCTAAGTAAAATGTGCCAAAGATTTTTCAGGTTTTTGTGTCCAAATATTTCACCAGTCTCTTCCTTAAGACTTTCTCTTACTGCGGTTTTCCTAGAAAAAAAAAATTATTTTCTAGCCTCTGTTGTAACTTCACAATCTGGTATGAATGAAATGCATAAAAGTAGTCATAAGAGAGAAAACCTGCATTTTGAAAGAAAACAAGTGTTTTTGCTAGTAAATTGAATAAATTACTGAACTTGTTGCAAATTGTACATATCATTTCTAACAGCCTTTTAAAAAATTCTAATACTAACATCGTATCATGTTACTAATTGCATTCCTGCAGACCAGCCTGTAGCAACACTGCCTGATTTCACATATACCAGTAATGACTTCTGAGTTACAACTGTAAATAAGCTTTAAATGTTCCTGAAGATGTCATGTCACTAGAAGTGATCAAAACCATAAAAACATGCCAGAAATTTTCAGGAAGAGAAGAAAGAAGAGAGCAGAAAGCATTGCATCACTGTTTAAATTGATGTGCACCTGCTTCCCAAACGCCATAGAACTGCAGAATAATTCAAACTGGAAAAGATTTCAGGGGGTCCATCTGGTCCTGCTTCTTGCTCAGAGCAGGGCCATCCTTAATGTTATATTAGGCTGCAAAATGCCATATGCATGTTGAGGGTCTAGCAACTCCTGTGGTGGATGTCCCTCTGGGAAACCTATTTCAGTATTTGATCGCTGTCCTCATTGTGAAGTTTTTAGGTTTTTTCAGTGTCTTAACTGGCATTTTTCTTAATGCAAATTGTCCTTTTACTATCTACCACAGAAGGGTTTGGCTTCATGTAACCAATAATATTTTCAGTTCCATTAATTAGAAAACTGACAGAGGAGAATTCAGAAAGACAAAATAATAATGCTCAGATATGTGGAGGAGCTTCTGTAGAATTAGTGAATAAGTAGATTGGGCTTTACAGAATTGAGAAGCGCAATGAAGGGGAATGTGATAAAGATGTGTTCAGTGTGTTGGGTGTGGGGATACATGGGATTCCTTATTCACTAATAAGGAATAATGACTGCTCTCTGTCTTTGCAGAAGCAAGAAGTGGGGCTCATCAAAAAACCACAGTAGGCAAATGATTCAAAACAAGCACACAAACACGTTCTTCAAAAACGTGTAATTAAGTTACGCAACTGGTTGCTAGAGTAGAGGGTTGTAACATTATATAGATTCAGAAAACAGCTGAAAAATATGGAAGGAAATTCCTTCCATGACTGTTGCATGTAGAAACATCACACCTTAACTAGAAAGGCTGATCTTATACTACAGATCCTCAGAGGACAAAGATATGCTCTGCAGAATTGTCCTTCACTTTTTCTTGCTCCACTGGCATAGTCTGGGATATGTCTTTGGTCTGAGAAAATATAACTTTTATCAAATTTCACACTAGTAAGTCATGTTTTTCAGGCTACCCCTGCAATTCAGGATAGGGGACATTAATTTCCATCCAGTGCAGTGTTTTACAGTATGTGTACATCAATTATGCATAATTTCTGCCGCTTTGGAAGGTGTTACCTGTGTTTAAAACAAAAAATGCTGCCTTATCATAAAACTATTTTTGGATAGCTATGTTGTTTAATTGGTTTCACTGTGTACTTGAGATATTTTTAATTAGCTTTGAATATTTAAATTTTTAATAACTATTATATCTAAATTGCTCTGCACAGTTCTAGATATCTACAGTAGTAAACTAAGAAAATGCATATTATAATTCTTGGAAAGGGACTCCCAAGAGATGATCGATTCAACTCAAGTAATCAGCTTATATTCAAGCAGCAAGCAGCAGCTGGTTTTGTGTGTGAGTGCCATGTTAATGATTTAAAAGACTCAATGTGTTTTGATAAAGATGGCATGATTCTTTATGTGGTTTTCTACTTGTGGTCTTTCCAAGATACCTAGTTCTATCATGAATGGGACAAAAAAAAAAAGAGAGAGAACAGTCTTTGAGGAACAAGATCAGTCTTATTTCTGAAATCAAGTCATAGACTTTAGGGATATAGGCCACTTCTACTGTATGCTCAAATTCTTATATGTCAGCATTTACATCTCTTTCAGTAAGTGCTAATAGCTATAAAGCAACACATGAAGACTTCTGTGCTTAATATATCCACTTGTTAATTGGCAGGCCATAGTTTATGTCACAGTGTAAGTTTATGACATGCTTTTGGGGCCGCTCCTCAAAAACTTAATTTCCATTACTGAAGTGACTAATGCAGATGATCATTTTCATAAAGTTATTTTCTCTATTTTGAAGAGTTTGTGCTTGTGAGAATAAATTTTTGTGATTTACACCATACTTCTATTAACTTAAAAACAACCCAAAAATATTCCTTGTTCTGCCCATTGTTTAAATTTGAAGCCTTAAGATGAATTTTGTTCAGCACCTTTTTCATCAGGGAAAGTGTATCTTCAAACAAAAAAGGAAGCTAGCATTCACTTTATGAAAACTATATTAATTGCTCTGGCAGATGCTGTCTGTGTGCCTGTTTCATCTGTATGTTCATTGAACATATCGTTTGCAGTAGCTGCTGGAATTTCCCTGTCTTGTTTTATCTTAGAGCCCTTGTACTGTTCTGAAATAGTTTTCATCAAAATCTCTGAGGACCACTTCGCTAGCCAAATCACAGAAACAGTGATATCACTCTGATCTTTCAGATATCACCGATTATGTTCTTTTATGTAACTGAATTTTCCTTTTCTTCTGAGAGCATTTTCTCTCTGAGTTGGAGAGTGATCATCACATTTCCTCTTAATTTTCCTGTGAAGGTTCTGTGATTAAATTTGTAAACCCATATTAAACTTCTGTATCCATGTGGACAGTTCACGTCTCACTCATGAGGCATTTTTTTCTTTGAATAAAATAGTATTAGAGTAGGGGCTTATTTACATAACTGTACATACATAACTGACTGGTGTTTTAGGAATATTCAATATATGCTGCATTTTCCTTTGTCTCTTGCTGATAATCTTCCAACTTTAATTGGTAGTGTTACTCTTTGCCTGTCCCTCAGAAGCATTAATTCTATTTTATCTTTATCTTAGAACTCTCTCCAGGCTCTTACTTCATTGCTTTTCTAAAAAGAGTATAGACTACTTTTCTTTTATGATAACATCTAAAATATAGCACCAATCCTGGATTTATACAGCTGAAAATCTCTTCTGGGCTTTTACATCATGCAATTCAATTTAAGCAAAATCTTTTTTTCCTGTTGCTTTGTCTTGTGCATGTTCATTGAAAATACTCTTGTGACTATGACTCATCTGGCCTGTCTTCTTGCTTGCATCACTCTGCTGGGTATATTGTTTTATTTCTCATGGACTCTTAAGATTTCCAGTGATTTTGCTCAGCAATTGAACAGTGTGCTCGGCAAATGGGAGACTGTTGTTCATGGGAACATCAGTTGTATCAGTTGTAGGGCATGACCATAGAAGATAAATTGTAGTGAAAAATCCATCAAAACACACAGAACCTCAAACTGCACAAGATCCCCCAAAGAGAACATAGGAAACACAGAAGCCCAGATTCTGGCCATATATAAAGATGCAATTGAAGAAATCCTCAAGTAAAATAGCTAGTGCTTCATTCATGGTTTTCAGTTGATCTGAATTCTGTGCTTCTTTTTTGGTTCTTATGCTTCATTCTGCCTTTCTGTCAATTGTTAGAAGAGAAAGAATGGAAAGTGAAATTAAAGAGTGTCAGATGGTTGTCTTCTGTTGTGACATCTATTGAAAAAAGCTGAAGTAATTGTTTCCCCTCTTAAGAAGGAAAGAAAACTGAACAGCCTGTATCCTTGCATTCCAACACTCCATAGAAGCTGCCCCACCATGCTTCAGTGATACCAGTAAAGTTATAGCCCTGCAAGTGTGAGCATATCTCCCGTTCTTCCTGTTTGCTCCCCTGCTGTCTGCATCAGCAGAGAGGCATTTCAGTGGGCACCTAGTGAAGCTGACTTTGTGTCTGGAGTGGCTGAAATTCCCTGGTGTTCTTTCAGGTGTTCTCCTGCTGACCTGTCTGCCTACCCCAGGCTCTCAGCATCTTAGTGATGTGAGTGGGATGGCATCTTATCCCACACCTTATCATTGTTGAACTTGATGATATCCCCTCCTCAGTTATATCTAGTTTATGGTATAGTTAATTTCAATTCATTCTGGAGAGTAGTTACAAACATGGCTAGTCCTAAAGAGGGAAATATCAGTCATACACTTTTCGTAATTCTTTTTCTTGTGTGTTCTCATGACACAGGTGTGTTTAAAGACGCTTGAAAGAAATAGGTTAAAATGTTTTCTAATGCCAGCTTGTATTTGCATGCATACCTAGCTTCTTAATGGTAGAGTACAATTTTTTTCTGTAGTAATTCAGTTATTGCATAAAATATTATGACCTAGAGTTTAGTTTGCTTTCTAGTGAAATTGGTGTTGTATAAATAAAGAAGTGAGAAATCATGCTACTGTTTTCTTGGTATCTCTGAAAGTAATTAGTTTGAACTGAAATGAAACTGAATCAGCTAATATGCTTTAGTAGCTGTGCTGCATATGCTAGTGAGTATATTACTCCATAATGCTCTCTATAGCATCCCCAAAGCAGAATTCCTAATTCCTTTCCAGTGTCTAGCTCAGGTCTATTAGTCTCATAGTCACATGTCTTACAACTTTAAAAATTTTGTCATGACTACATATTTGGCATGTTTGTTCTGTTTGGTGACATGATGTCTGTTGGAATGAGCACTGTGTGGAATTGTAATGAACTTTCTGAGCAAATAGTGTCTCTGCTCCTCTGCTAGGTTCCTTCAGAAATTTAAAATTACCTAATACCCTGAGATAATCATTTGTTGAATTGAGAGGGGATTGACTGAGAGGTTCTAATTTTCGTGTGGCTGGGGAGAGGTCACTCACTGAAAGATAGCTGTGATGTGTATTTGCTTTTATTTTGTAGATCAGGCTTAAAATTACACCCTCATTTAACTAGTAAGATTGTACACACACATGTACATAAAGACATTCATTTTAAAAGAAGTAGATGGGATGTTCTGGGTTGCAGTTTTACACTAGTTTAGAAAAAAATATATACTTAATGTGCATTAAAAAATCCCTTTATACTGATTCATATAGTATTCTGAGTTAAAACCAGGTTTCCTGCAAGATCAAACGGATCCTTCTAAGGCATGCTGCAGTTGGGCAATGGCAAAAAAAAAATCAGTAGAAGGCCACTGTTGTAGCTCTTTAGTTTTATCTAGGTTGCCCTAAAAATAATTGAATGGAATAAATAAACTCAGTACTGGCTACAGTTGTGTTTTGTCATACGTTTGGTTATGCCTGCTGTGCAGACAAATTCTGAATCTTCATTGCAGTAAGATATAGACTAATTTAAATATGTCACGGGAAAGAGCTTTGGAAATGCTAAATAGTGTTGATAAATCTGTTGCAGTTAGAATAGGATGTGCTACATTATGAACAAAGCCAAAGTTTATCCCTAAAGTCCACATTTGAATACTCACTCTATTTAATGCAACTGTTTGCTTCTGTATGTCATTCAGTGACACTTACCAAAGTTGTCCCAGTCCTTGAGTTTGGTAGTTTGAGTCAAAAAAGCCCCCTCTTGTTAATATTTTTTTGTTAAGGAGCCACTGGTGAATGGAGACCCTTACTTGTCACTAGATGATGTCACTAGATAAGCAGCCTGTTAGTGTCCTCTAGAAAGTTTTGAGTTTTGGTTGTGGGAAGTAGAGTTGAATTTGTGCATCTTTTGATAACTTATTTTTTCCTATTATGTAAGAAGTGTACATTAAATTGGTGTTAAATCTCATGGTTCACTTCTGAAGAGATGTGTGGAGAGTTTCATTCCACAACCAGCCCGCAAGCAAATATAGACTTTGTGTCTTAATTGTTTATGAGGGTTTTATGTTTGGATTTGTTTGATGTTTTGTTTTTGGGTTTCTTTGTGGTGGTGTGTTTTGGGGTTTTTTTGGTTGGGGTTGGTGTTTTTTTCTTTTGTGTAAGCAGTTTAATTCAGCCACATCATAAGAATAAAACTTGGGTTTCAGCACAGAGTTGTTTCATTAAAATGAAATTATTTGTTATATGACATTACTTGAGTCTGATAAAAGGTATAAAAATGGCATTGATGGGTAAGTGGAATGGGATGCACTCCCTGTCACAGTTTTCCAATTTGACTGGTTTTTGCACTCTTTTATTCAATAGCATACAAATTAAAACAAATTGCAGACCTCTGATACCAAATAAATAGTATTATTTTGCTAAGATAATGTTTAACCTGTACCTTGTAAAATAAACTCCATTTGGAAACAATTTTCAAAGATTGCTGAATTTGGTGTACAGAATGTATACATTTTGTTGCTTGTTTGAAAGTCCTGGTATAAACTGAAGCTGCATTTATTACATTATGAGATTTTTAGCTTCTTCTGTCAAAGGCATTCATTGGAAACTTGGAAGCAATTTTTCTCTGTAACACTGGCAAACAGTTGTAGTCTGTCTTCATTATCAGTTTTTTACAGTTTAGTTAACCTAAAGCTAATTAGAATAAGGTTGTTAATGTGTGATTTTTCTGTGTCAAGTTTATTTACTTTGTGAGTACTCACTGAAGTATGAGTACTCACAAAGTAAATAAACTTGAAGCAGAAAACGTTGAAACCCTTTGCTGTTTCTGAAGATGATTTACAAGCAATAAACTCAGTTTGTCCATGTTAAAAGTACTCTTTTTTTTAAGATTGTTATTAATTTGAGAGCTGATAGTAAGATGAAGAAAAATACAGTCTTTGGAATAAGTCAGCTTATGAGACCTTGAAATTTACATTGACTTCTGCTGAACTAGAGATGCTTAAAGGCTGTATTGGTGTTCCAGGCAGAGCCGTATTCTTGCAGAATTTTAAACTGAGACAGTGTCTGCACTTTCAGTTTACAGTAATGCCTAAAGAGAAATAGCTCCTATTACATGGCACCAGTGGGTGCTAATATTTACAGGTATTGTGTTGTTAGAGAAGAACCTGTTCATCAAGGGAAAAGACCCCTAAAGATTAAGTAAGAATAGTTTAAGTAAGTATTAAGTAAGGATTAAGTAAGTATTAAGGATAATGCACACATATAGAGTTTTTTACTGTGTGGGGATTTTCATTATATATTTTCAAATCATTGTCCCTTTAAAATGACAGGTATTTCAGGAGAACTGAGAGTTATGTCTCTTGGTTTGGGGATATAGAAGAATTTCAGTTTTCTTTATACGTAAAATGATCGCACAAAATATTTCAGGAAATACAGAATGGTAAGTGGTTAAATTGATCTGAGCTTAATCCTGCTGGTGTTGACACTTCCTAGCTTGTATCAGTAGGAGTTCAGCTGTTGTCTTTTATTTTAGTCAAATTCAGGATTCTATATTGCACATTCTCCAATAAATGAATTATCCTACAGATTCAGTTTTTTTCACTGAAGATTCTGGCCTTTCTCCTAGGACAAGAAGGATAAAGTCTCAAGATTTGACACAATACGTCATTCCATAGCTGGAATCATAAGGTCTCCAAAATCCATGTTGGGTTCATCATCGGTAAGTAGTACTAATACTGTAGTGTTTGATGTATTCTGTTGTTTTTACAGCTTAAATAAGATTTATTTTTTCTTGAAAGATCATGCCTTTCCATCTGAATGCACAAAAATTACATTAAAATAATGTTATATAAAAACTGTTCTGATTGATCAGCATACAGGATAGTATCATGGTGTGTCGGAACAACTTGCTATACTTTAGGAGAATCACAATTTTTATGTTCTTTGCAGCTCCCAGAGTGATGCTATATTGTTCAGAGTATTCCTCCCAATGAGGCTGATTTTCTTGAAATGCACTGTATGATAATAATCTGTAGTAGGTTAGATGGCTGTACACATTTTACCAATTGTTGCAATAATTGTATTCCCATATTTGTTATAAAAAGCTGCAATGTATAAACATATTGTTACTATTGCTACTACTGCTCATACTGTTAAAGTAACTAAGTGTTATAGATCTTGCTTAAAACCCCTCTAAAAATGGTTGTTGAGTATCTCTGAGGTATAATTAGCTTTTGTTCAAATTCTGTAATTGCTGGACAAGCATCTTTGTTTCTTTTACTTTTGGGCTTCCTTTTGTTACTTTCATATGGAAGCTTGGAAGATTAGTTAGAGTCCTTGAGCATCTACTAGGGATGTGTCAGATTTTACTTGAAAACCTTCTGGTTTTTTCTTGAATTGGTGGAATATAGGATCATCATAACCCTCCAACGTAAAATCAAACCAAAATAACCCAAAAACCAAGAAAAGAAACCAACAACCAAACCAAAACATACCCAAAACCCAAAAAATCTGCAAGAAAGTTGGGCAGAGTTATCAAAATTGTTTAAAATCGCCTTTTAATTGTGATCTTGTCACCTAAAATATAAGTTCACAGTAGCATTCTTGAGAAAACTTTAGGAGCAATGTGTCTTCTATTTTATGCTGCAGGATTGCATCCAAGGATCCATTACAGGACACAACAAACCATATTTAAGTGAGATAATATTCAGAATGGGTGGAAGAGAAACAATTGCATATGTGTAAATATGCATGTGTATACAGAGGTCAGCTGTACACAGTGATGAAGGAATTAAAAAATAAATATGATCATGAGATAAAATTAGGATAGAAAGGCTTTTCCAAAAAGGAAAGTTGCATGACATTTGAAAAGTAACAGGAAAAACCTTGCTAAAATATTAAAATATCCTTGATGTTAAACAAAATTTCCACATTATTATTGCCTTCATTTTATAAAAGTTTTACTTGTTGTAAAAAGGCAGCCTTTCATAGTAAAAACTGATTTAAATGTATATTTCTCTGACCTATGTTCTTTATGTAGGTGAGACACAGCATTCATCTCCATTTCTATGTATTATAAAATTTGTGACTTCAAAACAAACTAAAAAGCTTCCACAAACCACATAAAAAACTTACCTAAAACAGCTTCAGAGAAAAATGGGAAGAGAAAAAAAAATCTCGAGAGAAAGATCAAAATTAAACATTTAGATTAAATCAGAGAAAGTCAATGTCACAATGTCAATTGGCTTAAAGTATCATTTTAAATAGTTTATGTGCCACACTCTGAATTTCATTCCATGGAAGCTGATGAAAATCTGGTTGTAGATACATGGTAGATAGGATTGGTGAAACCTTGTAATATATTTGGAGGAAGTAAGATCAGCATTGGTTCATCTGAGTCAGAAAGTAAAATCTGACTAACAAGTGCAATCTTGATTTCCTGTTGCTTAAATTACACCTAAATTACTTCAAAGTTAGAATGTATAAACTACCCAAATTTCAGTTTTGCTTTGTATGTTGATTTCGTGATTTTGTGTGTGTTAGAAAAGCTGACCATATTTATACTGCCAAAGTCTGCGTCACGAATTAGTACTTGGCTATTAAATGTGGTCAGCTGTTTCCTGCTGACACCACATAACCATGCTTAATTGCTAAATGTGTAAACTGGTACTTAAAACTTACTATCCATCAACGAAATATTAAAAGTGATTATTGAAGGTATATTATAAAGTAATATTAACATATATTAAAAAAAAGTTATTTTTTTAAATAGACCAGTACAAAAAAGGATCTCAAAGCCAAATTGGAAAACAATTGATACTGATCCTCTCATATAGTCTAGTCTAAAATGTGATCTTAGCTACCTGTTTTCAGATGATTTGTTTTAAGTATTTGAAGTTTTAAAAGTATTTCTAAGTATTTAATTTTTAAATATATTAAAACTTTAGAAATGGAGCAGTATCTTGGTTTAAATGTGGTGCTATATTAAAAACACTGTCCAGTATTTTTAATTGGTGGGATAAATTGAATTTTGTATAAATTAGAGAGGACTGATTTTTTTTGAATGTCATCTAAAGAAGTCATAGGGAAACTGTGCCATTCTAGAAGCAGGCAGGAGTTTTTGTATGTTGACACTGAAATTCTGTATATGCTCTCAGAATAAGAAGGTAAGAGGTAATACAGGAAAAAAAATGTAGTTTGAAGAGAAAGCAGCAAGGCTAAGGATTCAGGTAGTTTTTCTTGAACTAAATGCAAGCCAATTTTCTATAACAGCAAAAGATGTAAGTTTAATCAAATGAGGAGAGGAAACACAACAGTGTGAGGGTAGCTTTCATGTACTGGTAATGAAATGCTGTGAATAATCTGAATGAAGAGTCTGAACAAATTGCATCATGAATGCCAGATACTGCCCTTCTGCTTTTTCTTCTTTTTTTTTCTTTTTTTTTGTATTATAAGCATGTGGGAATGAGCCAGATAGACAGAGACAGAATATTCCATAAGGTATTGTCTCTAATTATCATCCTAAATTTATTGCTTCTCATTTGTGTCAGTGCTACTCTTACACTGTGAGAGAAAAGGTGAGAGAAAAACCTTGAGAAAATGTTTTGTTCGCTCAAAGATGGAAAATAAGGGATTACTGAACATTCAGAACATATACAAAAATACAACATTGAGCATGGTATTAGTGTAATAAAATATTATTATTTTTATTTAATTGGTAGTGCAAGTGCAGGAATATTATACAATTCTGTGAAGTTAGAAATAACACACTGCTGTTTGCTCAGTTTTTCTCTTGAAATAAGGGAAGCAGCTGAGGACTGCTTATTTTTACTATTGGAGAAAAGCATATGTTTTAATGGATTGTTAAACAGGGAGGGACAAAGGGGCTTAATACAAGGAAAGAGGACTAGATCCATGACGAATGTGATGAAATACACGAGGCAGTCTCCTCATAGAAGAAAAAGTGTTATTAAATATATAAAGGCACAGCCCCCCAGCCCCACCCAATAATCCATGAGTGAAATATGGGAATGAATGGAAATTTTGGGGGGAAAAAAAGGCAAAAAAAAAGGTGGGGGAGAGGGAGGGAGAGTTGAAATTTGCAGTGTGAGTTCTTTCCTGTCTGCACGATTTGGTCAATTATTGTTACCTTCCAGCCAAACTAACAACAAAAATTCTAGAAGCAATATTTCCTTGTTTGGGCTGTTGAATCATTGAGTGCTTCTGTAAGTGTACATACAAATGAGGAAAAGATCTAACACCCAAATGAGATTATAAAACATTAAGGCGTAGAATATAAACTTGTCATATTAACTTGCTGGCTGACAGTTGAGTTTGAAGAAAAGAGGTGGGAATTTAATTTTGTGCATGTTGCATTTTTTTTTTTCCTATATTTTCCTCAAAGACTGATCTATGATCTAGTTCTAGCTATGAAATGCAGTAGAAATATTAGTACTGATAGTGGTAAACTGATTTGAAATCAATATTGAAGTAGATACATATCCTACACTGGTACTGTTTTTTCTGGGCTTTCAGCCATGTTTTATTCTGTAGCCAGTTACGGTCAATATTGTAGCACAGAGAAAATATGTTGGAATCAGAAGACTTTTTCATAAAAATAATGCAATTTTAATAACACTTAAGACAAGAATAATTGCCACTTACTTCATCAGCAAAACCACCTTGATATGATAAAATGTAAAGGTAAGGTAAAGTCAAAGACAATCAACAGAGAATGGGATTTCCACCATTTCTTTCTAAAGTAATAATATTTCAATCGGATTTCAAAGAGAGAGAAAATTGATGATAGAGGTATAGATAACACCATAGTTATCTATGTCTGAAATGCTCTGTTTTCCTTCCATAATCTCTTTCTCTGTCATAAAGGCTTTTAAGATGTTTTGTTTTGAGATTTGATCCTGATTTGTCTGAATGGTGCCTCAGCCTGCACCCAGTTTGTACATAAGCAGATGCTACAATCTGGTGGCTTCCTTTTTAAAGCTATAAAATAAATAACGTGTCAGGTTGGGGTTTTTTTTAACTTTCTTACATGAAGTAGGTTAGTAACCATGTACTGTTGTTTTATCCTTAGGAACATTCCCTCTCAAGTAGGAATCTCCTCCTGTCTTAAAGAGTTTGCTGCTCTGAACATAACAGAGGTGTAGGTTTTCTTTCAATTCAAGCTCAGCATCTCCAAGCAATAAATGTTCAAGTAAATAACATTGTCTAACATTTTGAAAGCTTTTCTCTTTCTTTTAGGAATTTGTGAAAGAAAGTGACTTCATGTCATTTAACAGTGGTGGACAGCTTTCACCTGGGATGTTTTTAACTGTTGATGAAATTGAAAGATATGACTATCTTTTTGGCCAATCAATATCTCTGCTTTTTAGCAGCTCACTGTGCTGAAAGACATGTAACCTTGGAGTACAGCTTTTGCCTCTAAAAAGTCTGTGCAATTTGTGTTCAAGCTGTAGTTTTTTCTTACATACTCCTTCCTATCTCTGACTCTGTAACAGAGCACACTCATTCTTTCTAGTGATGAGACTATTGGTTATAATACTTGTTACAAGTCTCAGGTCTGAAATTCTCCTTGATGAGAATTTCATCCATGATGATTCTCTATGTCTGTTGATATCAGAGAACACAAGGGTCTGTCAGGTTCTTAACTATGTTCTCCAGTTTTTTGTCAAGATCCTGGATTAAACTAGTCCTTTGAGGTATAACTTAGGCAACCAGAAGCCAACAAAGACATTTTTAATAGCTAAAATTGTATGCAAGTGCTAAAAAATTGCAGATATTTGGAAACAAAAATTTCTGCATAGATTCCATTCATGGGTCTGGTTATTTCCACTCTGAGAGTCTGAGACCATTCCTAGTATTTTTTGGACTAGGCATTGTAGTATAAATATCTTCTGAGGAAAACCTTAAATGCAGATGGCCTCCAACCTGGGTTTTTATCAGGGCAGAGCAGAAGTTAATTCAGGATGGTGTGCTTCACTTGCATCTGTTTGAACTGGGGAACGTTCACATACCTGTTGTAGTCACAATTGCCTTGCATTATGTCATTCACAGTTTTACCACTCTGGCTGTGAGAATTTCTATGAGCTCTGGAAATGTTTTTTAATTACACACAGCTTAAATGAGGGCCTGCCTTCCTACCCATAACAAATAAATCTTAAGTGGTCAGTGACAAAATGTTACGTTTCCTTCAGTGTTTTCTTAAATGATGTAGCAATGTTAATATGTAAAATCATAGATTAAACTCATTAATTTCCACTTACAACAAGTAGCTTACATCTGCAGCCAATTCCAGGTAGTGAAAATAATTATTTACAATCTTTGTGTCTTATCATAGAGTTTATAAGGACACTACACCCAGGTGTGTATTCTGCATTACAGGGTATATGCTAGGAAAAAAGTCTCATAATTATTAACTGATTTGGGATGCAATTGATAAATTCTCGAAAACAATTTATCCAATTCAAGTGCTTTGTATGAGTGAATTTGTTACGGTTTTGTGTCTGGGAAGTTTCTCTCTGCATAGAGAAATTATTAATTCTCAGTTGTTAATAGCATGTCAGAATGTGTAAGAAAGAGTTGGTCAGTATGGTTTATGAAAAATAGCAAACCAGATAAAAAATGTTACATGGTTTTATGGATGATTCCTTAAACTTCTGCTTTTGATATATTGATTTTTCAGGTAAACAGAAAAGAAAGTGATCAATATGCTTTTGTGCAAGTGTAAGAGCTGTAAGAGCCTTGATCTTGTTGGTTAATAGAAATACATAATTTAGGTACATAAAACTGAAATTATTATTGTTTGTGATACTTTTCATGTACAAGTAAACTCTAAAAGTGTGCTGTTATAGTAACATTTTTCTTCAATATTTTTCCCAAGTTCTTTGATGTAATCTCAACCACTGAGAAACCTTTGGCTGAGCAAGACTGGTATCATGGTGCAATTCCAAGAATAGAAGCCCAGGAGCTGTTAAAACAGCAAGGAGACTTCTTGGTGCGAGAGAGCCACGGGAAACCCGGTGAATATGTCCTTTCTGTGTTTTCAGATGGACAACGGAGACACTTTATCATACAATATGCTGATGTACGTCTCTGATGAAGTACTGAATATTCAATTTAGGATCTACATAGTTTACTATAGCAAATAGATTTAGCCTGTATGTGAAAATATGAAAGCTGTTGGAAATATTTCCATCAGTGCTGGAATCAGGGGTAAAGGTCATTTTGGGAAACAAAGGAAAAGTATGAAGTATCAGGTTATTCAGTATCTTTTGTCTTATATTGACAAGCCAAGATATTTCTGTAAATGTTTTGAAATCTGGGAGTTGTTTCTCTTTATTTATACATGTGCGTTTGGTTATTTGGCTATTGGTGATTTGGTTATCGGTAGTTGGTGCAAATTAGGCTACTTGTAGTTCAGACTGTAAAGATCCCACTGCATCTTCCTGAAAAATGGAAACAGCCATGGAGAAGAAAATAATCTGTGTTGGTTTTTATACGTACGGGAATTGAAGTGCCTGTTGCACTTGAGACACTTATTTTCTTTTTAGTCTTTTGGTTATTGTTTTGTGCAGTATAACACAAACAGTTTTGGATGTTGCACACTGTGTGTATGCTTCTAAGGACCAGAACCGAACCCCTTGTTGCTCTGAGGAAAAATTGATGACTATAGATAATATATTAATTATTATCTACCTTTATACAGTGTGCTTCTTTTTATTCTTCTTAATGCATTGCTTGGCTTTTTTAATGTATGTATTTTCCTTTTTACCTTGCAGAATTTTAAACTTATTAGAAATGTGACAGTTCCCATAACAGTGCTAGAAATTCTTCTTGAAGTATGAAATTGCAGCAAATCTTTCTCAGTTTTGATTCAGTAGTGCTGTCTCTTCAGTCTCTTGTAATAAAGTTTCCCATGTACAGAAAAATTCTCAAATTTAATCCCATAATGATATTACACTGAAGGAATTTCATTGTCTGAATCCCCAGACTATCCAGCATGCCTGGGGTAACTCAGTATTGTGTGCCTGGTTTATTTCCTTTTAATGAGAAGCAGTGGTATTTTTCAAACTTCAGATAGGTTGGAATGCTTCTCTAGGATTAATGATTATAGACACTTGTCATGCTGGAGAGTGTTCATTAGTTATCACTTAGAATTTTCCATGTAGAAGTGAGCACACAGTCACTGTTTATTTTATTTTGATTTTATGACATTAGTATTTTGATATGCCAGAGTGCTAAATGAGAAAATAAAAGCAGTAAAATTACCTATACCTAGAGTCTTACAAGATGATTGGTGCTCACTGATCTGACCCAGCAGAAATAAATGAACATTATATATGTGGTCTAACTGAAATAATTTTGTGCAAATCATTGTATGTGGCAAGTAGATCTTCAAAAAGATAGACTGTATTTTCAAGTCCAAGTTCCAAGTATTACTTTGTGGCCTACCTGTAAGCTGACTCTTCTCTTGTGTGTGGGTGGGGGGGCGGTGGTTTCCAACAACACAAAACAAGCTATCTTTCTCTCCATGATGTTATGTTTTCTCTTAGCAGCATTTGAAATGTAAAACTGATACAGTTTAATATTGCATAGCTTGGAAAGTCCCAGCATTGTCAGGTCAAGATATCTATCTGCTTGTGCGTTTACAGATAGAACATTATGTTCTTCTGCTCTTGGGATTAATTTGTGGTAGATTTTCTTGTCAAACATGTTTTTCCTTAAAGATGTTCAGTACTCTCTATACATTCCTATGAGGTGAATTTTCTGAGAATGAGAAAAAGCTTATTAAGCTCTAGAAAACAGGTGTTTGGAGTTTTAGGGTCATATAGTGAGAGATTTACTCATTAACATTTTTATAGGCAAGTTCAAGGAGAGTTTAGTACAAAAGATTTGATTGGTATGAACAATGTGGAATTAAGTCTCTGACTGGTCAAACCAGATGCCTGGATCATTGACAGGTCTCCATATTTTCTTCTGAATCAAGTGCTGAAGATGAGAGTAGGACATTTGTTTTAACAGCAATCCTTTAGTTGTGTAAGTGTTCAGTGTCTGGTTTTGCCATTACTTTAAAGGCTAATCTTGATACAACTATGTGTGTGATAAATTAATTCATCATTCAGCTTTAAGCATCAAAATTCACTGCGGTCATTCAGGACTACCATTTTTTTAACTTCTGCTTATTTGAGGCTGTGCCATTTTAAAGGTTTTTTTGTTAGTGATCTTAGTAAGGGTCAGGATTGGGTGTAAATACGCAGAATCAAAGGACACTGCCTGCTCTGAAGGCTTTACATAAATGGCAGCAGATGGGCACGTAGCTGGATCTGGAATGAGGAAATAATAGCCAGTAGTAGTGGTTGTGCTGAGGAGACTTTCAGAGGGACAGCAGGTTTTTTGGATCGTCAGCACAGAAGTATGAAGAAACTTATTTGAAAGGAGTGGGAACTAGCGTTAGTGGTTAGTCAAAGCTGAGTCACTATTTAATAAACAACAAAAATTTCATATTATGCAAGCATTTTTATGATAGAGATCTGTGAATGTTAAAAACAGCTGACATGACCCAGCTGTCTTTACCAACAGCAGTGACATATTTCCTTAACGAAAAACAATGAACTTGGAATGCACTGTGCAGGGAATTCAGTTCTGGGGGCTAGCAAGTATGCATGCCAGTGGCAGAAATGTTCATTGCCCAGTTGTGCAAATGAGCTTGCATCACCATCTGTGCTCTGAGTTTTTTTAATTGCAGTACTTGTTCATTGTTGTATTGTCAGACTTGCTTATGGCAGCTACTGCCTTTTGGGAAAAGCTCTCTAACTGTAGATGTTGAGTCTTATGAAAGCAGGAGACTTTATTGTGCTTCACTGTCAGCTGCAGGGTCCTGCCCAACTTCTCTTTATAGCTTATGAATGACCTACCTTTGTCTCTAAGTTGTTTAGACTCTCCTGATAAATACTCTTTAATAAAAGACCAATCATGCATCCTGTACTCTGTGCCAGGGATTTACTAATTTTAGGAGACAATAAATGAAGGAAGATGAGATTAGGATAGTATTGTGAATCTCCTGTTTATTTCTTGTTGTATTTTATCATACAGATTTTTGAGTTTGCCTGCTGTAATTTTTAGAAATAATTCAGAAGTTGGTATTGTTTTTTCTGGTTTAGAATATTTTTATTTTATTCTGTAATACTTTTGATTTTAACTGGCTTATCTATTTATATTAAGAGTTTAATAATTATTTTATCATATTGCCTTCAATGACTGATGCAGTAATTTTGCATTTATTAATTTATCATTTTCCTAACTCTCATTCCAATTAAGTTAGTATAAATGCTATTCAATAGGTCAGAAAAAGAATCTAAAATAATTCTAGGAAAGTGTGCATTTTTTTTCTGTGTTGTTACTAGTGAAGGAAGTTTGGTCAAGCACTTCTGCAGTTTCTTGTTCAAACTATTGCTTATAGAGGAATAAATTTTTCCTTTTACCTCCATACAGAATCAATATCGTTTCGAAGGAACTGGGTTTCCAACTATTCCTCAGCTCATAGAACATCATTACACAACAAAGCAAGTTATTACAAAGAAGTCGGGTGTTGTTCTGCTTAATCCCGTTGTTAAGGTAATGCATGCATTCCAGAACCTTTATTTAACTGACAATCATTTTGGGGGAGTTTATTATTATTTGAATAAGATCCTATGGAACTTCTCAGAAGATTTTTCTATTTTTCTTTTCTTTTTTTTGTGTGTGTGTCTCTGTTCCTGACCTCTTCCAAACTTCTCACCTCTGTGCAATACATTCACTTAACTCCCTATCTTGATTCTTACGATGAATTTTTGCTCTTTTGAAAGAATGGCATTCAACTTCTTACCAAGTATCCTCGTACTTTTCTTTTTGGTTTCACATTTGGTTTCACATACTAAGTAATTCAAAGTAGTAGTTCATTGCCCTTCCTTCTATAAAGTAAAAAAATTTCTTTTATATAATGGAGAAGGTCTCAAAAATTTGGAAGACTTACAGCAACTCCATTTTGTCTCTGTTTTATATCACTAAAACAAGTTAGACACAAGAAAAGGCACTGATACTCCAGCATCAATGAAAATTTAAAACAAAAATTCCCTTTTAAATCAGGAAGCTATTGCAGAAAGTCTTTCAGGTTGGAAAAAAAAAAGGGCTAAGTATTAAACTGTATCAGTGTTTTAAGACTCTCCTTGACTTCTTCCTGCAGTTTTGCAGTATCTCTCTAGTTGTTATTTCATTCATAAGCCAACTCCACTGTCTTTGCGTCTTAGCTACGGGTAAGCCTTTTGTTCTTGATATAGTTATTTTTTCAAGACTAGTTTCAAGCCTGTGTTCAACAAAATTTTAGAAAGTATGGCAATTTATATTTCACCATTAGTTACCTACTCCAGGGTTGATGTAGATGAGTAATGTGATGGTTGGCTCTTGCAATTAAGGGATGAATATTATGTGTAAAGAGAAGTTTTATTGATGTATCGTTATGTTATTGTGATTTGCTGTTTGGACATCCTCTGTTCTCTCCATAGTCCCCTTTCCCCCGGTAGGGTTGCCAAGGGACAGCCTTGGTAGTAGAGGACATGTAGAGGGAGGGCTGTACCTGTGCCCCTTGCATGAGGCATTTGGGAAGAGGGCAGCCTTGTTACTAGGAGGCGTGGCATGGCAACACCTGACCTCCAATGAAGTTGCAAGAAAGCAGTCTCCACCAATGGACGGCAAAGAAGAGTTGATTGGCAGACTTTGGGAGGGGCCAGGGTGACCTGATGCAGCACCAAAGGTATAAAAGTCAGAGCGGCCATTTTGTGCGTGAACACATGGCAGTTTAGTTCCATGCTCCCAGTGATGTTGTTTCTCCTTATTCAGTCCTTCATTGTATTTTACAATTTTGAAATTTTAAAAGTGAGCGCAGTTTCTCCCAAGGGTGCTAGTTCTTTCCTGCTAATAATCCTAAGAAAGTCAAGTATGTTCTTTTTCTCAAAATTGTACTTAATCTGCACTTACCTGTTCTATATAATCTTAAAATTTTACAAATGGGACATTGGAAATGCACGTTTTTGTTAATATCTTGCTGATTACCAAACTGATGCTTCATTGAACGTAAATTATTTCTTACATTCATTGTAGATCACATGAGAAATCATAGGACATTGATTTTGCTGTGTGAATAATTCTTTTTGATATAAATGGTTTAAGCTACAAATAAAGTCAAGCTCAAAATGAAATCTTTTAAAATCTTTTAATAAATTTCTCTCTCTCTTTAATACCATGTTTGTTTTAAATATGTAATGCCTCTTCTGTTTCCTGACTGTACATACAGTGAGAGCAGCCCTGTTTTGGTAAAAGTAAAATGATAGTGTAGTAGTATATTATCACATCGTTATTGTCTGTTAAACTGGAACATATAATTTGTAAAACAGCATCTCGTCTTTCTCTGTTGCTTACTTTGAAGAGAGGGAGTTTCTTATTCCTGCCTTTTTTTCATTTGTATCTTTTTTTCATAAAGTTTTAATTTATCCATAATCTTGTGTAACTATAGCCAAACAATTTTTCTAGTACATATCTTGTAGAAGAAACATTCCCAAATGACATTCCTAGTCATTTCACCATTACCACTCTGGTGGCAGCAGCGAATTCCTCCCCAAAGGAGTAGCTCCAGCCGTTCTCCTCCAAAGCCAAGAGGGCAAGAGTGAGCAGCTGCCCCAGCCCACTTTACTTCCCAGCTCAACTCTCATGGTATCTCTGCCCCTTGGAGAGAAACCCTCAGATAAGAGCGTGGCCAAACACACCCTTCCTGGGGCAACTTCTTTTGTCTCTGTTAAGTACCTGGTCGTTATTGTCTTTTAGCAACAAAATGGGAGAAAATTCCCTAAGAGAATTAAAAAAAAGGAAAAACCCTAACCTCCAACAAGCCTTTTGTTTTTGTTTTCAGGGGGAAAAATGAAGTGGGTCTACTCCTCTTTGGCCTTGTTGACTTAAGTTAACCTTAGTATCAACTAAACTTAGTATTAACTACAGATTAGTGAAAATAGTAGTATTTCCTCTAGGATTATGTTAGTTGGTAGTTGATCTGAGCTGCAGTGCATAACTACTTCAGCTGCTCAGGTTTCCCAAAAATTATGCAAGTAATCGGCATCTATCCATAAAATCCACAGGCTGCATCTGTTTTTTCATATGACTTACCTTGTCCTGGTAGGCATCAGTCTTAATATTCAAGAGGGTAATATTCCTTTAGGGTTAATAAACCTTTCTACTTCCATTCTGATGTTATGTGAAGTAATGGGAAGGGTGACTGTTCAGACTAAGAAATATTTTGAGTGGGAGGAAACTGATTGTATAGGTTTTTTTAAAAAATAGATATTACATAGATTGCATGTAAGCTTTAATGAATTTATGAAATAGAATGTCAGTTTATATAGCTACTGTTATAAATGAGGTGAGTTAAATTGTAATAATAAAAAATAAAATTTATTTTCGCGTGATAGTGAGTATGAAATGAATCAGAAACAAACCATAGCCACGATAAAGACTAATTCAGTCTCGGGAATCGAAAGGGGGTGAACCCTGAGACAGGCCTCTATCGCACCTGCCCCCCCTGCATTCACCGAAATCCTACCACCAAAGGTCCAGTTTTTATACATTTCAGTTCCCCCAAGGCAGGGTTTTCCTTTGTCTAGTTGTCCGAGTATTGATATTCATCGGTCTCCTTTTGGGATTCTGATTTTTCCGAGAGGGTTTTGAGGGAAACAGAATAGATGTCTGGGTGGCCATTTGGAAAACAGAATAGATGTCTGGGTGACCACTGCAGACCATATTCAGTCTCTCGGGCAGATGTTTTCGGTCCTTAGGCATACTTGCTGGCCCATTTCCAGGGGAGCCCCATCCATTCATGTGCTGATCGCCTAAATCTTCCCCCGATCTGCCCCCCTAGTCTCAGAGTTTCTCGGTGAACTGTTTTTTCCTGCTTTTAAAATCCTTTTTTTTCTCAGGCACAAATTAATACACGGAGGTTATTCACAACACTACTAATACTTGGTGTAAACTAAAAGCAATGCATAGTATACTTAGTGCTTCCTGACCAGCAGTTGGAGCCCAAATGAGGCAGTGTTGAAGAGGGTGTTAGCTACATGATTTGAATTTCTTTAGAGCAGCTGTTCTCAAAAATTTTAAAATTGTTTTGGTTTGAGCCGTAATTTTATGATGGTTTTATTTCTCCCATCTGATAAAAACTATTTGCTATATTCTGAAGAAGTACTTCAGAATGAAGCAGAAGAGTGTTCTGAGGCTTTCCTTTTTTTAATTTGCATGGAGCTCTGACTTTCGTATGGGAAAGTGGAGACATTTTATTTTTGGAAGTAGCATGTGCATTCTGACACTTAGTGTTGGGGTAATTTATGCACCATGTGCTGTTACCAAGAGATCTTTAATCATCTCCTTAAAGTTCATTTGGCATCTCCAAAGACTGTTTTTGCTTTGTTCACATTATAGCTGTAGAGCAGTCATTATCATTTCATGTAATCTTTAATCTTTTTATGTAAATTGCTGTCCCTGTAATAACCTTTTGAGAAACGATTTTAAAATTTCAAAGGTTTATTAAACCTTAACAAAATACAACCAGGGTCTGAATATGGAAAAATTACAGCGTGAGGACTGTCTGTGACCAGCAGCCATGTGCTCCTCTACAAAATGGATGCTCTGCTTTTGTACCCTTGGCCCCTTCCAAAGTCTTGTCACCCAACTTCTGCCCTGCCATCCATTGGTGGAGATCACTGTCTTATAGCTTGATTGGAGGTCAGGTGTTGCCATGCCGCCTCCTAGTCACAAACCTGCCCTCTCCCAAATGCCCCGACCAGTGACAACAGTAGGAGGGAAGGGAAAGAGGACTACGGGAAGAACGTATGAAAATAATATAACTATACATCTGTGAAACTTCTCTTAAAATACACATAATATTTATCCCTTAATTGTGAGATCCAACCATGACATTACCCATCGATAACAACCTATCTAGAAATTGAAAGTTAAATATAACAAACTTAAAAGGAAAAAAAAAAAAGTTGTGCTTTTTAGTTTGTTTTTGCTTTCCTTCCCACAGTCATTCTTTCTCCTTTACTATATTAGTAACATTCACCTTCTGTGATGTTGCTCTTGAAAGGAACAGGCTTAATTATGTCACAAAAGGCCTGTCCTGTGTCCCATTTCACGTAGACTGAACTGCCTGCTTTTAATTTTAATGATTCTGTAATAATAGAATTTAAATTAGAAAAACTGAGGGAATTCAAAAGATCTCTGCAAGTAACTTCTTCAATGGAAAAGTGTCTCATATTTGTTTATAATCTAGCAAAAAATGCGCGTTATGTTCTCCAGGCCGTTATTGATGGACTGACTGATACATAAAGCCCCTGAGTAACTCAGAGCACACCCAAGGACTTTATTAATAAAAATGCTGGTTAAGCCATACTGGATATATTAACCTTCTAACATCTTTGACCTCCTGTTTTGGAGGTTTTTAGATTTCTTGAAATATATTTTTTTATTTACATTTTTACAGATTATCTGTAAAATCTGTAACAAGCTGTGAATGTGCTTCATTTTGATTACTGGAAAAGAGAATCATCAAAAACATAAGGAATACCATTTTTATTTAAGTGTACCTGAATTAAAGTTTTCACATGGATCATAAATACACCTTTGAAGCAAGTCTGTCCAGGATGCACAACTGCTCATGGGAGGGAATTCAGTTTTCAGAACCAGAAAAGATCTAGCCTGAAATAATACTTGTTCCCCAAATACATGTTTCAGATTCTCAGCATCAGTTGGTTCATTCTGGAGATCTGCTACTATTTCACTAGTGCTGAAATAGTCATGGTATATGGATGCTCTGTAGTTAAGTCAAATTCTGAACTTATGGAAAAAAATTAACTGCTGCTTTGTCAGGTGAGTTAGGCCATGTGTTCATTACTAACAACTTTCATTTAAAAATTCTGAATCTATTTTTATGTGACATAGAAGCCTGTTACATGGTCTGATACATTTTCTGTACATAGAGAAATGATGGATCATAAATGATGAGATGAAAGAAAAGTGCTGAAAGAAAAAAACCCAGATAATTCTTAGTAATGTTTCTAATGCTGATAAATAAGTTTGTAAATGATGTGAGAATTCTCTACAGATCTGGTTCTGTCTTGCAAGGTATGAATACATTGATGAGTTAGACATGGGAAGAAATTCTGAAGAGCTATAAATTTTAGTTAGAAAAATTTTCTTTGTGAAAATCTTAGTAAAAATCTGACATGATGCTAATGATTTGTTGGTAGGGTTTGTTTTACTTTAGCAAAGCAAGCTGAGGTTCACTGTTGCAAACAGCACATATGCTCAGAGTATAGGTAGTGTGTGCCTCCCAGGCCAGCAAAGCACTCGAGGAGGAATTGAAGGGGGCTGCTGAGCAGTCTCAGTTTCAGGGAGCTCTTATGTCTGCTGCGAGATGCTGGATAGAAAGAAGGAGACTTACAAAGGCCAAGTTTATCACAAAGTAATGCTGTCACACAATTACAGATGCTCATCCCATGGCTGGAGACAATTAAGATGCTGCAGAGGGAACCAGTGGCAGTAATGGTACTGGGGAATATTGTCTTGGGTCTGTTTGACCTGAGGACCACTCTTGAGGAGCAGAAATCTGAAAGGCAGAAGCAGCCTGTAGCAGGGAATGTAGCAGCTGCAGTTATTGCAGCTCTACCTTGGCTAGATTTGTCACTCCAGAGAGGATTCCTGTGGCATCCTGGATTACCTGTGTGATACTCACCCATTTGGCCAGCCATTATGTCGGAATGCCAAGAAGCACCTGGTGGTTGTGGTCTTTGGGTGTTGGTTTTTGGTCTAAAGCTGTAATTCTCATGGGTGTGGCTAAAGTCTAATACATGCATTTTTAGATGTCAAAATATATCTTCAATTTTCTTTAAGGAAATTGAATTCATCATTAAAAGTGAGTATTTATAATATGCAAAAGACAAACTTACAGGAAATTAATATATTTATTGAATATGAACAAAATAGATCAACAGCCTACAGCTATTGACATGTGAGACCAGAGTTTTGTGTCTTAATATGAGAGGTGCATTTCAGTTACATTTTTATTTCTTCAGAATTTGGAGAAGTGTGACAGGATTTACTTTTTATGTTTTTTAGCAGAGCTTATTGCAGTATTTCTGTCAGGCAACAAAAGGAATGCATCATCCGTAATGGTGGCCTGTACTTGTCAAGGCATATCATGCTGTAGAGAAAAAGAAAAAAAGAGAGTAATTTGCTCTTTATGCTAACAAAGTACTGAGCCAAATTTATGTGTAATTTCAGGTATATGGATTACTTTCAAAATTGAAAGTATTTATCTTCTCAAAAAATTTCATTAAAACGTTTTGTAATAATGGAGGCAGGTAAGGTACCTGAACAAAGAGTAACAAGGATTGTTTTGTAGTCAGTGATTAAAGTTTTACGTAGGTTTTTTTTGTTGGGTTTTTTTTGTTTGTTTTTTTGAGGCCATGGCAATAAATATCTGCTCTGTTGAGTGTTTCTGGTTTAGTCTTGTTTTTCTGGTACTTCGTGCCATGATCAGGTTTAGATTAAAATTGAAAAATAACACTCCTAAATGGCGTAAGCTTTATGCTCAAACCTAGAAAAAAGATGTATTTCATCAAGTATATGAATTTCATTTTAACAAACACCATGTATTTTTTGACCAATCTTATCAAGAAAAATCTCTGTCCTTGAAATTTTAAATGGAAACCTTGGCAATTTATGCATTCTATTTTCTGCACAATTTTCATATAAAAAAATTATAGAATGCCATATTGCTATGTGGAGTGCAAATTGAGCAAAATGAGTTACCTCAAACACAACTGAAACAGTAGGAAGTAGAAAAAATAACTAAAATTTATGAATCAAGAGATCATTCATTTTTATAAAAATGAAAAGGTATGTTGTTAGGAAGGAGCAAAAATTATTAAATGAAAAGTTTTAGAAGAAGTTTTTTGATAACTGGTGGCTAAGAGAATAAACTACTTCACTTAAAGCATCCTTCATCAAAGATCATTTAGATTTACTAGATTATGTTGCTGATAATTTGTATATGTGTGTGAAAATCAACTGATTGATTGTAATATTCTGGGTGTAAGTTGTGCCTTATGGAGCACTTGTAAAAAGTGGGGCTTTGTACTTTTGCTTTTCATTGTCTTTAGCAGAAGCTTTATAACCAGATGTTAATACAGCACAGTAATAATTGTATTAGAATTGTGTATGATTGCAGCAGCTTTTCTGAGTGAAAACAGAGTTTTTTTATGGGTTCTGACTTCTTCCCCATGCTTGGAATTCAAACATTGCCTCATAATTATTTTATTTAAGATTGTGAGCTGTAAACTTCTTGTAGTCCTCTAATTATATTCTTATTCCTGTTTTACTAGTGCAGTCAGGATGACTTTAATGCGAGTAATGCTTTGAGTTTTCAGTATTTTCATAGTATGTAACTGACAAGCACATAACCTTCCTTGAACGTGGGCTCTCATGGGTCAAAAAACATGATGTAGATTAAGAATAGGAATGAGTGTCAGTGCTCTTAAATTCCTTTGTAGAGTTACAGTTGTGCACAGCAGGTTACTGTGAAGTAGCTTTCGGTTGGTTAAGTATTTTGGCCTCCAGTAATTTAATTGGAACAAAATGTTAAAAAGGAGTGAAATGACATTTCAGCTGTGGAGGAGCAACACACAAAAGGAACTACAGGGTGTTGTGCATCTGATGTATGTAATAGTGTCTGAATTCTCAAGAAGATTTGTTTATTTAAATATTGATTAAGGAGGAACTCAGGGGTGCGAATAAGGAATTCAGGATTCCTTATTTGCAAGGTAAATACTGTACTTAGCCTACTATTGAGGGTATTGCATGGATTTCATCATCAGTTCATACTGTCACTTGGATTTCTTCCTAATAGAGTTGCAAATGATTTACATAGTGTATTGCTGAAACCAAGATTACCCCCAGAGGGTAGGAAGTCTAACTGGAGGCCAGTAACTGCTGCTGTACCCCCAGGGTCAGTACTGTGTCCAATCCTTTCTTCATCCACTGCTTCATTAATAAGCTGGGTGACGGGGCATGAGCAGTTTTACTGATGAGACTAGTCTTTCAGGAGGGGCTGATAGACCAGAGGGTCACGCTGCCATCCAGAGGGACCTGGACAGGCTGGAGAAAGAGTTTGACAGGAGGCTCATGCAGATCAGCAAGGGGAAGAGCAAAGTTCTGCAGCTGGGGAAGCACAACTCCAGGCACCATGGCATGGTAGACATAGATGTTTTCCCTTCTCTCTTGTGCTCGTATTTTAAATTGAAAGTACGAATAGTAAACTTGTTTGCTTAATTGTGGGCCAGTTTATTAAAAAAGAGTTTTGAAAAATTGAGAAGGGCACTGTATAATTAATTCTCAGAGTTTTGAGTTTTAGAAAAAGATGCAAAAGATGCAATAAAGTGCAACTAAGCCCCACACAGCTGAGCATTCACTTCCCGTATAGTAGGATGGGGGAGAGAATTAGAAGGGAAAAAACTACAGAAGTCATAGGTTAAGATACAGACAGTTAAATAGGTAAAAACAAAAGCTCTCCACACAAACAAAGCAAAAGAAGGAATGAATTCACTGTTTCTCATTGCTGGGCAGGTGTTCAGTGGCAGAGCTCCACTGCAGGTAACTGTGACTTGGGAAGAAAGATGACTTCACTCCAAACATCTTCCCCTTTCCTTCTTTTTGCCCAGCTTTATATGCTAAGCATAATGCTGTATGGTATATCCCTTTGTTCAGTTTGGGGTCAATTGTTTTGACTGTGTCCTCTCCCAGCTACTAGTACAGCTGCTAGAATAGGTGGTGAATTCTTCAAAATATTCATGTTCACTGTTAATATTTCACGTTTAATTTTCAAGAAGAATGTGCACATATGCACATAAAGATGGCTTTGTGTGTAATCAGCTTTATAAAGAGAATAATTTAACATGCAAAACCATAATATAACCCCATACTAGCTACTGTGAAAAAATTACCCCAGCCAGAACCAGCACAGCAACAAACAGTAGATTGCTACAAATCACACAGGAAAATTTTGTCACTAATACAGGAGAGAAGAGATTGCTTAAGACAGCATTCAGAAGATTACTAAAGTAATAATAGAATCTGCTAATATCTAGCAGAGCTGTTTGGTGTGTGTGGTGCTTCCCTTTGTGTGTCCTTCATTGATCAGCTTTTTTTTCTGACACTAAAAGACTTTCCAGTGCTATTGCTATTTGAATAATGAGCTAGTGGTATGTGAGAAACTACCAATATCTTGTTAAAGGACTTATGCATCTGATGTAAAAAACCTGGTGCAGCATGCTTCTTTTAAACTCTTGGCATCTATGTAATGTTGTATGACTTCTGATTCAAAGCCAACATCTGTCTTCCTTGGAATGCAGGCCGAGCTTGCTTGTACACTGAAATCTCATAAGTTAAGGCTACAGTTTTCTTTCTGTGTGACTTTGCCTTCTTCCTGTGCTCTCACAGTCACAAATTAGCTAATACAGCAGAATATTTGAAATTTTGACAGGTTATTTCCATTCCAATTCAGTGTTTTTAACATGTTATCTGAAGATTATGAGAGAGTGCAAAATGAGCAGGTGTGGCTAGAAAAGAATAGGATGAAGGATCTTTGGGTTTTGCTTTGAACAAAATAGTAATTTAGTGGAAGCTCTAATGTGAAACTGTAGCACTCTGAAAGGTATTGCATGCTGACCATTGTAATGGAGACGTTATTTCTGAGGGGTGAATTAAGTGTTTCTCTTCCTGGGGTAAAGAAATCATCTAACTGGAAACAACTGGATATTTTTGAAGTTAAGTCAGGATGGAATTAAGTATGTGGCTAAGTATCTTACATAGTTCAAGAGAACTCTCTTGGACATTTTTACAAACACCTGTAGTTTCCCCAGCCCCGTCTGACATAACCTTGTCATGTGTGGGTGGGAGTAAAAATGTGTTGGCACATATGTGAAAATGTTTCAGCCTATTTTAATAATTCGAATGTTTGGGGAGGGTGTTGTGCATACGTAATGTGACTCTGCTTTTCCATTCCTCTGTTTAAATCATGTCGACTGTTTAAATGAAAAGCCATATTATCATATGGTTTTGTTTGCCTATGAGTGTGCAGATGACTTTCACTGTTTTGTAGGGCATATCTGATCCAGAGCTGATAATTTTTCTGTTTGAATATATTTGATTAACAGGTGATTCAGAGTACTTTGTTTTGGTAGCTGAGTTTACTCTATTCAGTAGAAAGGAATAGTATGTGTTTTAATGTCCTTGAAATGTAATGGTTTTGACATAAACTTGACTTTCTTTTTCCTGTGCTTAAGGATTTCACATTCTTATTCTTTTTCTTTTCTCAGTTTCTTAAGCTTTTTTATTTTTCTTTATTTCCTGTCTTTTTCTTAAAATATCCTCAGTATCATTTTAGCCCTTTCATGTGTAAGAAAACATAAGCTTAGGGAAGTACTGCAAAAAAACTTTGAGGAAAATGGGTGTTGTATGTTGAGTACAGTCTACTGATCTTCAAGAAAGAATGGTCAAAGAATAGCTGTACAGGTAATCTGAGGTAATTTCTGCAGTTTATAAATTGCACAGTGGCTTTTCCAAATTTTTCTTCTCCTCTCCTGTTCAATGATCATTTAGAATTTGGTTTAGCAGGAGGGTTGAACTTCACAGTTTTTTTATGTAGCAGTAAGTCAGATAAAATAGTACTTCTTTCCCAAGAAGCTGAACCTGTCTGTGCTATTATTCTGTTTTACAGCTCACATTAAATTTCATCAGTGTGCCTTAATACAATGCTGTTAATAATGCAAAGCAACTTCCATAACAATTTTTACACCTCATGAATCTTTATTCTGAAACAGTATTAAAGAAGTTGCCAGTGAGGTTTTTCAAAACCACTCCTGTAAAATACACTTGTTCTTATGAAAAATCTTTTCCACCAGCTACTTTATTTCTGTACTTAATCTGAAGGACTTGAAACATATAGTTTATGATTCATGTGAACATTAGATCTACTGGTGTAGGTGGTATCAAAAATAGTACTTCTCTAAAAAGACAATTTCTTATTCCCACATTGATAAAGATTATCCACATGTACACAGCTGGGGTTTTTTTTGTCTGGTTCATCAAGTTCTGATAAGTGGGATCTGAATACCCATCTGATGAAAATTGCCCACAATTCTGATTTTCTTAGCTGTAAAAAGAAATTTTGTCCAATTATCCTTAGTATTGACATTGAAGATTAACTTTCTATTTCTGTTGATGTGGAAAAGTAGCTCTTAGCTGCAGTAATTCATACTACTAATATTTCCTATTTAATTTGAAAGAAGGAGAGCAAATAATACTTTCCAAAGTATTTTTGATGCATTTTTTCTGCTTAAAACATGAAGAAACAGGCATCATGCATGTTTATGCACTTGACTCCTGAGACGTTGGCAATGTCCCTCTCTTTTGAGGGTTAATATACTGGGATGAGGGAACGCGGAGGGGTATTTGGGGTATAAATGCTGCATGCTGTCCTCAAATAGATTCTTAAGACTGAAAAGTCATATGTTTTCAGTTCTCTTAATGCAGTAAGTTTTGGTTTTGGTTGATATCTTCTGTGGCTCCCTAAATCAACCAAAGTTTCCAGCCTCTAGAGTTTTTTATCCTTTTTCACTTTTGTTACATCTGCAATTAAGACGAAAAACAGTGTCAATGCTTGCTACAGATAGTGCTTTCTGAACTAGGAAGAGTAAATAATGTGACAAAGAACATGAGATGAGTAAATAACAGCAATGATAACATAAAGGTCTTACTTACTCATACTGTGTTGGAACCTGATCAGGATTTCCTCAGTCTTTCTCTTTGAAAAATCTTGTTTCGGAATTTGGGTAAGAATCTTGGTTTTGTTTTGAGGTTCTCTGAAACTGAATACAAGCACAGGTGGCTTTTTTTCCCTTCCCTTTTCTCTCTCCTTTTAGAAATGGTGAGATTTTTAGAACCAAATATTTAAGCTGAAGCGTATAAATTCATACCCAATTCTCAAAACGTCTGTTTTGAGAAGTTTACTATCTAATTGCTTTACTACTGGTTTTTAATTAGAAAAAGTACAATTTAAAAATTCTTAATGACTGAAATTGTTACTGAGAATTATAGGAAACTAATGCTAAGGGAATTTGAACACTAAGTATTAGTACATAGTAATGTTTTCTATTTTATTGAAAGCTGTTATGATTTACTGCAGATAATTTGTAAGCTTTCTTCCTGGCATAGTAATGTGTGATCTCTTTGATGTAGTTTCTATTAATGAAGGAAGATGGGTAGGAGGAAAACTGCACTTATATATTTCAAAGATGCTTAGGGTAATAGTGATAACATTTCAGTCTCATAGCTCAGAAAAAGAAAAATGAGATTTCATTTTCTACAGCAACCATCTGCTGTTCAAACTATTCTACTGTTTTGCTGTTGAAACTATGTACTGTACAAGTCTACAATGTACTGTACTCTACAACTCTACTGTATGGTCACTGAAGTAACAGTTGATGAACAGTTGATTCTTTGCTATCTGTTCAAGGTTTGAACCTTACCATTGTCTAGGGAACCATGAAACACACTAACATTATAAAAAGAATGCTACATATTCAGGAAAAGAATACTGTATATCCAGAATACTTTATTTTATGAGTAAAAAGAGATGTTTCTGATTATTTTTAAGTATTCCTTTTCACAATTGAAAGTTGTATTTCTTTAATTGCTGTCTGGGGTTTGGTTTTTGTCATTTACAATTAACTTTTGAAATAACTCTTCTCTTTGAAAATGCTTATCTTTGTTGGAATCAGACAAGTGTGCTGGGTAGTTGCACAGAAAGGTAGTCAACAGCAAGCTGCTGCATATAAAAACCTTGAGTGTGATGTGTGTTACCAAGTACCTGGCTGGTGGGGAAGGGTAAAAGCAACTAACTCTATTGAAATGAAAATCTGTGTGACTTGGACTGATGTGCATTAAAGTGTCTGTTGATGTATACCTGTAGCAGCATGGAGATGGATGGTGGTTGCTGCTACCTCTCTCCAAAAAGCGTCTCTTCTGGAGAAGCTGCTCGGGTGGGCAAGGTTCTGAAGTCCACACACACACACACACACACACACCAGCATCCAGCAGGCACTTTGGGCTTGATGTGACGCCTTGCTCCTCCCAAAGCACAGATGANCTCAGCGCCAATGGCATATTCTTCCAGGACAAAGTCCTAGAAGTTTCCCTGACAGGCTCAGGAGCCTTCACAACTCCCCTGTTTATTTTTACTGAAAAAGCTTCTCCAATGGATTTTGCAGACACTTAACCAAACAGGGAAACGTAATTAAAACTATAAAAACAACGATTGGCAACCCACAAAATCCCTGTAACAAAAGATGAAACCCATCCTGTCAACCTCCATTGTCAGAAAAGTTCATTGATCCAGTCTGGGTTCTTCTCAACCTTCAAGTTCTTCACTTGCTCCCTCAGCTTCTGGATGTTAGTGCGGAAGCATTCTGAGTCCGAGGAGAGGTTGAAGCAGCACATTCCTTCAAAGTCTTATCTGTAGAGTAATGGCATTTGACAAGTGGAAAAATCCTTGCATTCTATTCACAGTCAGAATTAAGCACTTAGAGAAGATCATGAACTTCATAATCAGACAGAGACATGACTTTATTTTGTAACCTTTGTTTTTGATGTGCTAGTATTTATCCATTGATTTGTGTGCCTTATTGATGTCTTTAATTATTGGTCGCAATTCAGATTATTGAATGATGTTTTATTAAACTCAGGGTGATTCAACTAAATTTAGTGAGACAACAAACTAGCAGTAGAATGTTTTGTAATTGTTGAACTTCCTGTTCATATTATAGTTTACTAATTAAATTTATATTATAGTTTATTAATTAAAGGCAATTATCTGGGCCAATGACAATTGTTTTGAACACTATATAAATTAATATCTAGCACATTGCAAATTAGAATATTTGGTTTGTTTCTTCTTTCGTGCCAGAATTGTACACTGGCATGATGTACACGGCTCTCTCTCCTGTTACATTTTTTTCTCAATTTATTCAAAAAGTTGTTCACTGAACAGAATCCTTGGAGTTAAGCAGTAAAAAATCCATTAAATTTAATTCTTTAAGTTTTTGGCTTTACAACACTTATTTCAGTGTTAAAAACCATTATGTGAATACCTCTAATCATTTTTTTGGGGTTGTTTTTTTTTGCAGCTTTCTTTGCAAGTTGAACTTCACAGCTTTCTTGAACTTGAGTATTATTAAGAGTATGCAGTTTGATGGCACTTCCTATCTATTTGTATCTATAGCAGCTTCTGAATGAGACATTCATTCAGCAAAAAGTATCAAAAAGAAGAGATGAGTATGTTTCTTAAGATGTTTGATCAGTAAGGCAGTAGTTTTAAGCAATAATCTTGTGTATAGAGGAAAAATAAATTACTGTGTATTGAGAATCTTCTCCTAAGTCTTAGTTTCCCACGCAGGGAAGAGAAATAGTAAAAATTGGTTTCCATTATACAGCATGGTGATGTAGTACAGTAATTCTTGGAATGGGACTGAGAGGTGGTGTGTGCTGGGAGTTTGGGTGAATGAAGGCATTCAGAGAGTCTCTAGAATGCACACTTGTGACATTGTACTTAGGAACAAAGGCGTAGAAATCACAACAGCAATGATCCCCCAACCCCTTTTTTGATTTGCTGAATTCATGTTTGACAAAAAATCTCCTGAGAGAGTGACTCCACTACATCCCTAGGCTGCTTACTCCAATTCCTAACCACTCTGTCATTGAAGAATTTTTTTCTAATTTCTAATCTGAATCTGCCCTGGCACTCTTTAAGGTCATTTCCTCTTGTCCTTTCATTTGGGATGTGGCAGAAGAGACTGACAGCCACCTGGCTTCAACCCTTTTTTCTCCAGGCTGAACACCCCCAGCTCCCTCAGACATTCTTTTTCAGACTTGTGCTCCACACCAGCTCTGTTCCCTTCTCTGGACATGTTCCAGCTCCTCAATGTCCTTCCTGCATTGAGGGGCCCAGAACTGGACACCAGTGTCCAGCACAGGAGGGTGGTCAGTGCCTGGACAAAATGCTTTATCTGGCATGTGTTATCTTTTCAAGCAGTTGCCTGTAGTATTTCCAGCTACCAGAGAAGATGTAAGAGATGCGAATATGTGTCTTGTTGAAAACTAGAAAGATCAGTTAATTTCCTTGTGCACTGAGGAGAAAAATGTGGGAGTTTCTTTGATTTAGTAATAAATTACTTTGTATATTAAAATGAAGTTTTCTTATCTAATTTTCACTTGACAAATTGTTAAAATCAGGGTGCTGAATATAATTTTAAATGGGCAACTTTGCATAGTGCTCATCTGTCTACATACCATCATGTTGTAGGCCTAATTTCTAATAAAAATTTGCTATACAATATCACTCATTTTATTGTATATCACCATTTTATTTTATAGCAAGATTTCTAAACTCTTGAATTATAAATGCTTAGCTTTAAAAGTTCCTGGTATGCCTGTGATTGAGTGTTCTAAATGTAATACTTCAGCTCCATTTCTACTGAAATACGTCTTAGAGAAATTGTATATTTGCACAGACTGAAAATTCTGCTTTACTTTTCATAGGATAAGAAGTGGGTTCTCAATCATGAAGATGTCACACTGGGGGAATTACTGGGCAAAGTAAGTAATAAAGTGAGCTAAATAACATTTGAGTAAGTATACTGTAATCATTAAGCTATTTCTGTACAACTTTTCTTTTAAATTACTGTGGTATGCAATTTTTGTCATTTTTTTATGCTAGTACACAAGACAGCCTTATGCTTTAAACAGATGTAAATCACACTTGCTAGTTAACATTATAATGGTTGTGCTGAAAATATTTGACTAAAATACATTTTTTTCTCATTTGGAAGGGATGTGAGCTAACTAGATTTCTGTAAAACATGATGTGACTGTTTTACCTTTTGTAGTCTGAAAAAAAATTGCAAAATATAAATAAAAACATGTAGAGAAACAGGTGTAGGTTTATGTATTTGTGTTTAAAATCTGATATGAGTTGACTAAATCATTGTTTCTTAAAACAAATGCTAATTGCTTTTGCATGATTATTTTCCCTCATTAATTAATGAAATTAGGTAATTTCACAGTCTTATTTATATTATATAAATTCTTGTGTAGTTCATAAACTTCTAGTTTACAAAGCCTGCTTAGGAACTACAAGTCTATAAAATCAGACAAACGCCACAAGTTTTTGGCACCTTTACACCTACAAAGACCATTTTGAGTGCTACTCTGGACACAGTCTTTGAAATGATTTTCCAAAAACTGGAAAAAAAAAAAAGGATTAAATGAGGAAGAGACAAATCAAAGCAGTAATTGCCTTCTTACTCTGATACACACTAAAAAAATCAATGAGAAATTCAAGAAGTGGGGGAAATGAAATACTGCCATAAACTTCTGTTACCCAGGATAAAATCTCTTAAAATCTCTTTGGCAATGTAAGCTGACAAGCAGTATGACCACACTGAGCCTTCATAAAATGTAGATACTGCAGGATCTTCACATTCTTGAACAGGATAGGATCAAGGGAGAAAAATAAAGATGTTCCAGCCATAAAAAAATCTTTGACTTGCTAAAAAATAAATATGAATTAGTTTTCATGTGTAGAGACAGTTAAAGCAATTTGAAAAGCATTTTATTAAGTTCAGTTTACATGTGTTTTGCATGGTTTTGGCACAAAGGATTTTTAGCATTCAGTAAAGGCAGCTCAGAATTTTAAAGTGATTACAGAAGGATGTTCTTTAAAAAACACAGAGCAGGCTAAAAACTTTCTTGGAACACAGTATGAATCTTATGCATTCATCTCTGAGAAGAGTTAGTCATACTAAGAAAGATAAGAATGACACAAACATCAGCATCTCTGTGACAAAATGTGAAATAAACTATTGCCATTCACCTCAGAAGTGAGAAATCTGAGAGTCTACAAAACTTGGAGTGGTCTGAAAAAGATAAGGAAGAAATCACAAAATTGTAATGTGTAAAAGATGCAGGCTTTAGAAAAGATGAAGATTTTTCTTTCATCTCAGGAGAGAGTGGTCAGTTTATTTACTCAGCATTAATTCTGTAACACCCCACAAAATGAAAGTTGCATAATAGGAATGTGTTTTACTAAAAATCATGTATCTAATAATACTTCAATATTGTCAATAAAGAAGTAAGGCATTTTCTACACTTAAATAGAGCTTTGAGTGGTTTCAGATTTCACTTCTGACCAGAGGGTAGACAAAAAGTGAACAGGGACCAACTCAGCTGCTTACCTGGTGCACCTGATGCCATCCCAGATCTAAGAGGTAGTGTCCTAACCTCTGGAAGTGCTTTAGAAGGGCTGTCAGAGATCCTAAGCCTCACTCACCAGCTACATCTTCCTTGTCCCAGGGCACAGAAAAAAATTCTGCAGATGTGTTCAGCCCTACATTTCTTCCCATGTTACTGGGAGAATGTTACTGTTTTCCATCTGTGAATGTCTTTTTTCCCTTTTCTGTCATCTTTCTTTAGTAATAATAAATTCGGCTGCATGATGTAATGAGATCTTCATCACTCAGGAGAGGAAGTAAAACATCTCAGAAGATTTTTCTGAAGTCACATGCAGCCCCAGATACCAGGACACAGAAGTGTAGTAGTGCATGTGGAAATTAATCAGACATAGTTTCAAAATTGAGTTGTGCTTATTCTTTGTGAAAGACAAAGCTTAACTAGAAGTATGAGATCTATAGTTTTCTTCTTGTTTCCTTCTCTTTAGGGTTTTTTCATTGATAACAGTGTTTTATACCTCACAATTTCTTTCTTCTTTCAATTTGTGTCCTAATTAATTTTCCTTTTGTTTTTATTAAATAAAAATGCATCTGGTGAAGACTTTTATGGCATTTATTATTTAATTTTTCTTCTATGAAAGTTAAAAAAACCTTAACTTGCTTTGGGGGTATGTTGTTCACTACCTAAAACATCTGATTGTAAAGGGAGCTGCTTTCTAAAGTCCTGTCCAAATGGAAGCCTTACAGATTTGCCTTTATAGAGTAGTGCTGAGCTTGGGCTTTATAGAAATTCTGAATCACCAGACACAACAATATGTTTTCCAGTGGGTTTAATTTATGATAAAAATTAATATTCAGTGTTTTCATGCTTTGTATTTTGTACTTTTTCTTTCTTATACATGAGAATGCTGATGTTATTTTGGTGTGTTTTGTCAGAGTTTTTGAGATCAGTTTTTGGTCTCTTCCAGACCACAAGTTAAAAACTATTCACAAAATACAATAGTATGAAAATGAAAGAGTTCAGGAGTAAGAATAAGAAGAACAAAGTACTACACTCAATGTCAGTTGATTTGAAATGTTACTAAGAGATTTTATGAGAAAATTTTAATTACTTAATTAATGGCTGTTTTTTCCTCTTTCCAGCGAGGTCAAACCAGAACTCATATGCTGTGTCCATATAATAGATGTACTATGTCAGAGTGAATGGCTTTGGTTAGGGCAGATACTGGAATAAAATCTCATCTGGTTTTATAAACATGTTCCAAAGTTCTGTTTTGGTTTCAATAGCTGTCTTCATTATTTTTTTCTGACAATTCATTAAGGTTTTATATACCTAGAATGTTCTTTTTTCTCCTGATTTCAGGGCAATTTTGGTGAGGTGTATAAAGGAACATTAAAGGATAAAACTCCTGTTGCTGTAAAGACTTGCAAAGAAGATCTTCCTCAGGAACTGAAAANGAAGCCAGGTAGGTTCTCTAAAATTACTTGTGACAGTTTTTTTCAGTTTTTATCACCAGATGCCTTTACAAAACCTGACCTTCTAAAAAATTCAGAAAAACAGTAGTCAAACTTTTCCTTCCTTTCTCTCCCTCAGTACATTCTACAGCTGTCGCCCTGGTAACTAAACATTGGCATTTTTAACGTGTGAATGCAGTAGCATCTGCACTTGCTGAAACCATTCCTTTGACAAAGCAAGCCATGCCTGTAAAATAAAATGTTGTTGTCTTAAGTGCTTTCATTTAGAACTTCTAAGATGTGCCGTGAGGTTTGGGTTAAGAAGGCTGGATGATGTTGTTAATTTAAATGTGATTATACCAATGCCTAACTCCTGCCTTACATGCATGGTTAATTCAGGTGATCAAATGTGCACAGATTACTCTTCTTAGTGGGGTATAGACCCCGTTTAGTAATTTTCTCTTTGTAAGAAGAGTTTGCTCCAGTAGAGGTACTTTATACTGTGTCAATCAGTATGAGATTATATGCCTATTTTTCAAATTACAGTCATGACACAATGTGCAAAGAGTGTCAGCTGCTGTGCATAGATAGGTTCTGAGACTCCAGGGAGAGGAGTGTCTTCAGATAAATGTTGTCATTTTTAAAGTACTTTGCTCCTTCTTGCTATGAAGCTTAATATGTTTTAATTTCCACTCCCAGACCAGTATGATTAGTATTGAAAAATAAAAGATACTATCTGCATGTATAGAATGAAGATCAGCCACTCTATCCATTGAACCATTTTAAAAAATACTTGTAACTTGGCAACAGCAGAGATATGTCATTTGTTAAGCAGCTTGATGCTAATGGGAAAAAATGGTCTGAAAAAATGGAATGTGTTATTTTTCACTGAATGTGTATGTATTGGGTAGGTTAGTATTTTACTCTTGAGCCTAGGGAAAGAGGGAAAAAGAGGAGGTGCTTTGAATCAGCAAATATCAGAAGGAACATTTAAGTTACAAGGTCTCTGTAGAATTTTTTCTTGCTCTTCATTTAATTTACAAATCATGGCATGCTGTTTTAGGCTGGAAATGTTCTTATGAAAGCATTGTGTCAAAAGATGTAAATGTTTTAATTTAATTCTCAAAATTGCTGTCCTTATAGTCTTCTAAAACTTACTGTATTAATTAATCTCTAAAAGTAAAATTGGAACAACTATGCTTTTGAACAGTGCAGCAGGGAAGCATACAGGCACGCTGTGCATACTATTTTGATGTACCTCTGCTTCTGGTCCATCACTGAAATTCTGATTAAATACAAGGGTTCTTAAGATACTTCAAACCTCTCAGGCCATTTGTCATTTGTATAAATAAATGCCACACAGACAAATGGTAAAATTACAATAAGAATAATTTTTTATTTATTACTGAATCAGTTATGATTTTCATTTCAAAGAGAGTGGTGATCTGTTACATTGATTTTGAAAACAGTAATGGAATTTTTTTCTTTGATAACAATAATGACATCTTCCAATGAAGTAACATTAAAGGTTTAAGGTATTTTCCTGTAATATTTAATTAGCCTGTAAAATAAAGTTTATTAATGTAATAAGCTTCTTGTGTGTTTTGCAGAATACTCAAACAATATGATCATCCTAATATCGTAAAACTTATAGGAGTTTGCACTCAACGACAGCCTATATATATTGTTATGGAACTTGTTCCAGGTAATTGTTTTTTACCTTTTTTTTTTTTAGCAGCATATTTCCATAGGTTTTATTGTTTCCATAATGTGAAATGTATTGTTTCCTATTTGTCTTATTTTGCATTCTTGTGACTGACCTCAAAAGTCACCTGTGATGCAAATCTTTGGAATTGCTGAGTTCTACTAGCTTTGGAGTGGTTGAGCTCCACAAATCTGTTGAGAATTTTACTGTAGCCTTTAAAAACAACAGAAGCTTCATTATTCTCCTGATGAGATATTAAGTGGTTAGGTAGTGAATATTAAGAAGTATTTAAAGAAACTTCATGTCTGAGTAATGTCTCAATTTTAATAACTCATGTTTGGGTTGCCTTTAGTAATAAAAATTTTTTTCTTTACCAGGATATATTGTTTGGTTTTTGGGTTGCTCTTGATTTAATTTTGGAATCGAGTTCATTTTATTCAGCAATGGCTGGAGTGAATTTCAGATAGTTGGGATGATAACAGCTTTTGGGCAATTTTACCTCTTTGTTGATTTTCTCTGCAGCTGGAAAATATGTTGGCTGGTAAGCCTCCAGTACTGCTTGATATGCAACACTGTATTTGTTTTATATATCACTGGATTGGTCTTCAAAATTATACAGCCAGCTGCTTTAAGGACCATTTTTTTCAGGAAGACTTAGATTGCTTATAATTCTTGAATACTGGCTGTAGAATGAGAGCACTGATGAAATATGTGACCTTGTAGAGTTTTCTGCCTTTATTAAATTAGATTATATTAGATTATTATATTTGTATGCACGATTAACTTTATTAAAATGGAGACTGAAAGCAGTGTCCTCGGTTTTAAGGGGTACTTTAGTAATCAGCTTCTCTAGACATCTCTGAAGATAAAACTAAATCCTGATCTTTTAATACCTTTATCATTCTGGTTCAGGTTTTTCAGAGCCTTGTACGAGTTGTTGAAACATGCTAATACAATTCAGGAGGAACTGAGTGAGAACTTTCCTCTGATTCTTATGCCTGTTTTGCAGTTCAAGTCTATCTAAGCATATTTGGGTTTGAATTTGCTTCAGAAAGAAGCTTCTTGCAAAGAGAATTTTTGCCCTGTTTCAGTGGTCTGTAAATCCCCTGGGCTGGCTGCTCTGCCTGCATGTCCTCACCAGCACGGGGCTGCCTTCAGGCCATCACACTTTCCCATGTGCTCTTACATCTTGGCACAAGAGGCTGACAAAATCAGCAGAAATCATAAGGCAGCCAGAGAACAGTCAAATTATTTAAATGAGTAGAGAAACAGTGATTCTGATGTTACTGTTTTTCTCTTTTTCTAGTGACAAGTTTGGATGAGATTACAAAAAATGATAGTTAATAGTGCCCTGACTCGGTATTTAACACTGCCCTTTGCGAAACGGGATAGTCATAAACTTGTCTTCCACTTGATACTAAACTTCCTCAATATCTTCATTGTTTTGTCTTAAATGTGTTTATGCTTGTTAAGTGTTTAAGCAGTTTAACTCTGACATTCTGTTTAATAACTAAAAATGTCGAGTGTTAACTTACAATTACATTTTGTGAACGTATGGCTGAGAACACATGTAATTTATAAAAATGTCTGACAGTTTTTTCCCCTGAGGATAAGATTAGAAGCATCTCCATAAAACAAGGGATTTCTCTTGTGTTTTCTCACTTCTGTCTAATGCTTGCAAATTTTGTGCCATTTTTATGTCCCAAATACATGTGGGCTGTACACCTACTGTGTCTTTTGAGATTCCTGTGGTGTGGTTCCATAGCAGTGAATTCTGCTCTGCATTCCAGATTTTTATTTCAAATCAGTCTTAATTTATTCATATTTATTATTTATTATTTATTAGAAATGTATATTGAAATTTATGACTTTATGTAGAGAGGTGCTAATCTGTTAGTGATTCTGTCATAAACTGGCTCTGCAGAGATATCTTTGTTGCAAGTGTAAATGGGATTAAAAACCATACATATGGATAAAGGCATTAGTGAAAACAGTAGAGAAAGGTTGCAGATGCATATTTAATTATGTGTCTATCCTTGGTTGCATGCAAAAATAGCCTAAATGTTGCCAGCAAAGACAATTATCCTTTGCAGTAGACCCCTTTCTTTGGGGGTGGTGTGGGGGGTTGTTAGCATAAGTGATGTGTCCTATAAGTGTCCTATAATAAGAACCATAGTGATAAAGAAATGTCAAGGTGGGTGATGTAGCAAGTATTAACTAAAATAATAAACAAAGTAGCATATAATGGATACATAGAATCATAGAATGGTTTGAGTTGGAAGGAGCCTTGAAGATCATCCAGTTCCCACCCCCTGCCATGGGCAGGACACCTGCTACAACAGGTTGCTCAGAGCCCCACCTTACCTGGCCTTGAACACAGCTACATATTAGTGAGAAAAACATCATTTACTTTCTGTTCACTGGCTGTTGCCCATGCTGATCTCATTGTACATGTCCTCCCAGCGTCAATCCACCATAGATTACTCCAGTACAGAAGGAAAGACGTGATCCTTTTTGCAATCCACTTATCAAAGTATTAGGAATATTAGGAAAAGATCTTAATATAATGTATATGCATGTTACATAGATCCCTCTTTAAGGGATGCACGTATAGGAAAATACATCTGATCTCTCTGCCATTAGCTGGGATTTTGGAGGGCAGGTCTCTTCTCTTCTGAGTCTTGTTTTATGGGAATTTCTGTAGGTTCCTCTGCAAGTGAGACGGAACATCTTGTACAGAATGTGTGCACTCTTTATTTATTGCAGAATTTAGATTTATTATTGCTTTCTATAAGCTTTTTTTGTTGAAAAAATAAACTCAGTAAAATGTTCTTTGTCATATATAACAGAAACTAATATGTATGTAGCAGCAATTTCTTTCATGTATATATGGAAAGTTACATGTACGCAAGAAATGTGATCTGAAAACACCATTCAGGAGTTTGCAGAGAGTTGCTAAAAGACAGATTGTTTTTTTTTTAAATCCTAAACAAATTGTCCTGCCTTTCCTCCCCTCACCTTCCCAAAATTACCAAGATACCATGGAAAAGGAATCAATAAGCTGTTACTATTTTTCTTATAAATTTTTTATGTATTTGTAAGTTGAGATCTATACACAAATCTGATTTGCAGGTTAGTTATGCTAGCTAGTTTCTGTGAAAAAGGAATTTAGCCAAGCAAATGGTTTTAAATTTTTTGTGATTGCATAATGGATAAATTTGCAATAACCTTTCAAGAACTTGTGCACATAATTAATTTTCTTCTTCTTTACCTAAATGGCATTGAAATGCTAACTAAAAGGATAGACATCCCAGATCTTTGTAAGGGCCCAATGCTGTAGTTGCTGGGTGGCTTTTCAACTACCATGTAATAATAAAACCCCCTGAATTTTACAGTGGCCTGGTTTTCTTCTGTGAAAATTTTAGTAGACTAAGGAATAAGAAAACAACTCTACTTGGAAATCAGCTTTCTATCAGAATGTTTTGTTGTTCATGGAGAACTTACCATAGAGATTTCCCCTTCTTGTATGACTTAGGATTCTTTCTCTATGACAACTGTTGTTTCTAGTGTGAAAATAATAAGACTGTCAAAAAGACTGTTGCTTAGATAAATCAAACTGTTGCAACATGTTAGTATCTTGAAGGACTCGGAACATCATATAGGTTTCTATAAATTATTTTCTTTGTAATATTCTTCATAATTTTTACTGCTTTATAGTGGAATGCTCTCTAGGATGAGTTTGATAAGATTTGTTGCAAAGGTCACATTTGGTGGTGGTTTTTTTCCTGGTATCTTCTGATCTAGAAGTAGGAATATTGCACTGTTTCATAACTGAATGCAGTAACTTTTTATTAGTCTGCCGTGATACACTTTAAGTATGCAGTTTATCCTAAGGAAGATAGACAAAGTTAAAATGAGAATTGCTAGTGAATTTTGGGGAACGAAGCCCCATATGTTGCCAAATGCTTGATGGTAGTATAGAGCCATGAGTTTGTATTGTCCTATGGACTTGACTGACCTGACTGAAAAGTAATGTAACAAATGTGCAACACGAGTCTTAAAGCTGTTCAGGGAGAATTGCCATGTATTTACAACCACTGGAATTTTATTCACTTATTATTATTTATTATTTATTCTAATGGAGATGAACCTTTGTCAGGGATGGTTTCCCACATGAAAAAGAGCAGAATTTCTTGTAAGAGTTTAGGTGCTGTGTAAGAAAGAGTGTTACTTTCCTGTAATGCCAAGTCAATCTGAAAAATGGAGCATTCTACTCATATTTTTTGTGTTAATTTATTCATTTTTCTTTGCTCTGTGTCTGTTGTCCTGGTGGGAGTTTTGCGCTTTATCTTGCATTGTTGACCTTAAAAATGAAGAAAGTGAAATAATTATGAGGAGATGCTTTGGTATTCAGAACAGCAAAGGAACTATATGCCATTGTCTCTTAAGGCCGCATGGGGCATAACGAATTTTTGTAACAGCTTATTTTTAGCAAATCTGTATGATGATCAAAAGGACTGCCTGGAATACTGCCAGAGTCCAGACTGACAACCTGAGAGAAATGGATGCTGAATTTTGTTGGGGCGTGGAGAAGATTTATCAGGAAAATGCTGAAGGTGCTACACAGCCTGCTTCTTGTTCTTTTCTTTTCAGAGTCAACTCCGCATCTTTTAATGAAAAAAGACAGGAAAAAAAAGAAATTAAAATTCCTTTCTCTTTTGCCCTTTCTAACGGTTTTCTGCCCCCAGTTTCTTCTTTAGTGATCATGAATGACAAAGAAGGTTTTAATTCATTACAATACTCAGGATCATCTAACTGCATTTTCATTTGCTTATAATTTATCATCCAATCTCCCATGTAATCGAAAAGGAACTGCAGGAGTCCCATTAAAATTTTGAATGTTTTTTCCTCTTCCTTTAGGGGAAGAACAAATCAAAATTAAATGTAATCTGTAAGATGCACAAAGCAATCCTAAGATACAACATTCTTTTTTCTCCTTCTTTATGTTAATGTCAATTTATTTGAATCTTAGTTAGTCCTAAAAGGAGATTTTAATTTAAAGGTAAGAACTGGGTATGTCCCTGAAATGTGCGTTCAGGAATGGGGCATTTTGAGGATAGATGTGGAATCCTGTGGTACAGTTACGACTTTATGCAGCTATTTCAGCAGCTTATCTTGTAGAATCTTCCAGGGTGCCTCTGTCCCTCCAGCAGAGTCTGCAAGATAAACATCATCATCATGCTTGCACTAGCTCTCTCTGGAAAGATTTGTCTAATTAGAAGTAGATGCAAACATCTTTGTATGTTCCAGTGTGTCTTGGTTTAGGAAGACAGGTGTCTGCCAGGGAAAGCTGGAGCTTTCCTTGGAATGGAGAATGTAAACCCCCCTCCCTTTGAATTATTATAATTTTGCAATTAAGGGGCTTTCAGGTAAGGATATGGGAAGAGGAATAACAGTTCTTTACTAGGAATATTAAAAATGTAGTAGTACAAAAAAAGCAAACAAACAAATGGGAAAAAAATATGCATAGAGTCAGAATACAACCTGACACCCTGTTGGTCAGGGTGTTGGTAGCAATCCAATTAAATGGTGGCTGCAGCCCTGCTGTAGTGACAGGTGTGGTTCTGTTGAAGCAGTGATCCTGTAGAAAGGTGTAGTTTTCCTCTGAAGATCCAGTGGTGGTGAGATGGGTCTGGTTTTCCTCTGGGAATCCAATGGAAAACAGGCTGCCTTGATGTTCTGACTCTCAGATTTTGTCCAAGTAGAAATGCTCCCTTGGGTGGAGCATCTCACAGTGGGATGATGTAATTTAATCAGTCACTCAGTGAGACTCAATGGCCCATTAACAGAAGATATCCCCCAGAGGAAGGATGGGTCGTGGAAGATATAAAAGAGATAAGGAAAACACCTACCCAACTGGTTTCAGCAGATGGCAATAGAATACATACATATGGTTACATCTTGCATTGGAAACCCAAGACACAGTGTTTGATTCAAGGTAGTAGAAGGAAGCTTGAAGTCACATGTTTTGTGACCTACTTTTTTTAGAAACTGGAATATTTAATCTCAAGTTGGTACCCTACTTTCTCTGTTTCGGATTTCTATATATTTAAACATTTTTATAACCAACATAGTTAAAATTAAAACCCCAAAAATGTTTTTGAATAATTTTATTTCTGCTACCTCAGGCATTTAGATATAGGCAGTTGAAGTGTCTGTCTTGTCTGTTGAGCCTTAATATAGCTTCCTCTAGCATATGCATTATGCTAATATGATCCTTGATGAGGATATTATATGTTAGCATATTATGGAAACTGGATACCCAGCTTCCCATACCAGATCCTTGTCTCAGACCATTCTAAACAGTTTTCCAGAGATTGTGCCTTGTCTCCTGATCCATTCTGTGGCAATAGACGATATTTAGTCTGTTCTATCAGTGATCTGCTCTAGTAGCAGTGATTTGCTCTGATCTGATTCTCACACCCTCTCCCCAGTGTGTATTTATGGACATTTTTAATTCTCCTGCTGTTGCACTGTAGACATTTCACTGAATTCTTAAGGCATCCAGTACCAGTGTGCCTTTCTGATACCACCAGAGAATTCCTTTCTGATAATAGACACATGCTTTTAAAAAAAGCAACTTCATTTTTAACTTAACAGTGCGTTTGTGTTCCTTGCTTTATCTAACTTGTGCTGATATGTTCTAAATGCTGGCAGCTGGAAAGAGGTAGAGCTATGCCTGTACATATAAACAGCTATGAAAACATCCACTAATCTAATAGCATGGGAATATTGTCAGAATTAGATTTTGGCTATACTCATCTTACATGTAGGCATGTGTAACCAACTTCCAAGGGGAAGTTCAGCAAGGTCATAACTTCTGTCTTTGCAGCTGAAGAAAGTAACCTATAGAGCTCTGTTCTGAATCATTTGGGACACAAATTGCCTGTGCTACTGATGCAGAAAAAATCAGAGGTGACAGGTTTTATTAGCTCAAGTGTGGCACTGAGCTAATGTGAATGTGACCTTCTCTGACTCCCAGGCACTCCTGGAGTGAGCACGGCCATTTCTGTCGTGCCTGTACCTGGAGTCACCATCCCTGGAAGCGCTCATAAAATGACAAAACCTGGCACTTGGAGATATGGCTTAGTGGGCGTGGCGGTGTTTGGTCAAAGGTTGAACTTGATGGACTTGGAAGTCTTTTCCAACCCAAGGGGTTCTATGATTCTTAACCCAAGCTCTGAACCCTATTTATGCTGGCCTACATGCAGTTGGCTTTGGTATAGCTTGGTTTATTCACTCCCTTTCTTCCAAAATGTGACTCCACTGCTACTTTCTGTATGTTACAGCACTTCTTCCATAGGGTGTCTGATGTCAGAAAGAAGTGCAAATAAAGCCTGGTGTCTTCCTGACCTACCAGGCTCACTTTTTGGCTTTTCTGGGAAAAGCGGGCTCCAGAGCATAAAGTGTAGAAGTACCTATAGATGCATTATAGGTGGTGCTGAGGAGCTGATACATCTTACTAAATCTTAAATGACTTTTTTGGAATTTCTCTTATTTTCTGCATGTAGTAATAATTCAGAGCATAGCACCAAATCACAGCTGACTTTGTGTATTTTTCTTGTTACTTGCACTGGAGCCAGTAAACCCGTTTATAACTAAAAACTCAGTTCTGAGACTGAGATGTGTATAATTTATTTATTAATATGAAGTACAATATCCGTATTATCTTGAGCTTTTCTGTTAAATTAATCATCTTCTTGGATAAAGGAGAGCAGATGCTAAGAGCAGCTGAAGTAGATGTACATCATGGCTTACTTGAACCTTAGATTAGGCTTCCTGTTTCTGAGGTGCCACTAATTTCATACACAGGCCTGGAATGCTGATTGATGGTGGGAAACATCTGAACTTTTAGTTTCACGTTGTGCGATTCAGCTGCTGCATTTTCCACTTTGGTGTGTTGTTGCTGTTGGGTCAGAGACAGGGATGCGACATACTGAGGATCCTGTGGCAAAAGCCTTGTATATGGTCCGGCAGCTCCTTTTGTAGGGCTTTCAAATTCTCTGCACTCACAGACATGATTTGGTCAAGGGTCTCAGCTCTGCCTAACTCACTGGTCAATGATATGGGTGCATCTGTGCTTCAGAGGCGTTGGCTGAGGTCCTCTGTCTGGGTTTGAATACGACCTATGGTTGTCATGTCCAGGGACTTGTTTACTTTGAGCTAGGCTGGTTGAGCTGGTGTCTGTTAAGCCAAATAGTCTGTGCAGATATAGTCCAGCTGTATTTGTCACAGTGTGGTTTTTTCTCTTTCCTGTTTCTGGAGGCAGTGAGATGTCTATAGAGATAATTCGTGGTTTTTTTCTAATTGCTTCTGTTTAGAGAGCCCCTAAAACTTTAATAAAATTTTGCATGATCTGACCCATTGGTTATATTGCACGCTGTCTAAAATCAATACAACAACAAAAAGGGTCAGTCAAATTCCAGTTAGAGATAAGGTGCAGTGATAGTGACTGTTGGGTTTATATTCTATTCGGTTATCTTTTATTCTCTAGTCAAATCAGTTATCTTTTAATTATTACTGGTTAGTGAAGCCACTATCTGTCTACCCTATACTTTCTTTTCACATAGATCCCTGTCTGCTTCTCTAGTTTTTGTCTCTTACTTTATCCTCTTAAGTTTCCAGCTTCCATTTTGATTTGTCTCTGCATTTCTGCAACTTGCTGTACTTCTGCCTGTGCCATCTGCTGTTGTTGGGCATTTCACTCAAAGAGCCAGACACCTCCCATGGATTCCTTCTCTCCATGTGTCCAACTTTTCCCTCTCCTCACCAGCCCTTGCGCAGTACATGCACACATATGTACAGACCCTGTTTCTTCTTCCTTTCCTTGCTCGTAGCCCTACATACACATGGGTCTCTTCCTCTCTCTTTGCTTCGTGGATTCCAGATTATTTGGGAAAGTCAGATTCCTTTGTTAAATGTAGGTGGTAGTGATTAAAAATTCCCTTTGCCTCAGAGCTAATGTTTAGTGAAACAGGACCAAAGCTCTGGTCTCCTTTTATTGTAGCATTTCATACCATAGTTGGACTTTTATCTCTTCACATGTTCTAGGCTTTGATGTTGCTATATTTTGTATCAATATTTTACAAAATCAAATCAGGAAGTTGAGGAAACTAGAAAATGCATTTTTAAATTGACAAAAACACCAAACTTAAAAAACTGGCAGAGTGTTTTGGCAGTTGCAAAAATATCTGTATTCATCTTATTTCTTTTTATTCATTGGTATTCACCTTTTTTTTTTTTTTTTAAACTTTGCCTAGAACAGTTTTTGCTGTGGTAGCTATTTAATTTGTCTGTGTTTAAAAAACATTCACTGTTTTTCTTTAGATTAAAAAAACAATGTGTGCTTCAGGTACATTCTGTTTCACATTAGCTATCATGTCTCTCTAATCTGGAATCCTTTTCAAGGCCTTTGATTATGGATTATTGAGCATAATACAGTTACAAGAATTATTTATTGAAAAATGGAAGACTTCCTGGGGAAAGATGATTTTCCTTTCAATTAATTTCTGAAGTAGGCTTTATCTATGCAGTCACAGTGGGTTTTCGGTACAGCCACGATATTAAAACATAAGAGTCCAGGTAGTCTGGGTGGTGTTATTTTGGCAGCATAGAAGACAAGAGATGCTAGCTGTTGATGTCTCACTATGATTTCTGGTTTCTTCTTGACAGGTGATGACAGGCTCTGTTTTGGACAGGCACTTAACGTCACATGGGATATTGGCTTCATGCTCTCTCTACCTTATTTGATCCACCTGAAATCTAAAGCAGGACTTTTGAGGATTGTCAATATTTAGTTTATTTTGATTATCATATGTCTGTGCTCTGTCATCCTGTTGAAAGGAACTGAAATAGCACATATAAATGTGTTGTAACCTTCTTCTCATTTTCATGTTATCACATTGCAGTTAGTTTGTGCTCATAAGTCATCTCTGTTCTAGTCTCATTGCAGGTTGTCTGTTAAAAAGTCATCCACAGCACAGTTCTGGTACAAGCCACATTTTCTCTCTGTTTACTTCTTTGCTGCTGCTGCTTCTGTCCTTGGCTCTCAATGCACACTATTCATTTAATTTTTGTTTTCTTTCTTCATCTTTTGTTTTCACATACAGGTATTTCCACTTACACTTCATTACTGCCATTGTTAATATTACATTGGCAGCACTTTGCATGGTTATAACAACTTTTATTTGCTGTACTTAACAGGAAAAATAAAGTTTTAACTGGATTTCACAATAGTACTTTGTAGGCAGTTAGAAAAATTAACCTTGGGTTTATTTACAGATTCTGTTACTACATAGATTAAATAAAAGAATGAAAAAAAGTGAAAGCACTGCTTGCATACAAGTGATGCATTAGTTGAAGTGTGAAGGCACAGTACTTTATTGAAAATGAGTGTTTTAGCATTTTAAATAGTTTGTGAAATAGCTTCTTAAGTACTTAAAAAACATATCTCCTAGAACTCCCTAGTGATGCATGTTTACTATTTTAAATTCATAGTTTTAAGTAACTCCATTTGGGTTTTTGCTTTAGATCCCATGTATATGGGATTAAGATTCTAGGCAATAAAGGAATTTCTAAATTGCTTTAAGGCTACTTGAAATACTGACCATTTAAACTCTCAAATTTATAAATACTTACAGGTGCAGATAAAGGTAATTTCAATAATATTGCAATGGCCTGTAAAGCAATTAGGAATACTGAATTCTAAAGTTCCCCTGGGTTAGGACTATTAGGAGGTGTGGCTGCAAGCAAGATGCATCTGCATGATGAATGTGTATATAAACATAAGAATTAAGTGACCTCTTTAAACAAATGTAGTTTAAAAGGCTGCTTAACAAAGTAAATTCTCCCACTTTAATAAAATTTATATGGGAATAATAATACATAGAGTTTCATATCATTCGTAATAATTGGTATTAAGACATTTATTAATATATGTATAATTATTTGTGATATTATTACGATACTAATAGATAGAGATACAGTATATAAACAGTGTATTTCTGTATACCAATTCAATGGGACATTTCCCATCACAATTTCAAAACATATTTTAGTTGTGTTCAGTGTCAGAATGGTTGTCAGAATGATGCCAAGAGTGCTTACAGCAAGTAGGTAGGTGCCACTTTGGACACCAGCTCAGGAAAATACTGGAATACCTGATCATAGTTGATTATAAATGCCAGTCATATCAGAGATTGCCATGACTGCTTTGTAAACCTATTTAACGATTTTCATTGCTGTTCCTTGCATTTTTGGTTTCTTCTCATAGATCACAGGGGTTTTTTTTCCTCTTTCAAAACAATAGTTTGGTTTTTTGTGTGCAAAGGAGTGAGCTATTTTATTGCCATGATATGCTGCTTATCACAGAATGTGTAGGTTGGAAGAGACCTTCAAGATCATCGAGTCCAACCCAGCCCTAACACCTCAACTAGGTCATGGTATCAAGTGCCACATCCAGTTTTCTTTTAAACACATCCAGGGATGGTGACTCCACCACCTCCCCAGGCAGACTATTCCAGTATTTAATCACTCTTTCAGTGAAAAACTTCTTCCTAATATCCAACCTATATTTCCCTTGACGCAGCTTAAGACTGTGTCCTCTCGTTCTGTCAGTTGCTGCCTGGAGAAAGAGACCAACCCCCAGCTGTCTACAACCACCCTTCAGAAAGTTGTAGAGAGTGATAAGGTCACCTCTGAGTCTCCTTTTCTCCAGGCTAAACAACCCCAGCTCCCGCAGTTGTTCTTCGCATGGCTTGTTTTCCAAGCCCTTCACCAGCTTTGTTGCCCTCCTCTGGACACGTTCAAGCATCTCAACGTCCTTCCTACACTGAGGGGCCCAGAACTGGACACAGCACTCAAGGTGTGCCCTCACCAGTGCTGAGTACAGGGGCAGAATGACCTCCCTGCTCCTGCTGGCCACACCATTCCTGATACAAGCCAGGATGCCATTGGCCCTCTTGGCCACCAGGGCACACTGCTGGCTCATGTCCAGCCGGCTGCTGACTAGAACCCCCAGGTCCCTTTCCTCCTGGGCACTGTCCAGCCACACAGTCCCCAGCCTGTAATGCTGCAGGAGGTTATTGTGGCCAAAGTGCAGGCCTTGACACTTCAACTGGTTAAACTTCATTTTGTTAGACTCTGCCCATCCATCCAGCCGTTCCAGATCTCTCTGCAGAGCCATCCTATCTTCCAAGCGGTCGACACACGCTCCCAGCTTAGTGTCGTCTGCAAATTTACTAATGAAAGATTCAATAGCCTTGTCCATGTCATCAGTGAAAATATTGAACAGAGCTGGCCCCAGCACAGACCCCTGAGGGACACCACTGGTGACTGGCTGCCAGCTGGATACAGCACCATTCGGCACCACTCTCTGGGCCCAGCCATCCAGCCAGTTCCTAACCCAGCTAAGAGTGCTCCTGCCCAAGCCCCGGGCCGCCAGCTTTTCCAGGAGTATGCTGTGGGAGACAGTGTCAAAAACCTTGCTGAAGTCCAAATAGACAACATCCACAGCCCTTCCTGCATCTACCAGGCGGGTCACCTGGTCATAAAAGGAGATCAGGTTGGTCAAATATGACCTACCTCTCTCCTAAACCTGTGATGGCTGGGCCTGAGACCCTGGCCATCCTGTAGGTGCTGCGTGATGGCATTTAGTATAAACTGTTCCATTATCTTGGGAGGTACTGAGGTCAGACAGACTGGTCTATAATTGTGCAACAAGAAGTTTATGCTGTAAAGCACAGCCAACACAAGGAATTGCTGATATGTGGTATTTTCACACTCTCAGAATTCCTGCATGTAATGATAAATACTTCCCATTCACAGCAAGATACATGAAGGGCTGTGTTCAGGAACCCAGTTATAGGCTGCACTCATGGAGCTTCTGCTTATGAACTACATTTTGTCCTCTACTTAGTAAAATAATTCTGTTGTACTAGGAAGGGACTCCAGTACTATTATTTATCCTCCTGTAAACACGAAACAGGCTAGCCATCTCTGCTAGGTGATAATATATATTAAATGGTCTAATTTTTTTGTAGTTCTTAGTGTAGCTCTTAGTTCCTATGAACATGTCTCATTTTCTAGTGGTGTTGTGGGCCATTAATTGTAATAACAGGTAGCCATGCAGCGAACAATGGAAATTCCACATAAAAGAGAAAGCATTGCTTACTATTATGTAGTCATCTAGTTTTGTATCAGTTGTTTCATAGTCTGATAGATCTGTTTATTTCAATTTTATCAACAGCTGTTACATTGGAAATAATGCTCTGACACTGTGTACTGCAAATAGTGAATTAGAGCTTTTCATATTAAAACTTATTTTAAAAAGTACATAAAGATATTACCTAACCACAGCTCTCCACTGAAGAGTTTGTAGAGAAATACTCTTGATTCAGCCTTGAAGATACTCATGTGGATGCTTTGCTGTGAAGATGAATAGCTGGAACATTGATCACAGTAGAAGTCAGACTTTACTGAGGAGTAACTGTTACTTAAAGGGCAGATACTTAAGTCTATGTTAGTATCACAAGGAAGAGGATAATCAGATTAAGCCTAAATATAACGTGTATTGCACAGAGTGAGGTGGGTGTCACTTGACTGTTTTATTTTGTCTGCCACTAACACTGCTTTTAAATTAATATTAAACAGGCTAGTCAGAAGATTGTTTTGCCATTTCTATGCAAGGACAAATACAAGAAAACAGAACAGCTAGTGAAAACCCTGACACAGATTAAAGTAATGTAATTAAAACTCTACTTTGGTGATAGGCATCAAGTGCACTGTATACAGCTCGACATATGGTGCTGGTTTTGGTGGAAACTAGAATTTTGTACAGTGCATGCCAGACTGAAAATCAGCAAGTCTAAATCACTTCCTGATGGTAGTGAATTGCATTGTCAAGTAACAGGCTTGTGCTTTGTGAGTTTGACATACTCTGATGTAAGGAACTGAGCAGCTTTTAATATCATTCGGAAACAAATTCTTGAAAATTGGGATATTAATCTGATCGCTTGAGCTTATTGGAAATGAACTTGTAACATGTATTATTTTAGATTTTTTAATGGATATGGTTGGATTTTCTTTAGTTTAAAGTTTGAAGTTGCCTTGTTTTCTTTAAAACCTTACTTGAGAACAGACAGTGAAACCATCTGATGATTGTGGAGAACATTAACTTATTTATACAAAGAATGTATATGAATTGTGAGGATTATATTTTACACTGATGTTGTTATAGCAAGTTTTTTAAATAGAGATTTTTGCAAGATTTGGGGGGGATTTGTTTCTGCAGTTTTTTTGCTTGTTTGCGTTTTTCCTTTTTTTGTTTGTTTTGTTTTTTTATTTATTTTGTTTTTTCTCAAATTATTAAACTGAGCTTATCTGTCTTTTCAGTCTTCCTACAGGAAGTTGTTAGCAATTCTTAATCGTCAATATTGAAACATTGGTTGAGCGACAGTAGAGGTTTTTTTAAGATTTTAAATTTTTTTTAAGGTCTTAAATGTATTTTTATAAGCTGCCTTGATTTACTGCACTCATTCAGGTAATGCCACAATTTGTCAAGAAGGGGAGACTTCACATCCATAAAGACATGCAGTCATATTTACGCACTAAAAGATGATTCCTGTGTAGAGACCAGTGAGGTCTCAGTACATAAATAACAGAATTTTCATCAGTTTGTTGTGTGTGTTGGAGGGATGAATTGCTTGAAAGTTATTTTTAGCTGTCTGTTGTAACTAGAATAATTCTGTTTACATGTGCAAGAAATGACACATAATTAATTGGAGTATTTATCTTACTTCCCACTGGCTATGCCTACTTTTTACCAGTTCCCAGACTATGTCAGTAGCCTCTCAGATTAAAGAAAGGTTAACTATTACCCATTCCAGTTTCCAGTAGTCATCCATCCTTTTTTATCAGAGTGTAAAAGTCAGTGTAGGGTATTTAGAATTGGTTTCATTTTACAAGAACAAATCTTAATAGTCAGTTCATTCCTAAATGAAAGGGAACAAATACTGGAGCAATGACTGGCTACTCACTATCAAATAATTGTGTGATATGAAAAGCTCTGCTGTGACTTTCTTATCTTTGCCTGGAATAATAAAATATATTTTAGAAAAATCTTTAATACATTTATATCAATGAGAACATGGCTTTGCAGTGTTTGTATAATATTCTTCCAGCTTGCCTTTGTCCTAAATCAGTTTTTCAGAGTATTTTTTGCAAACACAATTTGCTTTTCGGAAATTCTCCACCCTGACCCCTCCCACTTCTCAGACTAGAGAACAATGGCTTTGCCCCTCCAAGGCAGAAGACTCTGAAGGCACAGTAATAACTGTTCACATTCCACTGCCCTGGTCAAATGTCTGCGTAACATTGCCCAAGAAGAAAACACTTTGTTACTCCTCCAACACGTCAGTGTAGAATTTGAGAACCATCACTACAAATGATCAATTAAAAAGTAATTACTTTCATCTAGCTAACAGAACCTAACCTCTTTATTCACAATTAATAATTCTGTGATTAGAGAAGAATTGTGGGAAATGGATTTGAAAATGGGATAATCCGACAAAGAATACATATCCCAGATTGTCAGTTGTTTTTGTCAACAGTTTTTAAGTGAGTCTGTATTTAATGTACACTGGTGAAGATGTTAGGTTTGTCAAAAGCATGGTGTGCAATTTTCACTTTTAATCATCTAATATTTAAGGGAAAATGTATTTTTGAAAGATGAGTTCCTTCCTTTTTCTTGGACTAGCCTCATACTGATGGGATGAGCTGAACACCTAATAACCTGTATTTTGTTTGGTCTTGCACCTCTAATGAGAGATAAATGTGAATATGCTATCAGTCTCTCACTGTCCATCTGTCTATTTTCTAGGAGGTGATTTCCTGTCATTCCTAAGAAAAAAGAAGGATGAGCTGAAAACCAAACAGTTGGTGAAATTTTCATTAGATGCTGCCTCTGGTATGGCATATCTTGAATCTAAAAATTGTATACATAGGTAAGGATGTTTTTTTTTTTCACTGTTGTACCTTTGCTCGGTGGAAATGTGAGGTGTTGAAAGGTGTATGGTGTTTAGTATTACAGGAGTGAACCCTATGATTTCAAAAAAAATATACTTTTTCTGAAAGTTGGTCATTATTGCTTTTCTACTTCAAAAATACTCATTTGGGTAAAAAATAAGTGCTACATTATTTGATGTCTACTGTTTGATGCTATTAATGGAAGTTAAAAATTATTTTTCATCGTAATGATATGCATTATAAGGAGTCTGATTCATACAGTGAGAATGAATCATAGCAAGAAGCAGTCTATGAGGCTTTTTTCATGTCTGAAATTTACAAATTTTTGCAAGGTGAACAGAGAAGTTAAGGTATGTTTGAAGTGTGCTTCAGAAAAATCCACTGGTTTCTCAGATAATAAAGAATAGCTAAAATTCTGTATATGGAAATGTTAATTGCCTGGACTGCTCTCTCTGAAATATGGAAGATTATCGAGCATTATGCTGTTGGAGTTTCTTATTTCTGTTCCTAGCATTCCTTTTTCTTGTTTCTTCTCCAGTTTGACTCTGTCATTGCTGTTTATCTCCATTTGTATCAAAGGGGGTGGAATTAGTTTCTACCTGTTTTGTTCTGTCAGAATAGCACAATAATATCCTGCTTAGTGCTGAGGCTGAAATATGAGATGTAAACATAATGATGATCCATTTCACTGGATCATTTCATTTTCCATTATGAAGAACAAGTTTTCATTTCTGGTGTTGATGTCTTACACTTTATGGAACATCTGTAGGTGAACTGTGTGGCACCTCACTTACATAATCAGTTCATTTGGGATTTAACACTAATCTGATGAATGTTCTTATCAGAGACCTTAGTGGCATTTCTCTTAGATTTTTGTCAGCAGTGAATGGGTCAGTTGCAATCCTGCACATTAATTTAATCGAAATAATTCTGCAAGATCATGATGTATAAGAAACACAGAGAGGAAAAAAAAAACCCCTAACTCATGATCTAAAACTATGTAATACTCTGTTAGGGAAATCCAAGGAAGGGATTGTAAGCATTCTGTGGTGACAGAATGTGTTTCAGCCTGGCTGTTTGTCAAGGATATAATGGCATAAAAATCGGAGCAAGTAACAGCATTAGTGATTTACACTAGCCTCGTAAATGTTCTAGTGCTTAATAATTCCTGTAACACATCAGTGTTAAATCTGAAGTGCCTGTTTAAGCTCTCATGTTCTTAGAAAATTAAACCAAAGATAAAAGTAGTAGCTGGATAACTGAAGTTCATAATTGCAATTACTTAAAAAAAGAAAAAGAAAGAAAAGATATATTTATTCATTAAATGATACTGTGCTGCCTAAAATATAAATAGTTTCATATGTATTTTTTTAAACACTGGAAAAAGGGTATTCTTGCACAGGTGACTGGAATAGAACTGTTCTAGTAGGTATAAATGACAATGTGGCCTCACTGTATCTCTAGAAATTTGTTCTGCTGGTTGGTGAATAGGAACTGCTATTCCTAAGATCTGTTTACAAAACTAATAATGATTTAGAGAATGTGTTTCAGGGAGAAGATATGTGGAGTATTGTCTTACCATATGAAGATTTCATTGTTTCATTGTTTTCAGTTGGAAATCTGAATACAAATGTGTCGTGTAGTTCCCAAGTCAGGAAAAAGAGCTGAAGTCTGACCTGTTCTGTTAGTGCCATAGACTTGCCAATGCACACATCCTGGGTTACATGTACTATAGTACAAGAAGAACTTCTTTCCCTTTGTTTATTTTTTAACTTCTAAAATATTAATGAAATTTGTTTATTATCACAGATTGTCACTGAAGGTTATCATAGAGAGCTAGCACTTAAAGGAGGAATCAGAACTTTTAGGAAACCTATTCTGAATAAAAATAGAGTTTTAAAGTGTAACCAAGCAAGAAAAGCATGTGTTCAGGAAAACTGCTTACTTTTATGAAACACACAGGTTAATAAATCAGGATATGCATTGAGTATTAGTTTACCAGTCTCAGTTTCTTTGGTACACAACATTCTTTTTTGTTTTATGTGGTTAGCCATAGCATGTGCTTACTTTATTTATAAGTTAATTCTTCTAAATTTGATAATGAACGTAATGAAAATTTCAGAATCAGGTGAACAACCAACTAAGTTCAGTGATTTTTGCAGTTACAATAAAGGAACTTGGCTGGTTTTATTTTTCTTTACTAACCCAGGTTGATTACAAAGGCTTACTCTAGGAAAGAAGTTAATGAAGTTTTAAAATGTGTTTGACTAATGGCTAAACTGCAATTCAGTAGGCCAACCATACATAGAATTTTACTAGGTCTGTTCCCTGTTAGAGCACTGATTCAGGATTTCTGGACACCCTGAGGAATGGCTAGAGGTGCATCAGCCTAGAACCCCTGTCAGCCACAGAAACAGAAGTCCAGAAAGCAGGGGAAAGTCAAGCTGTGTTGTGCTCTGTGAGCAAGTTCTTGCATGTCCTGACTCAGAACCCCACCGGAGTTTCCCAAGCACTGAAGGTGCAACCATGTGGCTGCATGGCTGTACAAGGAATCCGGGAGTCTTTGCTCTCTTCTTTTTAGATCAGGTAGGACAGATTAGTCATGTGTAAGTTTAGCGTTGACAACAGGTAGATGGGAATGGAACAATTCAATTCATAGCAGGAAGAAGCTTTAGCACTCTGTAAAAAGTGTGGGGGTTTTCTGAAAGAACAACAAACTTGTTCTTTGTTTGTCAGAAAGTCCATCTACTGAAAGTGGTTCTCAGGTGAAAAAAGAGAAAATTAACTAGAGACAATGGATTAAGCAGTGCTTAAAAAACCCTAAGTCTTTTAATTTGTTTAAAGGTCGGTAGGCATTGGTTACTATTGCTTAAAGATCAGTAACGTATAATTAGAAATAGTTTCTATTATATAGATTGCAGTAAAATGAAATTGGTTTGCTTCATGCTGTTGTCTTTCTACAGTATTCAGCTGACTGATTTAAGGATTTTTTCAGAATCCCACATACCTTTTTTTTAGTAGCTTAGGTGACTAATTTAGTACCATGCATATTTGGCTGCCTGCTAAGGGAAATTAGGGCTACTTATCAGTTTATTCACCTTATTTTTAATGCTGCTCTTTAGTTGTAACTGCAGTAGCTACACTTAGCCTTTATGTTTTAAAATTCTACTCAAATTGGTTTTAAAGTTCAGATATTGTTGTCTGAATTACACTTCAACTTACCCTTTCAGTAGCTGGGACAGTGCCACAACTAATGTGCTGTTTTTCTATTTTTTTATGTGTTAGTTATTTCAGTAGGTGAAAATGCTTGCATTGGCACATCAGTGATTATTGAATGATTATTTGCATTTCCTCTTACATCCAGATATCACTTGTTCTTTGCTCTCTCTCTTTAAAGAACAGAAATGACTGCACTTTCAGGGGGAAAAAAAGCTGCATGAAAAGATGTTATTAAAAAAATAAAAATAAAAAGAGTGGTTGAACATGCACAGAAGAATGTAGTCATTTCATCTCCAATTAATTAACATGAGGTTGAAGAATTGTTTCTTGCTTTCATTTTTACCATATGCTATTGTGTAGATAGTTCAGTTTTTCTTTTTTTAATTAGAAACAGAAGATAAGGATGGAGATGTGATAATTTGAGTTGGTTTAATAAGCATTTGTGAGTGGCCTGCTTTTTCAGTATTTGATTTGCATGTGGTGAATTCATTTGTCCATAATTTATGTTCAGTTTTCGAAGCAATTTTGGAGGGGCTATTGGTGGGTTGGAGGGAAGCTTCAATTTCTATTGGACTTTATTGGATGTGCTGAGATCAGGTTGACTTATTTGCAATAGATGCACTATCAGTGTGAGGAAACAGAGACCAAAGTCCCTGCATTCAAGGTCAAATTTTCCTTTCAGTCAATGAATTTATCTTCTGAAGTCTCCCATATTCTGAATTAGAGATGTGTTAGTTGGCAAGATCATCATGTTCTTTGGTCTAGTTCTTCATTTTTTAGTCATATTGCTACTGCTTCTTTGGTTTTGTAGCTGTGAAAAACCCTGTGTGTGTTCTGCTAAATCTGGTTTACTTTCATGTTATGAAATCCTGACTCCGTGCATATTAATTCAGGATTTCTACAATTTTCATTAGATATGTATCATTTAAATTAAATACATATATAAATTGCTAGGAATATACTTGCTTTCCTGCTACTAATCTAGTTCAGCTGATCTGCTCTTCTTTCAGAGCCTTTTTCCTCTAAAGCCTGGTAACTGCTAATGTATAGAATTTTGGAAAAAAGTGTCAGAACCCTTTCATAACCATGAACTTAAGAACTATACTAAATAGTTAAGTAGGTCTTTCTTTTCCTGTGAATCTTCTGTTTCTACCTGGAACAGTAGTTCAGCTACCACAAAAAGAATGAACAGTGATACTTCTCAGTTTAGCAAAGGTCCTGCTCAGCTCTGTGTGTTTCAGAAGGGATTGAAGTCTCCTGGGAGCAGGAGAATGACAGTTTAACTCCAAAATGGAACAGATCTCCTTCCTAAGAAGGAGAAACAACCTGTCTACTTGATTTCTCTACCTAAATCCCGTGGAAGAGAGCAGCTAAACACTTCTCTGTGCATGCCCTTGGGAGGCTCCACACAACCTCATGCTCCCTGGAATGACAGCTTTAGTTCTGTTCTGCAGTAGCTTGGATATTACATTTCCTCCTGGTCAGTTGCCATGCCTGAGGCCTTTATTGCAGTTCCTGTGATTTTCTCTGCTAGTGTATGACTTAAAAAGAAGACATTTTGGTGGTAAACCACCTCAACTCTGAAGTTTAATGCAAGGATTAATTTGCCATTGTTAATTATCTTTTAACAATTCCTTCAGAATTACATGTATAAAACAATGATGTGAGATTCCATTTCTATGGCTTTCTTTCATAGAAAATTTATTTATGACTGAATGGAAAAGTATGTTCTACTGTGTTGATAATATCTATTGATCGTGGTTCAATGAATAAATCTTTTAGAGAATTATTGTCAGTGCTACATTTGAAACATCCCATAAATGTGGTGAATAATCATAGCTTTGATCCTTTTTTATAAGATGACATCTCTGCTTTATATAAAATGATGTTTCAAAGCATTTTTTCCAATATGAATGTTAGAAATATTTCCATTCTGTTTAAAGATAAGAACACAAATGGAAACTTTGATGAAGAACTGTTCAGGCCACTTCATATAAGATACACGGTCAGCTTTAAAAAAAAAATCTTCTAAAATTTACTCTGCTATATCTATAAAATAATTTTTAGTCAAACTTTGAATTTGATTGGCACATTGCCATGTGTTGAGCTTTTATTTCTTAATATGGACATGCCTTATGCAACCTTCTCTGTTGCCTCTGAACTAGTAAGGCCTTTTTCACCAAAATGAGTATTTCCACTCAATTTATTAGATTATAAAGAAACTGCAATTAAATAATTGCCAGGTTTATAAATTTTTTTAATAATTTTTATTTTATTTTATTTTTATTTTGTTCTGGGNTTTTTTGGTCTGTTGGTTATAAGTGGTACTAATGGAAGAACCATTTGCAAGATTACAAAAACCCTCCTTCTTATAGTTCTGTTGTGGGTGAATAAGGATCTGTCTCTGTTAACTCTTCCAAAAAACCTGAGTTCAGAGAGCTGCTCTTGGGACTCACAGCTGTTGCTAAACAAATAAAGGAAGCACTGTTTCCAGAGCAGTGGTGGTGCTGACCTCTCACCACACTAATGTCAGCATTCCACGGGTGCACTAAGTTTGCCATGATCCTTCTTTCATCAGTGGCTATTAAAACTGCATTTCAGAATATAATATTGATAAAGACAAATGTGTCACTGCTTTCAAATGCTCCAGGAAATTATTTGTCATAGTTTTCACTCTACTGTGTTTCACTCCAACTGCTGTCATCCAGGAGAGGCAGGTGAACACTGCTATATTTCACTAAGCTTACCTTATGGGAATAGATTTTGGACTATTATATACCAGGTTTCAGCTTTTAAGAATAGATTTTCAAGAGATTCCCCTCTGCTTTTTTTTTTTGTTCTGCTGTCACATTGGTAAGTGTGGTTTGATCCTAGAGAAGTACATTTACAATTATAGTAGGATCAGTTCTGAATCAGTACTTACGCTTGTCTGAGATCTTAATCAAGCATGATTATTTTTTTCTTTAGTGAGTTTGTATGAATCTAATCTGAAAGCATTAAGGAAAAAAAAAAACAAAACAGGAAGCATGAATATCCAAGCCCATGAATATTGTATACTTTAAACTCATTATAATAAATTAGAGTGATTATTGAATTTGAAGTATACTTTAATGGAAGGGCCTGTGAACTATAGTGAAGGGTTGCTTCTGAATAAAAATTTAACTTTCTTCTAATCTATTATCTGTTTCCCCAAGCTATTGAATTTTGACATGGCTGGTAACAAAAGAATGTAAAAGGAAGAGAAATACAGGGTTTTTTGCTTGTGGGTGCTGTGCATTTGTTGTACTGGTTGATACTGCTTCCCCTTGTGTGCTTTATTTGAAATTCACCCCAGGCTATATTAAAACCAAACTAGGCATCACAGATTGAGCTCTGCCATAGTTGCACAAGGCTTGTAATTAGAGTAGCAGATGTGTGGGTTTGGATGGCCCGAGTGTGATATAAGAAAGGTCTGAATGCGTTTTTGTTTACTGTAAATCTCCACGTCATTCTGTCTCCGTAAGACCGTGCTATCTTTCATATATTCCTGATGTATGCTCAAGGTAGTCGTGTTACCAGAGGAGTTAGTGATCACAGGGCATAGAAAATAAATACTTGAATTGTGGCTTTTTCATGTTACTGTGTTAAATAAACATGCAGTAGACTACACAAAGTAACATTAGGTAACATTAACTGTATGATTGTTATATTAATGGTATAACTGGAAGCTCTGGTGCTTTTTTTTTTCTTCCTTCTTTAGGAATAACATAGTACTTTATTCAGCTGCTATTAGGATGGGGTTTGTTTGCCATGAGGATTTTCCAGTACTAATTATCTCTAACAATTTTTGCTCTTCTTTTAAAATATTAAATTATAAAGCATCTTTTCATACTAGTGGAAAAGAAAGTTGTTGTTCAACTGTGATCGTTCCAAGGCTAATATTAATAATTAATGTTCCCAGAGGCCAGTTTAGTATAGGATATTAGATTATGCTGTTCCTTAGCTTCAAATGGTGAATTGTCTTTTCTTTATATTAAATAAATAAATGAAAATTGCCTTTTTCTTTCCCTGTTTGTATTTGCTTTTGAAAAGGCAGTTAAGTTACATTTCATCTTTATTTTTGCCTAATTGACATCTCCCTTAGCTTCCATTTTATGTCTAAAGATAACACAGCCTGTATAACAACTGAATGGCATCAGGGATAATCCAGTATGATCAGTTAAACATAGTTCTTTATATTAATGTTTTGAAGTGTCTGTTAAAAGCTTCAATAACGCTGATATTTTCATTTTATTGCAAAGTTTCCCTAGTGGTCCCAATTCAATATATGCTCAAGTATCATCTTCCATGTGTTCTCCATAAAATGGGGAAAGCATCCTGTTATTTCAGACCTCTGACATTTCAGTATTCCAGTTTTTCTAGGATGGTGATTTAAAATGTCATGTAGAGTTAAACTAAAGATAGTAATAGTTAAATTGGTTGGCATGTTATTGCAGAATTATTTCGTGGACCTAGATATTTTAAAAATGTAGTGTCAATATTGTCAGTAAGGTATATTAATATAGATATATGTGGTGAGAAAATTCACTTACAACTGCTAATACAAGGGAAGCTGAAAATCCATGACTTTTCACAATAGCTAGAAATTTGTAATGGGTTTTATTTTTGCTTTCTGTTTTGTACATCTCACCTGTCAGGTAGCAATTAGAGGTTGGATATTCACCATTAGAAGGCAGATTCTTCATTCTGGTCAGCTGACTCTTGTATTTTTAAGGAACATTGAATGTTTGTGTATAACTTATATGTGACCTGAGGGCTTAGTCTCACAAGGAAGAACATCAAAAATCCTTGCATAGGCAAGGGGCATATGTTATGTACAAATATAAAGGGACTGAAATGTGCCATTTTAAGGATAATATTTTGTAAGAAAATGACACTAAACCGTAAACTTCTTACTGTTCCTTCACTTTCTGATAGTCAGGGCTTCTCCTGAGATTTCGCACTTTCCTTTACATAGTCCCTGTCCTTCCAGATTTCACTGCACAACTCGGTAAGATGTGAGTGAAAGAAAAAAATATGCAAAAGCAAAATTTTTTAAGAAGGAAATATTTCGTGTTATTGTATAGGTAAAGTACATATTGCATAGGTAAGGTTGTATTACTTGTTAGCTGGTCTTTCTGCTCTTACATGTTTAAGTGAATAGCAATGAATCTGTTCCCTGAAATATCAGATAATGATCTGGTCTTTCTGCCTTGCCGAATTCCTGTTTGGATTCCAGGAATCATGAGAGAATCTAGAAGAACAGTACAAAGTTCAGAGTATTGCCAGATACCATAACAAAATGTTGTCTATCATACAGTTACATTATCATATTTGTTTTATTTTAAGGGGGCAGTTGTTCTGTGTAAAACCAAAATGAAGTTATTTGAACTTAGTCACTATAAAATACTTAGTATTTTATAGACAGTGAAAAGAGACATTAAGTATCAAAAGCTAATTATAAACCCCTCATTATATAAAGACTTATATCAGAATAAATTTTTAGGTTGTAAACAATACGTAGGAAATCTCAGACGAGATTTAGATTTTTTTTCTTGTCACAGAAGTTGCATAGTATGAAAAATATTTATTTCTTGCCATTGGAGTTGAGTTAATCTATCTTTTTTTTCATGAGATATCCCTGCTACAGAAAGCTCACTTCTAAAATTGAGTAAGCTTTGCTAGGAATAAAGGAAATAAGACTGAAAGAAATTGAAGCAAATTTTCTTAGTATCTCTCTTTCTGTTTAACAAACAGAACAGTAACATTTTAAGTGTAATATTACTGTACTGTATTTGTTTTTATTTACTGCAATATCACTTTCTTGTTGATAAATATTAGGCATTTTCAAGTGTTACTCAGGAAAATAATTTGAATAACATTTTTAGAATAATAAATCTACTCACTGCGTGAGAGCAGCAGGCTTTCTTTAATTAAAAAGCAAAAAGGAAAAAGTTAAAGTTACAGGCTGTTGAAACTAAGATAAAAATAACATGCAGTTAGTGTTTGTGGAAGCTATTGTGTTGACCATAAAGTCACATAGCTCTTCTGGATAGTGTAAATAATATTTTCTCTACCCTGATAGTCCTGGTACAGTGGAGAGCAGTGGGTGGAATGTAATTACTTTCTAAGAAAGATGGGTTGCAGGATTCCATTTGTGAAATGGGCAAAGGAGGTATTGAGTAGATGATAAACAACGAATTAGATGATAGGATATGCCAAAGGCAGAAGAATAAGGGAGGGAAAGAAGGGGGAGAATGCAGTCAACTACAGCAGTTGCTTCAGAAGTGAGGTTTAGTGTGGCTCTTTGAGCACAGGTCATTGACCACAGGGCGTGTCAGTGTCTGCATAGGGAAGCTAAAACATGCTTTCATGCACCGATTTCTTTTCTTTGGGGTGCAGAACTTTTCCCGGTTACTTTCTTACAGCAGAAAATTCTAATTGGTGTTTTTGGAGAGGAAGAAGATGTAGTGTATATCTAAGATACAATGCACAAAGATAATATGCATTGCTTCAATATTTTATTGGCTTCCTTGTCGCCGTGTGCACTCCTGCGGTGGTTCAAGGACCACGGGCAACGGGGGCCATGACACTTTCCCCCTGGGCTCCTGAGTTTCCTCAGCAGTCACCAGGTGAATCGGGGTATAAATAACGGGACAGGCTCAGCTTGCCCCTCCAAGAATCCATTTTATTAACAGAAACACAAAGCAGACTTAACTCAAAGGAAGGGCAGAGGCAAACACCCAGACAAGGGCTGTGATCCCAGTTATAAACAGGGAAGGTAGCAAGGGAATGTACAGACATTCAACCAATAGGATATAACTGGAGGAGGGACAGAGGAAGGGACTTACAGAACAACAACCAGTGGGGGAACACAATGGGTGGATACAAATCTAGAGAACCAACAGGGTGTCAAGGAACACAGAAATCTCTAAAACTGAGGGCAGGGGCTGGGGAGTGACTTGGAAGTGCGTAGATTGGCAACCAAGTAAATGGATACAATAAGGACTAACCCAACTGTACAAGGAAAGAGGGGCAGTACAGAGCAAACCATTTCAAGGGATTACAAAAACATACATTAAGAAATAACACACCACCACGCTTCCGGATATTAATTCCTGACATTCCATAGAGGAATGTACTGCAATTATCTCAGACTGGAAACAACTTTCATTTAATAAAAAATCCTTAGGCTGTATGTGGTAACAAATAATTAATTCCCAGATTTTTTCCTGGAAGAAAAATTTATTTTCCTTTTTTGAGTTTTATACACATACATCCACACAAATATAAATATATATGTGTGTGTATGTGTGTGTATATATATGTGTGTGTATATATATATATATATGTTTACTAGGTTATACCTATTTTGTATATTTGACAAAATGTTTACCCACTGTTTTTCCAGATAGTATTAATGATGATATATCTTACTCTGTTTTCTACCACCGCCTCAGGAGATTTTTCAGAAGTCCCTCCAACCTTTACAGTGCTGCAGTTTCATCACTGATGTATCATACTCAGCATTGTTATCTGGCTGTGTATATAGAGAAAAACAGATGAAAGAAGGATGCATGATGGGTTTTAGAGTGTATTCATGAAATAACTTGGTTTTAAAGTTTACGGAACTGAAAAACTTTATGGCATGTAGTTCTACATATCAAATAATAAAGAGAAGACTGTTTTACAGCTCTTTTTGTAAAATCAGGACATTTTTCTCATAAAGCTAGGAAAAACTTACGCCTGTTCAGCTTGGTCCAAAGGTAGATTCAATTCCAACAGGTACTGCTCATAAAAACATTGTGATCAAATTTAAATTTTCTGAAAGGATACACTTGCTGAGGATGAGTTAAATAAAACACACAGAAAGCTAAGTGCATGTTTTGTTCTCTTTTTGTCATTGCTCTGTTCTTCTCAGCCTCTTTCCTCTTCGTTCAGCAGAACTGTAATGCATGAATACACTTTTATGAAATAATTTTTTTATTGCTGCAAATTTTGACTCAAATAAGGACTTACTCCTTGTCAAAGGCTATTTCAAAATCCTTATGCAAGGCAGCAAACAGCAAGAAAGGCCATACTGGCATGTTAAACTGGTTTGGAAGATAGAGATCGTCAAGGTATATGGAGCTGTGAGAATTGTTAAATCAATGTTACACTTTTTAAATGCTCACAGATTTCAGCTAAGTCATTCAAGCCTGACATTAAAAGCTCCTGGCAATGCTGGATGTCAGATACTTCATCAAGTGTTCTGGCTTCTGGGAAATAAAAATAGATGAGTGGAATAAGGGCCAAGCCCCAGTTGAAAAAAGCCAAACTATTATGTAAGAGTTAGGATGCTATAAGTAAAAATTCTTTATTTGAAAGGCTTCTGCTTTGGAATAATTTTGATTTTGGACATCAGTAAGATCAGTTAGCCTACATATGCTCAAAAGGAAGGGTATGAAGTTTACTGCTCTGAATATTGCATCTTAGTAATCAGTTAGTTATAAACATATCCAGGCCTATCCACTAACAAATTAATTGACTGTCCTTCCTGCTTGGTATCTTAGACGTCCCTGACTTCTCATCTGCTTCCAGGAAGCCACCGTTCCTGTCCATCATTGATTGTGCAGACCATGCTGTCTTGTATGAGATTATCTGGACTAGTTTCTTACACTCCTTGTGAAGTCGATGCATGGAATTGTGAAATCCCACTCCCTCCTCGTGAAAATTCTGAGTATCCCAAACACAGAGCAAAATTGAGATGACAGGGTCTCCCGTGCTGCTATTGTCTTTTTTTGGCAGAACTCAAGTATTAAATAGTAGTATTGTGGTTACAAATATATTTATCTATCCTGCTTATTTCTTAATACATTTTAATTTCAAAAAAGTTACTTAATTTCTGTATACATTATTAATCTTCTATAACACAACTGGACTTATGCTGTAAATTGAAGCCAGTTGTTTTTAGTTTAAGTCAAGAAGCATCTCTCTAACCACAGGAGAGCATTCAGAGAAACTTCAGTGAGACTCAGTCAGACAGAACTCTCAGAAGACTGTAGAAGTTATGGAAGATTTTTCTATGTCAAACATCAAGACATATTTTTACCTTAAGCAGGCACTTTCTGCTTCTTTTAACTATCAAGGAGCTATTAAATTGAAGTGCATTGGTTCCCTTTTGGGGAGTATTTTATAGTTACTTATACAGAGCTTGGTAATCTTTTTGATTTGACAGTGGGCCAGTATTTTTCTCTGATGGTTTTAGCCTACTCTTTAGAGCTGCACGGTTCACCTCTACTGATGCTTCAAGCCCTTGCAGGAGATGTCTGAACCTGGAGCTGGGCTCTGAAGTGCCACTGATGTGCTGCTGACACCAGCCTGGTTTAGGAGAAAGGACAAATTAGTAGTCCCTAAAGTTGAGTAAGCCAAAATTTTTTTGGTTTTGCACAGTGTGGGGCCACCCTGACATGTGAGATCAGAGTACCTCTAATCACAAATAAATGCCTGTAGCTGCCTGTAATGGAAGTCTGAGGAGACTCAGCAGCAGCTGTGTCATTCTGACATCACGGGAGTCTACCTGTAGCCAGCTGGCAACACCTGTATACCTTTTCTGTACAGAAATTAGCAATTTGTGTCAATCACATTTGAAATGTTGTTGTTTCCCCAAATATGTGATTGGTTGAAAAAGTCACTTTTTCATATATGATAAAATGAACAAATGCATTAATCCAGGAAATTAATAATTCTTTGGGTCTCTCCCTCTTTGGCCACTACCTTTATGTGGTGTACTATATGCCTGCTAGTATACCAATAGATTCCAGTGCATCTGACAATCTTAATGTTTACTGCGATTCAGTAAAAAGTTGGATTAATTTACTTAATCCATCCTTTTGAAACAGAAACTGGTCTGTACACCTGTCAAACTTTTTTTGGTTTATTAAGTAACTGCATTAACAAAATAGAATTTCTTAATTTTCTTAGACAGGTTTCTCATAATCTGAGAAATGAGCTTTTATTTTTCCAATACTCAATTAATTCCATTACTTATACTTAATTGGAGTCTGTGTCTCCTTTGGTTCTCTTTTCTTTCTACATGATTGCCTAGTAGGTTTTTTTAAAATTTTTACTGAATGTTTGAATTTAGGCCTAATTTTTCAAAATATAATAATTTCTGTTTTACAGGCTATGTCTAATGTTTATTCCAACAGATATATCTCCTCCCTCTCTCCCCCTCTTTCTCCTCCCTCTCTCCCCCTCTTTCTCCTTCTTTCCTTCTCTCTTTTTATTTATTTGCCCTTACTGTTGCTTGCAGCTGCTCCTAATTTGATATTATCTGGAAATTTAATTAAATTCCTGTTTGACTTTTCCCTCAGACCATTAACAAAGCTGTTAAATGAAAACAGGCAACTCCACTTTTTTACCCTATATTGTATCACCTTCTAAGAAATTTCTTACCCATGATTCTTTAAGCAGGAAGATTTTAAATGTTTAGCAGATTACCAGCTGAACTTCAGTTATTTTATAACCTTTGCCCACAACAAATGCTAAAGTGAATTCAACATGAAATGGTAAAAAGAATCCTGTCTTCCTACAGTGTAATGGCAGAACAGTTTTGTGTGTGGAAATACTTCAAAATAATAGCAAGGTGCAGTAAATCCATTGCTTTGCAATAGTTTTCTAATAGTTCATTCTTTTCATGTCTTTAGATTAAGCACAGGAAGGTATTTTCTGCACCTCAAGGAACACTCAGATCCACAGGGAGTCAACCTTATACATGAGTGAACATGCTTCAACAGAACAGAGGCAGTGGGGCTGTTTCTAAATATAGAACTCTGGATTTTCCAGAGAAAGGATGTTCTTGTAGCAAACAGATGACTTAATGAGATAGCATAAGGTATTAATAGAAGAAAAAGGGTAGAGTTCAGTGTGTGATGAATTTGTAGACCCTGGACTTACTAACATCTCTTCCTTGACTCAGCCCAGCTATGCAATTTTACCATGGTGAATATGCATGTAACGTGTGAGTTCATCCAGTTCCCAAAAGCTGTGGAAGTCCCTCTTCTGCTATCGATATGGGATGTAATCATGATCCTTAATCAACTATGTAATTTCTTTTCTTTCTTCTTTGGATACCCTATCATAATTCCATGAAGATTCCATTGCTTTCTTCTCTTTCTTGTGATGAAAAAAGTGCAAAATATTTTCTTCCATATATAAGTTTTATTTTTGAGTGGGAAAACTATCGTGGATTTTAAGTAATAGTGACAAAGATCAGGATAGAAGTTCAGTTTATTTCCTATCTTGTTAATTTACAGAAGTGAATAGGTAATATTATTCCTCTAAATTTCTTTACTTAATCTTCTGCAATGTATTAGTCACGTGAAATTTCTTTCACATTTCTGTAGGCTAACTGCAAATCTTACTTATCTGTCTAGGACAATTAGTAAATTATTCCTCATCTTTATTTTCATTCGTCTTAAGATTATTTTATTATACTTACAGAACAGGCTATTTTTAAAATATTAAAATATTTCAAGATGTCACTAAGCATTTGTTGGTAATCCTTGATTAAAGGTAGAGAGATATTGTAAGGTACAAATTAGAAATTTTTTTCTCTGACTGGAAAACTATGAATTAGTGGGCTATTACTGTATGTCTTTGTCAGTGGTTTCTATTGCTAAGAATGCTTAGCTGGCATGTACTACCTGTGCCATCCATTTAAATTCTTTTCTCCGTAAATAAGAAACATCCCCAGATAAATAGTTGCCTTAAAATGTGGCTGACTTTTCTCTTTTTTCTATTGGTTTTCTTTGTGACTGTCTCATAAAAATGCAGGAGCTTTCTTCTTTTCACTTTCTAACCACTCAGTTTAAGACTGCAACATAATCCTCTTGTCTACCACTGCTTGATTCTGCTACTTCTTTGCTCTGTCTTTTCCTTCTGATTTCTAATCAGACCTAATGTATTTCTCTCTTTTTCCTTGTGTATTATTTTCAGGAATTTGTAGTGCCTTGTACCTTAATTATGCTAGATGCATCATTTCTTTGTAGCCTGATTATTACCTTTACCTTTTTTTACCTTCATTAATAAAGTGCTTCAGGATCTAGTTCCTATAAAATACTTTATCTACTGAAAAAATCATGAACATTAGTCCAGGCTTATCTGTTACTTTTAAAATCTTAATCCATGCCTATCTGCTGTAGGAGCAGAAGTAAATTTAAGTGATGAAAAAGCATGTAGAGATAACTTAAACTACAGCTACTGTTGCATACCACATTTTTGGTGCTGGCTATTCAAAAAGCAGTAGAGTTGCTACGTGTCTCAGATGAACTTTGATATTCACATGTGGCAAGTACTTAAATCCAGCCTGAAAGGACTTTGAAATACTTTGTCACTTGAAAAACCCTGCAAATACTGTATTATTGTGCTATTTTATTTCATTCTAGTGAAAAAGGTGGGAAAAACAGTGACCCATATTATAATTATGCTTTTGGATTTCTTTGTTTCTTGGGCACTTGCAGTGTTTTTCAATTCCATATGCTCTGCTTTGCATTATTGGTCATTTGAACTTAATCCATTATAATATTAACACTAAAAATGGCTTTGTTTAATAGAATGAAAAGTTTATTTTCTAAAATCCTTAATCATAAGAAAATCAGTGATAGAAGCTTTCGACATTTTCTTTAAATCCAGCATGCAGCCTTTTCTATCACTGATATATAATGGACAAGGGAATATGACCTGTGACCATATCTGGTCTGCCTCTTCAGATGTTTCCAGTTTTGTAAACAAGTTAAACCAGTATTTAATGTTTCTGTACAGAGAAATCAATTACATTTTGAGATTATACTATAGAATAGAATAAGGAAGAGATTAATTCAAAACTAAATTCAGAATTAAGAACTAAAATGAGTGATCCTCCCGGTCTAAAAGGGCAAGGACACTCATTGTAACAAGACTTACATTATCATACAGCTTGAATAAGGCCATTATATTATAATAAAAATGCACTTGTTACCACAATTTTGTTGTATTTCATTTTAGTTGCTTCTGTGAATGATACAGTGAAAAGTTTTGCTTGAAAATGGTATTTTTCTTCCTATGAATAGTACAATCTACTTGTATGACTGGCTATGGAAATGGATGGCATCATAATTGTGATTTAATCCCACTGTAATTTTATCAAGCACAAAATGTGAACTTGTGTTCTGGTACATCTTGGATAATTAATTTTTGGACATTTAATTTCCCCTATAATATAGTTAATATCAAAGAGATTTTTCAGGACTGTTAAAAATCTTGCACGTTTCTTAAATGTATGCACCCATGTTTGTCCTTATGTCCTGTAATGGTTCTATCAAAACCCAAGAGCCTTAGGAATGGTTGGATGGAATCCAGCAGAGGTGTTATTCCTCTGTCTCTGCTATCATTAAGGAGTTCCAGGAGGTGTTTTTCATTTTCCAGTCACTCTAACATTGTAGGATATCCATGAAGTTACTATCTTCCACACTGATGACTGTCCAGACCCTTAGTTTTTCACTGAAATGGGCGCACAAAAGAAAATGGATTGCAAACTTTGGTTTCAAGATATAGCACAAGGGGAAAAAAAATAACAACACATTTTGTTCAGCATATTACACGTAATCAGCAGTGCACAGGAAAAATTGGTTATAAGAATCTACAGTGATATCAACTCATAGAGAACTGTTATACACCAAAATGACTGTGATGCCATTTTCATCAAAATAAGTGTTCAGAAGAATACAGGCAATAACTATTAAGTTCTAAAACAGTTGAGAAACAATGCAGATAAAAACCATTTAGATGCTGCTGATAGGAATGTTTCTGTTCCAGGAGCAAGCATTGTGAAGACAACTTCAGAAATAGGACAAAGGGGGGAGGAATAGATGATACAGCAATTTACTGCTTCATTTCCATCTTCATAGTCTGTTGCTTTGATTCTCTTCAGAAAGTGCTCATTGTCTACTATTCCCTTCTTTATCTCTTTTAAAATTGCTCGTACAGACAACTTGCCCTGCTAAGACAATAGAGTAGTAGTCTACCAAAATAAAACTCAAAGATGAAAGTTTCATAATGTGCCAGTAGGTCTGTGGAGTCCCTTGAGTAATATCTGGGTGGCAGACAAGAAGTTGACGGTTGTGTTCAGCTACTGAATACAATTTTGTGGGGGTTGTTTTGTTGCTTTTTACCTTTTGAATTCCTTTTGCACTAAATTTTTAAGTCCTTCACTTAAGTGCAAAGTGCTTTAGCAAGAGTAACTGAAGGTCACCAATGCTGTGAGGTGGGTAAAGTTGCTTATTTTGTAGTTGAGAGGAGAAGAGCAATATCCAAAGCTGTGGATAGCAAGCAAAGCACCTGACATTATTGAGAAATCACCACTGTATCCAACTTGGAGTTTCTCTGGTTTGCCAGCACTGTTCATCTGTGGAGATGAAGATGGACTTGCATTATATATGAGAAATTGAGAGAAGTTATTAGCATTATAGTTAATATGGCTCCAGTGCTGTTCATAATAGCTAAAATAATGTAAAAATAATTCAACCAAAGTAAAAAGGGGGAAGAAAACACAGAATGCATGAAAGTCTGTTACTAGGTGCATATTATTTATTGTACTCTCCATATACAGCCAAATTAGCATACACATATCAAGAAAGTTCTGAAATAGATTTAGATACTACTGTTTTTTGATTTAGACGCTATTGGAAATTACGTCAGGTGTATGAAAGTGAGGTAGTGTCTTGCAGTTCACAAAAACCACAGCAATTTATCTTGTAGTTTCACTTCCCACCCTTTTTTTTTTTTTTGTGTTTAGGTGATATACTATTTTCATTTAATTTAATATGCAGAGGAGATAAACCAGTCGTGGTCACTAATTAATTACTTGCTTTTATCACCTAAGGGTATTTTAACTGCATGATCCAGGGATGGAATATAAAATGGCTAATTAGTTCAGTGAGGCAGTCTGTGCTGCTGGTTTAGTAATGAAGAGTTTACTCTCTTGTTTTGATTTGCTTTAACTCATGAAATTCCATTGCAAGGCTAGGTAGTACTTGTTCTGCAGATCCTATGGGGTGTGGAGGAGAAGGTGGGAAGGGAGTGTAAGAATGTCCTTAGAGTAACGTTTAGTAGGTTATGCTGACAGATGTGAATCCAGGTGGTAACAACTCCCAGCACAGAGAAATTGCCTCTAGTTCCTCCTTGAACTGGCTGTTGAATTTCTAGCAAAAGTCCTATGAACTCTCTCTTACAGTTTCAGGAGATTCAACCCATATTAGAGATCCCTAGGAGATGGCCTGTTTGTATTTATGGGACTGCAGAGCAGTGCTTGAAAAGGAAATTTCCAATTTACATTCTAGGTTTTATTTGTTAGTAGCTGGGTGGAAGAGACTTTGTTTCTAGCAGTACTAGGAACTTACATAATCTTGGTATTAAGCAGTGAGAGTCAGATATTGTTTTAGTCAGGAACTTACTGTGTAGCACCTCAGTGTAATGTGTGCCCAATTTGTAGAGCTTTCACAATGTAAATAAAGAATATTTTTTTGCTTTCTCTGTTAAAGATAAATACTGATTTTATGGAATTCCTGCTTTAAGTAGCAAATGTTTTATGAGAAAAAAAAATCCAAACAGCGACACCTAATTTCATGCAATTATTCTGTATTTCTACAGGATGTTGGCTTTAGGGAACATTAGGTAGAAAGAAAAGAAAGCAAATAGAACACACTGATTTTTCAGGGGAAAGAAGACAAATAGGCTGTAGTTGATTTTGATGGAGTTTTTTGCTTGGGGATTGGTGTGCAAGGATTTTGTTGTGGTTCTTTATTGGGGGTTTGTTGTTTACTTGTTTGATTTGATTTGGTTTTTTAATGTCCATGTAGAAAGAGTCATGATTTATTATAAATACTTAACATTGATGTAATCTTTAATGTTGACTTCTCGTAGTTAATTTTGCTCATCAGACCTCTGTATTTATATTTTCTGTTTTCCCTAACTCATGTTGTTTATCTTACATCGGGAGTGAAACTCCATTGTGTATATTGTTTATGGGAGGTTAAGAAGTAAACGGTCTTTTTAAGCACCCTAACATTACTATACTAGAAGTCCTATCTGTAGAAAATGAAAATTAATTCAAATCATGGAAAACTGGAAGAAAATTAATGTCATGATTTATTATTTTGAAGCAATGGGAATAATAGTTGCTGATGCCATTTTTTTTCCCGGGTTCTAGCTATAAATTCTGTAACAAATCATGTTGACCAAAAGCATCTTCTGTGTTTTTGTCTTATGTCTAGACTGAAAAATAAGAACATCCTTTTAAAGGATGCTGTCAGACAAAATGAGGAACAGTGAAGAATTTATTTGAAAAATACAGAAAAATCTTAATCAAACCCTCAGAATATTAGTAAATTAACCCCCCAAAGCTGAGGTAGCCATAGCTTTCAGTGTGACTTCTAAAAATGCTTTTAAGCATGCAAATACATATAAAAATTATCTGTAAAATTAAGCAAGAAATCACTGAGGATATGAAACAGATGTAAAATGATAGTAGAAATACTAACAAGATAATCTAACTTTGGGACAGTTGTATGCCTGAGGAATGAAATTTTCTCATCTAAAGTATTTTCTTTATAAGTGATAGAAGGAGCGTCATCATACACATGAAGATGGAAAAAGGCAAATTTGTGTCAAATTAAATGTAAGAAGTACTCACAAGTCTTTTACACAAGAAATGATGTATTGAAAGTAATACAGAGTATTATAGCATCAAAAATGAGAGTTTTAGCTAAAAGCAGAAAAAGGCATTAATACTGTGAGATACATAATGTGCAAGCATTTAATTTGTTCTTTTTAGCATTAATTTACGTATATCCTGAACAGAGTGTCACCGTCATTATGAACTTCCACAAATACCAGTTAATTTTCATGGATTTTAGTCAATTTTCAGTAGTAATCAATATTTTTTCTCTATTCATCATAGTGAATGAAAAAGAAAACTCATATATTCTATGTACAAAACTGACAAAAATTATGCAAACTGAGAGTATTTTTTTTTCTTAAGCACCATACTGTGCATATTACTTATGATCTGCTTTCCCTAATAAACAGACCTATGCATGAGGAATAAACCTAAGGCAGATCATTATATAGATTTTTCTTAATCTGACTCTGTGTTTAAATTCTAGGTCAGACTTCAGGTAGGGAGATGCCTGCGATTTCAGTTAACTGTAAATTTTCTTTGAGATACAACCTCATTATTTTTTCCATTCCTTATGTGCATCAGTTGCAAAATCTAGACTATATTGTGTAACATGATAAAAAAAATTACTGAAGTATGATTGGAACCTAAGTCATAAATTCTTGAAGTTCTGTGGCAATACCTTTTACACACTTGTGTATAAACAATAACAGTTTGATTTTGTTTTGCAGCTCACTTACTTTAACCAATGTAGCCGTATATAATGACACCACATGCTAACATCAAACTATGTAAAGATGGTTTGCACACTGAGCTATTTTATGTATTTGTGTTCATCTTCAGCTGGTGCCTGTGGGTTTAGATTTGTTTTTTAGTGGTCCATCTTCTCAAACCACAAGAATAACTTCATTTTTATCACTCAAGTTCTAGAGCTATTGTTTTTAGTGGCAGAAAAGCAGTGTGAGTCAAAAATGTTAAAATTCTTAAATCAAATTACAGTATTTAGGGTCATACCTAGGCTCTGTCTACATATTGAATTACATGACCTAATACCAACATGGATGAGCTGATTGAAGTGGGTGTATGAGCTTCAGTATCTTTAAATATGGCTCAAGACTTTTAGTTTGGGTTAAATGGAGTTCAGTCCCTTGTCATTACCATGGGTAGTGTTGGAAGCTGTTTGCCACTGGTTCAGACCTCTCTGCATTAGCTGTAGCAACAAATTCCATAGAAACAAAATTCTGTAGCTGGAGAAACAAATTTCATGCACATCATGAGCAGAATTCTAAGTTAGTTTCTTCCAACAGCAATGTAGTTTGCATGCACCAATTTCATTCTTCAAAAACCAATAAATGTGTATTAAGTGCTCAAGGGATTCGCTTCAGAACTATGCTAGAGCTCCAGTTCGAAACATCAAAGTTAATGTGGTTTTCTGGAATATTCATGTAAGTCGTTTGTGAGCATATTAGCTAATTAAGCTAAATAAAAACACACTAAGTTTAGTTTAAGAATATTTTGCTGATGATAGAGAATTGATCTATCTCTCCCTTTAAAAATTTCTTACATTTAATTACATTATGATGGGAATAACAATATATATTTTATTATGTTACTATTATTAAGCTGTGAAACACTAAAATTCAATATACATATAGTATGTTTATAATATACTATTAGCATGTCGCAAGCCACAGTAGGTCCTTTATCAGGTAGTACTGCATGCCTCCTAATTTAAAAACTAAACAAATTTAAGATGAAGGGAGGGAATTGACTTTCTGAGCTTCTTGTCCATCAATGAGCCAAAATTCCTTTTCTGGGCTGAGTACCTTTCAAACTTCCAATAGAATCTCTTAACAGGCAGAGGGAAGGTGGAGCTGTTTCTCAGGTTTCTCACTGAAACACATCCTGAACACATTTCAGGACGCTTCTTCAAATTCTGTTTCATTTTACATAGGATCAAATTCATTAATCTGGGGTTTATTTCTGTGACCATGGAGGGCAGTTGTGATGGGTTAACTTTGCCTGGCTGCCAGACACACACACAGAAGCTTTCTCACTCCCCATCCTCAACAGCACAGGGAAGTAAAATAAGACAGAAGAACTTGGAGGTCAAAATAAAGACAAGAAAATCACCTACCAATTACCATCATAGCAAAACAGACTGAACTTGGGTAACATGAATTTAATGTATTGCAAAGTAAAATAGAGTTGGATGGTGAGAAATAAAAGAGAAAAACTGAAATACCTTTTCCCCCTCTCTTCTGAGGCACTCCTTCATTCTGAAATCCTTCACCTTCTCCCCCAAGGGGTGAATGGGGAATGGGGAGTCTGGTCTGTCCATAACAGTTTCTCAACTTCAGCCTCGCAGTCCTCCCCTGCTCCACTGCAGCTCATCTCCGTGGACTGCAGGAGAGTCTCTGCTCAGGAGCTTGGGGCATCTCCAGCATCTCCTCCCCTCACTTTTTCATAGGATTATTTCTGACATTTTTCCCCTTCCCTCACTTCTGTTTCCCCCACAACTGCTGTGAAGTGTTTTTTACCCTTTTGTAAATAAGCCTCTGAGAGGCATGACCATCTTGGCTGAGGGGCTCAGTCGGTTTAAATGACTTCCAAATACTTTAAACGTATAAAAATGTGAGTGTTTATTTCTTTTTTAAATTTAGAGACCTGGCTGCAAGGAACTGCCTGGTAGGTGAAAACAACATTTTGAAAATAAGCGATTTTGGGATGTCCCGGCAGGAGGATGATGGCGTGTACTCATCATCAGGCCTAAAGCAGATTCCAATCAAGTGGACTGCTCCAGAAGCTCTGAACTATGGTAAGAACATAACTGGATTTTCTTGGTTGGGAGGAAAAAATAAAAAAAATAATTAAAAAAAAAAAATCCAAAGTACAGTAAAAAGCACTAGGGCCACAATATTCAAGTGTATATACATACAGTTCTTTTCCTCCTGTTGAAATTAATGGTGTTTAAAATAATTTTAGTTATAATATTTCAGTCTGATATGTGTAAAAACCACAGTTTTGCCACTGAAAAACAATAGGGCAGCAACATCAGGATTGCTATTATGCAGTAATAGCAGAGTGCTTTGGTTCTGTTGCTGACTCATTCTTGTAGACAGCCTCGTCAGTCATCTAAATTATGCTTGTTAGCAAAATGAATAGCAAGTTCTGCATTTTTATGGCCCCTCATTGAAAACAGTAGAAAATGTTGAACTACTAGAACACTCTATTAGATAACTCATTGTGTTGGCGAAAAATATAGTCATTGTATTGTTTTCAGGTTTTTTAACTGCAGTTTTTCTTTACCTGCATTTTTATGTACCACTAGGTTGTTATATAGGGGATTAAAAATCATTATTTATCACTGAGGGAAGTGGTCCACACTACGTGGATAAAAGTTCCAGAATAGAAGCAGAAGCTGCTGGTCCTAGCTTTTTTTGCTTATATGAAACCAGAAAAATATGTTCTTCTAGGTAAACTGTGAAGAAGCAGCACATTTCATAAATAATGGCATGTTTTGAATGTACTTCTCTAAACCAGTTCTTTAGTTGAGTACACAGAATAAGATACTTTAAATCTTCATTTGAAGTGTCTATAAATATTTCTTCCATTTTTTAAAGGTTTTTTTCAAAAATCATGCACTGGAAATCATAGGTTTGTGAATTATGATTCATAGCACAATTCTTCCTCTCATTAGCACTTTTGCAGCAGTTAATGCCATAACACAGTAAAGCAGATCTTCCATTTAAAAGGCTGACCATAAATTCAGTTGCAGTATTTGATCCTGCATTACCAATTATTCTGAGATATGTTAGTGTTGCCAGCATTCCCTGGTGAATGCTTTGCTCTCTTGGGTGTTTGATCCACTATAAAAAGGTGTTTCGAGTTTTTCTTTTTGTTATTTTGGAAATGCATACAGTATTATGAAAACCTATCCTTATAACCATATGTGGTCCAGTTGGCTACATTTAGGAGGAAACAGGCTCTTGTTACAGCACCTTCACGTTGTTTTGCTGAGTCTGTGTTTTTCTGCACAATACAGGAGAAGAGAGGATTGCTGATTAACATCTACTTATTTTGTGTTTCCTAAAGCACATACATATTCCAGCAGCTATAAGTCATTTTCTGAAATGTTTGGGAAATAAGCTGTCTCAAACTTCTGTTAATATGTTCAGCAGTCAATATTCAACTTTCAGAATACCATGAAATATTTCTGTGTGTTTTTGAAGGATATTTTTTTTCCACTGCCTTGAAAGATATGAGTAAAACTTAATGGATTGTGTTTTATTGTTTTCCATTCTAATAATAAGGTTGTAAGAATTGTGTTGATTTGTGTAGGTAAGATTGGACGTGTTTAAGATAGCAAAATGAAATAAAACTAAATCTGCAGTTTATACCCAAAACTAGTGGGTAACCATTGGCGAGGTCAGTCCTGAATATCAAGATTCAAAAGTTGGAAGAAAATGAGGAATAGGGTCATTTGGCCACTACATACATGCTAATGTGCTTAAGAAGCTACAAAAAAAGTTACTTTTTTGTCTCTGCTGAAGTCATCGTGTATGACAAATTAACACCAGTCACTAAAGTATGTTAAATTAAGAAAAAACAAAAGTTGTGAAGGCTAGAAACCAGATTAGGGCAGATGGACTGGTTAGGGCATTGTGTCAGAAGTAAAGTTCAGATGCCGCTGAAGTTTTTGAGAAGTGGAACCTTTGGTTCTGTGTGTGCTGTTTAGAGCCATTCTACACCATTCTTGGGAGGATAACCCCCATCAGTCCAAACATCCCCCTTTCCTCCTTCTTCCCCCCACTTTATACACTGACTGTGATGTCGCATGGTCTGGAATATCCCTCTGGACACCTTTCCTGGTGGCTTTGTCCCCTCCCAGCCTCCCTGGCACCACCACCCTCCTCACCAGCATGGCAGTGTGAAAAGCAGGAAAGGCCTTGGCTCTCTGCGATCCCTACTCCACAATAACACAAACATCTCTGAATTAACAACTCTGTGTTCAGTACAAAACCAAAACACAGCCTTGTACCTGCTGCTGCGAATAGAATTAATTCTACCCCACCAAAACCATCATATGTTTTGGATAATTATGAGGTATTTTTACTTCCCCATCTTTCAAAATTAAAATACATTTAATATGTATGTTTTCTCCCTACAGCAGCATTTTGAATTATTTGTGATGCTAATAATAATGTGGGGAGGACTTAGTTTTTTTTTCTAAACATTTCTTTTCTTCTTCCCCTCAGATAACGCAATAGCAGAAAATATAATTAACTATGCAGAATCTGTACTTTCTTTAAAAAAAACCAGCTAATCACCCATCTTGTGTCTGCTGAATACTTTCAGTGAAAAGTGTTAAATTACTGGATGCCCAACTGTGGGGAGTTGATACACAGACAAGAAAACTAATCTTACTCCAAAGAGCATAGTGAATATCTATAATTGCCAGCTATGAGGCACACAAGCTAACATAGCACAGCTGGAAGTGATATTTAGTCTAAGAGTAAACTGAATTTTCTGATGTCAGAACAGTTGTCACTGTCATCAACTGTCACTATAATTTACATGTATTTTCCTTTTTTCTAGTCAGAAGTGGATTAGTTTGGTTTGTTTGATGATTAGAGATAAACAAACAATATATTCACAGGTGTTGTTTTTAAAGAATAAAGACACAAATACAAAATAATAGTATGAAACAAAGAAAAGCAGTCATGAAAAATGTTGCAAGTTATGTTGAAAGTGGATTTTTGAAGGTAACATTTTCACTGATTCTGCTGCAAAAGGCTAGGAGTCTTAATTTTCTAATGTGAATCCATCAAGGACCTCTGCTGCAAAATGTCTCCTTTTTCCTGTAATAGAAAGCTGTCATTCCACAAAGACGCTTAAAATTCAATTATCTATCAATTATCTATTTTGCTATCTCTGAAGCATAGTTGGAGGCAATGGAACCAGCAGGCCTGATTTATTTTACTTTAACTGATAGGGTACATCAGCTTTGTGGGACCCAGCCATACTCTGATTTTCAGAGATCAGTTTCTCAAAGCATGAGAACCAGGCTTCTTCACACTACAAACACTGTTGATTGTAGCTCCTCTCAGAATAAACATTGCCATGCTAAAATGGAGAACTGGGAAAGGTAATTTTTTAAAAAATATTTAGAAATGAAAGCAGTTGTAAATTAGGGGGAAAACCCTGACATTTTTCAGTCCTATTAAAAGGACTATTTCCTATTTAAAGGAAAAATGTTCTAGTACATTAAGAAGGAAAGAAATTCTTAACTTGCATGACAGAGTGGTATGGTTTGCGTATAATAGTAGAACTTAAAGTTAGCTTATGTTATTCCAAAGTCTTGGCTTTAATTTAATTTTTTTCTTCCTTAAAATGCTGGAGACTGTGAAATCTAGAATGTTTTATTAGTAGCTGTGGCTTTTGTTTTGCCTGAAGCTTGCCATTGTAACACTTTTACCTTTACAGGAAATCTGGGCCATACTTATCTGAAACACCAATTTCCCTGTATGTTAAGTTGAAGTTTTGCTTTTCTTTTCTTAGGGAGATACACATCTGAGAGTGATGTATGGAGCTTTGGAATCCTTTTGTGGGAGACCTTCAGTTTAGGAGTATGCCCATACCCTGGAATGACCAACCAACAAGCACGAGAGCAAGTTGAGAAAGGTACTTGTTCATAAGAAATGCTGGATAAATTGTAAGGATACAGTATAAGAAAACCAAGAAATAACATACAAGTTTTGTGGCAACTGTAGGAAAAACAGTATGAGGTTTTCTAAATTGCTGAATCTAGCTCTCTGGGAGGAGTAGGGTGGTGTATGTAGGCTGTTTGTAAAAAAAGGAATACACTGACCCATAAGTTAAAGGTTGTAAGACTTACAACATGCTGACTTTCATTTTTGCAGAACTAACAGGTGAGATAGAAAGGAGGGATTTACTGCTGTGCAAAGCAGAAGTGTGGACAGAATGAATTATTTAAGTTTATGCTAATGCAGGTATAAATACTCTAAACTTCCAGAAAAAAATCAGTATCATTCCATCTTCTTTATTAAATCATTTCACACAAAGATTTAGCAATTATGGTGGAGAATGGTAAGCTAGTTGAGCATTGCAAGCTGCATTTCTCTTTTACAAAATAGTCAAAAGGCTTTTACCTAAAATAGCAAATAACTGTGAGAAGGATTTCAGGACTTTGATTTATTTTAATCGTCTTTAGTGGCATTTCAGAACTGTTCCTTCCCTACATAGTACTACTGTATAATTTATAAGTAGGTTTTAAGCTAGTAAAACATCCAAATTATTTAAAACAAAAAACAAATGACAATCAAAAAAACTCTGGTTTGCAGATTTACCCACATTGTCAGCATTTGCTACAGTTTTAGAAGTGCTATGTGTAGGTGATGTTAAAGTTTCTCCTTAAAGGCCAAATCAAATCCTAGAGCCCGAGCCATTCTTGTTGGAACGTATACGCATTCATCCAGTACCTAGAGCAAATGCATGAAGTATGAAAACAGTAATACTATTTCTCAGATTTACATGTTTTAAGAGATCAGTGTCATTGCACTATTCTTTAGAAAGAGATACAGAGACCTGTGTAGTGAGTCTGGAGTCACAAAGCTGCATTTCGCTCTGTAGAGTCCAGTGCACATCATTGTGCACTTCCTGTCATTTGCTCAGAGCTACATGTGGTAAACAATTTGTGGAATCACAATGGCCAACGTGTGCAGGGACCTCTAAATGTCCTCTAGTCCAGCCACCCAGCTCAAGCAGGATCACATCCAGATGGCTTTTGCGTATCTCTGTGAATGAAGATGCCACCACCTCTCTGTGCTCAGTCACCCTTGCAGGGAGAAAAGTGTTCCGTGGTGCTTAGGAGGAATTTCCTGTGTTTCAGTGTGTGCTCATCACCTCTGTGTCCTGTCACTGGGCATAGAAAAAGCCTGGATCCATACTCTTTGCACCCTCTCTGCAGGTGTTCATATACATTGCTGAGGTCTCCTGAGCTTTCTCCTCTCCAGGAAGAGCAACTCCAGCTCACTCAGCATTTCATCAAAGGAGAGAGAGAGATGCTTCAGTGCCTCCATCATCTTGATGGTCATTCATGAGACTCTCTCTGTTGTGCCCATGTCTGTCTTGTACTGGGAAGCCCAGAACTGGACCCAGCATTCCAGATATAGCCTCAGCCAGTACTGAACAGAGGGGACAGATGATCTCCCTCAACCTGCTGCAGCACTCCTTCCTGTGCATCCCAGGGTGGCATTAGGATTCTTTGCTGGAAGAGCTCATGCTGGTGCATGTTCAACCTTTGGTGTCCAGCAGAATCCCCAGGGCTTTTCCTGACAAACTCCTTCCCAGCTGGGCACTCCCAGCCTGTGCTGGTGCCTGGGGTTCTTCCTCTGCTGAACTGCTTGAGGTTCCTGTCAGCCCCTCTCTCCAGCTTGTCCGGGTCCCTCTGGACGGCACCACGACCCTCTGGTCTATCAGCCCCCCCTCACAGCTCGGTGCCTCCAGCACGGGGGCACCATCGCTGTGTTACCATTGCTAAGGGTCACCTGCCCCTCATCCACAGCGTTCATGAACGTGTGACACGGGACTGGACCCACTACTGACCCTGCAGCCCCACTCAGGCTTTGTACCACTCATCACCTCCCTTCAGGGCTCACTGTTCAGCCTCAGTTTTCAATCCACCTCCGTGTCTGGTCATCTAGCCCATAAATTCAAAGGTGTCTTTGTGAGGATTTTATAGTGAAATCCCCTCACGTGCCAGGCCACTCACCTCATTGAAGAAGTTTCTCACATTGGTCAAGCATGACTTGCTCTTAGTGAATCCATGCTGACTTTCTGCATCCTTACTCTTGATGACTTCTTGTACTTCAGGTGCCTGGAGATTGTTTCCAGCACTAGGTGCTCCATCACCTTCTGGGCTCAAGGTGATGCTGACCAGCCTATAGTTCCCTGGGTGCTCTGACTTGAAGATAGGTGTGATATTTGCTTTACTCCTGTCTTCAGGTACTCCTCCCAGTAGTCAAAGTGATGTATGAAAGATTATTGGGGATGGTGTGGCAGTGACATCATGCCATTCTCTCAGCACTCACGGGTGCATCAGAGCCCCTGGACTTAACTAGGTCCAGTGTTTTTAAGTATTCCCTGACCAGGTCCTCTTCCACCATGGTACATTGTCCATGTTCCAGCCTTTCCCACTGATCCCCGGAGCTTGGGAATCCCGAAGGCTGGTCTTGCTAGTAGAAGCTGAAATGAAGAAAGCATTCAGTATCTCAACCTTGTTCTGTCCTGTGTTGCTGACTTGCTCAGTGCCTCATTCAGCAGTGGGCACACGTTTTTTCAACCCTTCCTTTTGTCCCCTGCATCGTTAGAGAAGCCCTGCTTGTTGTCTTTGACACTGCTGGCCAGATTCAATCCCTTCTGGGCTTTGTCTTTCTTAACTTCATCCCTGGAGGCTTATAGAGTGTTTTGGTATTCCTCCCATTACCCGATTTTGTGTTTGATTTTGTCCAGGAGCTCCTTGTTCATACATACAATCCTTCTGGCATTTTTCCCAACTTCCTACTCACTGGGAAATTGTCTTCACTGCTGCGAGTACACTTCTGTGGTCCAGGTATTGATGATATGCCTGAATAGCCACTTACCTATGACTGTTGAATGATTAGCTGCTAATTTATTTAACTGATTGTCCATTCTCCTGCTCATTGCCCAGTCAGAGAACTCCTTCAGCTGATGGCAGCAGAGATGTTTGGAAGCCACTGCCTATCTAAGCAAACCAGAAGAGAAAGAGAGCTGAGATAAGATGGAAAGATACAAAAGTTAAGAAAACAGAGGAAGGAAAAATTAATTGCTAAGGTGCAAATGGGGAAGGCTTTCCTTAAGGAGCCGGAAAAGGGAAGAAATGAGAATAAAAGTTGATACATCTTCAAAAAGACAAAAGAAATTAACTCCCATCTTAATTTTTATTATCAGTTTCCTCACTGGGGGGAAGTAAGGAAATACAACTCAAAACCAGAGGGTAGCTACTTCCTAAGATACAGGAAAGAAATCCATGCAAATTGCTGTTATTAGGGATGAGCAGAAAACTGACAGTTTAGCATGCCCAACTTAAATGTCACTGGTACCCAAGCTTTAATTAGTTTCATAATTATCTCTCATGTATAGGTTATAAATTGAAGATGTTCCTCATATTGCCTTGAAGGTCTTTTTAAATGAAATGGTATTGAGCTGTGCTCTTACCTTTTTAGATTTGTCAATATGTATTAGTTTTCAGTACTAAAAGTTTTCCCCACTTTTTCTGTGTGTACCAGGCTACCGAATGTCTGCGCCACAGAAATGTCCAGAAGAAATATATAAAATAATGCAGAGATGCTGGGACTACAAGCCAGAAAACAGGCCAAAATTCAGTGAGATTCAGAAAGAGCTGTCTTCAATCAAAAAGAAAGTGACATAGTGATGAAGAAGTGCCAAACTCAATGTCTGGGACTTTATTTTCCAGTGAAGTAATTGTTTCTCTCAAACACTATGCATTTTTATGGCATTATTTGCAATATTCTTCTAGAGTTACTTTGAAATTAACTGGTGTACCATCTTGAATAGTGTCTACACCTGCATTAAATATACTGCGAAACGCTATATATCCAGTCACAGTAGTACTGTAATTTAGGTTACATGTACATAGGAAGGCACATACTATAAATTTAAGGGACTGTGGCTTCTATCTGTTTTACAACAAATAAGTGCTAGTGACATTTTTCAGAGGTATTCTACTTTAAGCTGTGCTCTCACTCTGCTATCCCTGTCCTGTATGTCAGCATATTAATGTGGGGATTGTCATACATGTTGGCCTTAAAACTGAAGACAGTTTTGACAAGTATTTCAACTAGAAGCTTGTTTTTTTTATTCTTTCCGCATCTGATATATTTAGGTGATACTTTGTTTTAAACATGAAGCTCAGTTAGATTCTGGATGCAAACATGCTTACTGAAAGGAAAACTCCAGAATTTTTTGGTAGTTGAATTACTTGTGCATTTATTACCATACAATAGAAATACTTCTGACTTTTTATGTTGTCTACTTAAATCACCTTTTTTTGCCTTCAATGCCTTCAGAATCCAGTAATATGTTTCTTTTATGGTTATCTATGTTTATTTTAGAAAAAGACAACCAATATAAAGTCTTGAGTGCACATGCTAAGAAATACTGCAAACTATCTGCCTTCCAAAAATATGTGAAAGTAGTAGGCCAAGAAAAAGAGGTTTATTAATGATAGCACTATCATTAATATCATTGATTAATATCATTGATCTTAGAGGAGCTAAAGAATATGTTGCTAGATTTGCTTTTGACCCTAATTTTCCCCTTGTATTGGTTAAAATTCTCAGAATGCAGCTGGAACATGGAAAAGTTTATTCTGAACAAAAGAACATTTAATGCATAGTGTCCAAAGGAAAATACTACTTCTGTATGGCATGAGGCAGTTGTTCAAACAACCAAAAGGAAAGAAGTATGTTTAAAGCCTCTGACAGGGAACAGCGGAGTAGAAATACTAACCTTCTATTTTTCTTACATTATTGCAATCAAATATCAAAAGACTGGGGATAAACAAGGTTTTAATGCACCAAGAATATAAACCTTGTGTTTGTATATATATACATATAAATATATATTAAAAAAAAGCCAGAAAGAATAAAAACTTACTAGATAGGGAAGGGAGGAAGTGCACCATTTGTTACTTAGACTCGGGGTCCTCTTTGCAGCTGGAATTGTTTTCTAGGTCTCTGTGTAGAAATAGGAACAAGTTACTGTATCCCTGTCTGAGTTCCAGCATTAAGGTGCTTAAAATATTTCTAGGAATTTACTAAAATGTTCAGATCAAGGGATACCAGTTGCTGCTAATGCAAGTAAGAAACAGGGATTGTAAGTAACACAGCATCTGGAATGTTAATTAGCCTTAGTGTTACAGTGGGATTGAGATGTAGTGAAGTCAGTGGCTACATTACATTTTTATTTCTGTTAGGGTACTATTTACAGTAGTGCTGAGTGATGGTTTAAGGCTATGTGTGACCAAAATATGTGTAGTCTAGAAGAATTTATCCGTTACATAGGAATTAGTGTCCAACTACAACAGCGAATGGTTGTGTGGGAGCACGTCGCCTGCATTTGAGGTAGTACTGTCAGCATCCAGCTGTAAGGAATGGTAAGTGCTTCTTGCATTTTGTTAAGTGATTTTTTTTCTTGGAGATAAGGAAGCGTATATATACACATACCCATGAAAGTGTAGTGCTTGGAAAACTTGGTGGCATAAATTAAAACTTCATTGTAAGTGTACTGGATATATTTACTTAGTTCTGTACTTCAAGTAGCCCAGAAATATTTTTCAAGAGCAATAGGAAACATTCTTGTTAGTTTGTATGCTTCTAGGTAGTACACAGAGTCTGTGCCTTAATTTGCTAGCATGCTAATGCAAGTGTACTAAGATTTAAGAAATGTTTCACAATCATTTGGGAAAATCCAAGATTCATCCAGCTGTGTTTCCTTACATGTGCATCCCCAAAGTCTGCAAGTAAGGATAACAGTGTCAGCGTTCATAGCTTTTCTGGGGAGTTAATATTCTTGTGGTAGAGAGATGGACTGTTTCCTTGCCATATACCCTCTTGACAGCAAGAAATACTGCTTTATTCAGATAAAATAAAATACTGTTTTATTTGTCATAAATTAACCAGTCACCATCCTGACTCTCACAGAAGGATAAAAACAGTACTAACATTTTATTCTGAAATAGTTAACCTCCATACATATATATCACACTTCTGTTTAAATTTAAAGTCTTTTTAAAACAGGGGATTTCTACAGCATTAGGAAAATGTGTTACTATTACTGAAGTAGGCACCAGTTCAGTTCAAAACTAGTAATACTTTGGGAGAACATCAGAATGGCTTTATAGGTATGGAATAAATTTCTACACAGGTACATATCTTTTCAATTATTTAAATTGAAATATCAGGGGTTTTATGTCATTAATTTAACAGTTTGTGGCAGAATTTTTTCATCATGTCTGACTTATAATTGTTCAAACCATTAAATTTAGGAAGTGGAATCCATACCTATAGATACTGTAGGTTTCTCACAGGAGCATTCACAACCAAGCCTGCCATGCCATGAAATTTAAAAGGAAGACATGGCACTCACTAAAGAAGCAAAGCTGCAATATCTTCTCTCCGTGGCCTTTTGATGACTTAATCTTGTCAGGTTCATCTTACCAGGTTAGCCAGATCCTGGTCATTTGGCTCATGTACTGTGTTTATCATAGAGAGCTTAACAAAGAAGTTAAGCTTAGGTCTCTTTTGCAAGCATGGATTTCAGGTTAGGTTGTTACACTGGCACTGTCACAATCAGAGGGACCCTGAAGGAATCCTGAATTATTTTACACTGTTAAATGTAGGAAACTCTGAATACTGTTATGCTCAGCTTGTAATGTGAGAGGGAATTCAACAGATTATCTTTTATTTTCATGTAATCTCTAGGAATTGCATTCATTATTTTAAGAAAATTGCTTTGATGGCAAAAAGTGCATCCTTTTTTTTAGTAGAAAATAAGCACATATTAACTTCCAAGTCCAGTCATCAGTGAAATCATAAGGTTTTCTAAGCTTCTTTATTTAATGAAAAATAAAATAGCGAAAAGTATCTTGTCTGGAAGGAAACCTTGCTTCAGCAGAGTGATGATGTAGAGTTAGCATCCCACAAAGGCATTATCTTTGAAAGGTGCATTTTCATTAGTTTCTCTGAAAACCAATGAACTAGCTTTTCATTTATCAACTACAGTTATATTGCATTTCTTCTTAACAAAAATATGCCTTTTTGCACAGTTGCCTAAAACTTTTTTGGAAATTGTTATTGGGAAGTGCATAACCAAAAGGCCATCAGTGAAAACTGCAGCTGGTAAAGCCCATTCTTACTGACAGGAAAGCGAAAACTGGTTAAGGAAATATTAGGTTGTTCATACTTAAGTATTTTTTCATTCATGTCTTTGACCACCTGTTACGGTTATTTAAATCCTACAAACACATCACTAAAACTGAATATGAAGTTACTCACTTGTTTTCTCTGTATAACTATTTTTTACCTTTTTTGTACCATTGTAAAGGTAATAAAACAAAAAAGAAGAAAAAACCTGACATTTTTCTGAGGTTACAGTGTAGCTAGGTCTCAGAAGCATTTACCAATGTCTCCCCTCCAGTTTTCCCAGATGTGCTGCTGCACAAATATTAACAGTGATTAAATACTTGCCCTGTTTCCGGTATTCCTGCTGCCATATCCTCTAAATGTCAGTGCTACTCACAGACTTGAGGGAGTGCAATATTTGAAGACCTAAGCTAGTGTGTAAATAGTGTCATCAAACATGGTGTTCAGCAGTTCTGAAAATAATTGATTGTCACAAATAATAACTCACTATGAAGATTAAATAAGGAGAAAGAAGCTGAGAGAGTCTACTTTCTCTAACAACTGTCCTGTTTGTAGGCACTAGGAATATTTGTTTGTGCCAGTGCACTAGGATTTGTAATATTTTTATGGCTAAGCATAGAATAGTTTGCTATTAAAGGAAGAGTTTTCCAATTTTTTTTTTTCCCCCTAAAGCACAAAAGGAATTCAGATATTGCTGGAAGTTTTCTTCCTAGGCAAGTCAGGGAAGAATACCCCTGCTACCAATGAAGTTATTAATTTTTTTCTTCTTAGAATGGTTTTCATGCAGTCCTTCACTTCAGTAATACAGGACCTCAGTTAGTAATTAGAAGGTACATGGCAAGTACAGGGGAAGTCCAATATTCCTGAAGTTCCAAATCCGGTCAATTTGAAATATCAGCTCTATTAAAAACGTTTTCTTCCAGTTTCCTTCTGCAGATTTACTGGAAAACAAACAAACAAAAGAACAGTCTTTAATCATCAGCAACAACTTACTTGGAAAGTGAATCAACCTCAGGAGCCTATCAAGTTTTTCTGCGAGTAACTATTCCCTGAGGTAGCTTCCCATTATAAACAGATAAAGTTTAAAGGTGGAAAGCTCCAAGCTGAAGTGGAAGAATCCTTTCACTTGTCACATTATGAACAGTCAAGTGTTACTACCATTTCTTTCCTCAAAGTGGTACTGAATTGTGATTTCCAGCTCCCACACGCATTGCGGAATTCCTTGTTAGGGTGTTATTAATACTCAACTTTACTTTGCTGAGACCTGCAATTTTAGTGAAGGGAAGATTCTCTCATTGAAAATTCCAGCAAGATCTGCCTAGTAGCTCCAACATTTTTACTTTTTTACTTATTTTCACATTCAGTTATCAGAGTTGTTGTGTTCGTTATAATAAGTACCACATAGAATAGGAGCTGGAAGCCTCTGTCTTTAAGCTTTCACAGTTTCAACCCTGAAATCCATTTTGCTTCTCTGTCAAATATGCAAAAGAATTTTCTGTATTTCAGCCTTACTACTGTATAAAACAGAAAGGTTCAGAGATGTATTTACTGTTCTCTCACAGGGAATGCTACCTCCACCAACAACCCTAAGTTACCATTATGTCCCCTTCTCTCTGATATAAAATTTCAGCTGGAATATATGTCCAGATATAGAACTTGGGTGTTAACTCAGAATTTTTTGGTTTTCATGTGCTTGTATATTATTGGCTGTTCCAGAGCACCGTTTTCTCAGGCATCATCTGGGCAGGACTTAAATTAGAATTTTCAGATAGTTTATGTTGGGTGGGGATGTGAGATAAAAGACTAATTAGCTCATAAGACTAATTAGGTCAGTGGCTACATACGTTGTTTTGCAGGTGTTTGAGATTGTAGCTATGGAAGGGTAGTTCATTTAGATAGCTCAGATCCATATGCCTTTTCCAAACAAAAAACTGTTAGGCATACTTATAAAAAATGGATAAACCCCTAAAAACTAGTTGACTGAGGTCATAAATTGAAAACATAGGCAATGAACTAGATTCTTTCTTCGTCTGTCTCCCAGAGTGGAACATGTAAATACAACTTGTGTTAATTGATTTCCTGGTTTTAGATAAATATGACCTGTAAGCCAGTATGGTAACCTGGGATTCACACAGAGCAGAAAACACCTGGAAAAAATCTTGAATTGTTCTGTTTGGAACTGTCATCTAGTTTTAGAAACACAAATGTTTATAGATGAGTACTTGCATTTTGTGAATAGAGTAGGTGAGCCAGCCATTGAAACTATTCATCAATATAAGGCAATTAGGCTTTTTAAAAGAAAAATCAGATCAGTGGTTGCCTCTTCGTATTACCTATGTTCAAAGTATGAGCCAGAACTTTCCATTACTAAAAAAAAAATGCAGAGTATTCTTTTCAGTCAGCTCAGTCTTTCTCAATATATGAAGAATTCCATCATTGTTACGTGCTGGTAATAATGCAAAGTTGGTGGATTACTGATATGTAAACCATGGGCTCTAAGCTGTTGCCTTAACTCTCTAAGAATCTTTCTGCTCTTTAAAGAGGGCTGCAGTAATCTTACACTTCCAGTGGAGCTCTGCTGTAATAATCTGTACTGTTGCATCTCCCAGTATTTCCTAATTCTGAAGGCTCCATGTTCCACAGATGGTGCCCTTTCACTTATCAAAAGAAGTTATTTTGGTGACAGATAAGTCCAAGTACACTCCTGCTTTTGTTTAATTCAGAAGTACTGTGGTGATGTTATACTTTGATGCCTAGGGTAATGTGTTTGTATGAAAATAGGAGTAACCATGAATCAAGGTGAAGCACATTGTTCAAATCACATTTTTAATGAAATTGCAGACCCTATATCATGAATTGTCCACATCATAAAATACATCAGTGGAATAACATTCTTGACTGTCTGGTTTACAATACAGAACATCCTGCTCCACATAGGGAGAATTATAAAGCTAAATATGCTCCTTGACATTTTGCTGTCAGGCCAAATTGGAACAGTATCTTAAAAATCAACAGCAATGACTTAATTCCACCTAAGCTTTGTTGTGAACTTCCTTCTTCTTAACAGACCTTTTCTGATAGTGTTAATTTTCATAATTTTGCTTTCAGAAAATTGAATTCACTGTCATACAACATTTCCTTATAGTGATAGTTATACACCCTCCCCCCCATACACACTATGAAGTGCTGAGACCTGGAATTCCAGAAGATAAGCATTATTGTTATGTACAGGAAAATGATCTTGCACTGGGTCTCAACTGAAACGTCTTTTTACATGTCTGTTTCCAATGTTAATTGTACCATTACCTGTAAATCACAAGGTAATTTGGTTTTTTTTTCCGCCAAGATTCCCACTTAATTTTCACTAAAATGCTGAAAACGTAATAGGAAAAAAACCCCTTATATAGGTTAATTACACAGGACACAAAAGGCAGGCACACTCCTAAAGGGAAATATTGAGGAGTGAAAGCCAACATTAAACACCTGCCTTGTACCTTCTGTTAAAGGACTTCCAGGGATGAAACTTGAGCTGGGGTTGTAGGACTGCTGATTTTAAAACTGCATGTGTTGCTTTTCCTGTGTGTAACTGTTGGCAGCTGGACACAGAGCCAGGGGTGTTGGGGAAGGAGGGAAATTCGCATCACTAGCCTGCTGTCACAAGGCAGACTTTTGTCACCAGTAGCCTTGAGTGGGCGCAGATGCCATTTGCAGATATCTTTAGGTATCTATTCCATTCTCAATTTTGTGCCAAAATATGCACCAGCAAGTCTAATATCAGGTAAAGCACCTTTTATGCTCTTTATTGTTTAAAAATAATGTATTTGTGAAACAGATTGATGATACATAACACTGGAAATGGGTGCTTCTTCCCTAAAGTACATGTAAAATAAAATAAAAATTTTTAAAAAAAGAAACAACATTTGTGAGTTTATCTGGCTTTTAATCAAGTCTGAAAATGATAACTATGTTATACAGTTGCCAGTTGTCGGTCCTTTATAATTTTAAATAGATCTGCATTTTAACTTTATTTATTTGCCATTTTTAATATACTTTAAAGTTACACTTTAGGACTCAAGCTAACTTTTTATTTTCCTAGGCTGTTATATAACAGATTTTCAGTATTTTTGTAAACTTCAGACCTTTTTTGAATAGTCCTTTGTCTTCTCTGTTGAACCAGTTACCACTAATGAGTCTGCAGTCCCCTTTTTACTGTACTCTTCCAATAAATGTAAAATATTTGTATCAAGCTGTCTTATTTTGTTTGATATTTACAAGTTGTGTTTCTTCATTTGCTTCAGTAATCAAGTGGAAGACCAACTCTAGTAACATTGCTTTTGGATATAGGCACAATTCAAAATACTCTGTTTCACACAGCAGGGACAGACCCAATTTCATTTGATTTTTTTTTAAATTTCTGGAGATAATCTCTGTATGATCCTCATTCACAGTTTTGCATTGCTTTTGTTTGCCTTTTGCATTTCAGAAGATACTGAGGTGAGGAGTAACCTAGAGCACAGAAGGGAAAGGAGACGTTAAAACAGGATGAGAACGTTGTTATGAGAACATTATTATGCCTTACTAAATATAAACTAATGTTTTGAGATATTGTGGGTAACAAAGTATGAATACCCCTATTTGAAGAACTTCTTCCACTACCTCATGCTCCCTGAAGATGCACCTTGTTTGAAGACCCAAAACCAGGTAGAAAGATGGGATTTTGTGTACCTGCACCTTTCACGGTGTTGTTGAGCAGTCTGCACGCTGACACAGCACTGTGATTTGCCAGGCTTAGTGCCTGACTGAAGAAGGAGTTTATAGCACACAAGGCAATATACAGCTCTGTGTCCTAAGTGGGACTGAGGCACCTGGGGCTTGTGACGATCTTTTTCTGGTGGAATACAGTTCCCTTTTACAAACTCTTCAAGGCATTTTTCCCCACCATCTCCCAGTAATCATGAATGGATGAGGTTTAAGTCCAAAGCTCATCCCGTGAATTTCCCCAGTGTGTGTTGGAACAGAAGACAGCACAGCATGGGATTGCACATAAGTCTGGTACAATTCTGCTGAGACTAATTTATTAGCAGAATAATTGTAGAAAAGGTTATTGCAGCTGAATCTGTTCCTCTCAGTGATGCCTGGCCTCCAAATAATAGGAATATGTTGTTTGAAATTGTGCGACTGCTAAGCACTGAGCAGCACAGGGTCGTCAGATTTCCTCATTTGAAGTATCACAGCAGTGAAATAGGAATGAGGCTAAATAAAAGAACCTTGAAGGAAATCAGGGCCTTTGAACAGTCCTACATTTTCTACAGTTTAAAAGCACAGTTAAAAGACTTCCTGTTGAAAAGATTTAGTTGATTAAGACTTCTCACAAGATCCCAAAGGACACTGGTGCACAAGGACAACTTTAAAAGGCAGATCACAGCATTTCCATATTCTTGAGATGCCAAATTTAGCCATGCAGGCACATCTTCTTACAAACCTCATGATATGCAGTAGAGAAAATGCTCCAAGGTGCTCCCCAATTCCCAGGTGACCATAACACTTCATTTTATATTTCAGATAAAGTTCTTCACTTGGGACTTTTTATGCCTTGCTGACTTGTGTGTCCTAACCTTGCAGGTACTGTACAGCTGGCAAAACTCCACACAGAAGACATTTGGACTCGGAATTTTTGATCCTGGATAGCAGTGCTTTTTTGGGGTTCATTTTCCAGACAGCCAGCATTTGCATGTCAAAGCTGGATGAGTTCTTTTTCTCTATTTTAAATCCAAATACTGTGCATGCAAAGATGTTTTGATACTTGGGTACAAATCCTCTCTTGATGTTTGGCAGAAATAACATTTTTGTTAAATGAGGGAGAGATTAATCTTGCTCAGAGACACAGAAGAGGCTCACATCTGAAGACTCCAAACAGAAGAATGTGCCTGCCTTCAGCCTGGTGGTGTGGGGAATTTGTGGAAAAGCAGGGAGGGAGAGAGTTGTTTTGGGGAGTGGGTTTCTTCTTTTTTAGCCTATTTGATTTAAAGGCATACTGGATCTGCTGACTTCCATAAATGTTATGGATCCCTATGTTTTCACCAGCTCCACACTCTGGAAGCTTAACCAAGGACCGTAGAGGGAATCTTTAAGATTTTTGCCATCTTTAAGATTTTTGGTAGATCTACCCTCTAAAAATAGGTCTGGGGAAATCTACAATAAGATGCACTTGCTCAGTGAGGAGCACAAGTGCCATTACAGAACACTGAGTATGAACTTTCACCAGCACCAGAATTTTCTGATATGCTTCTGATATGAAAACAGTTTGAAGGATTGTCTCCACACTCTGCAGCTACTGTTCAGTCCTCCTTGAACTCATGTTCCAGCCATAAAAAAATGCAAAAATGCAGTAACCTCACTGATACGGTCTGGATTACAGCTGTACATTTTACGCCTCAAGACACGTGATACAGATAACCACAGAAAATACACAAGTCCATGACACATGCACACACCACTAGCACTGCAGTACACAGAGTTCTTCTTTGATGCAATTTCATCAGTATTTATCTCCTCCTGCATCACCCTCTGTTCCTTGCAGGTCTGCTGCACAGAAAGCATTGCTGCTAAACAGTGTGCAGAAATGCATCAGGACTAAAGAAATAGTTCTGTCTTGAGAATACAGAATAATGAGACACTGTGCTCTATTTTTCTAATAACTAAGCTCCCATAGCTTTCAATGACTTAATCTGCTGCAAAAAGAAGTCAGAGGAGAGTAAAATCAAGCTACTAGCTAGCTTAGAATCTTCCAAAGAATCCTCAAAGGAACAGGCTGGCATTTGACCATGCTGTAATGGAATGCATGTATCTTCAAGAGACATTTCCAACTCATGATGGATTAATTCTCTGACAGCTGAAAGAAAAACGAGATTGCATTAGCAATACCTGGAGTATATTGAAATATTTTTCTACTTTCTATCTTAAAAGCTTGCACTGCCAAGTGCAATTCGCTAAAGAGAAAGTACAGAGAAGGGTTAGTAGGATAATCCAGTTGCTAAAATTTAGTCTGCAGTCAGTAGCTATGAAAGCCCATCCTCTTAACATTAAGACATGGAAGTCACAGCCTCTATAAAGTCAGACAAACACATACTAAGCACTCACCCCCATGGGTTCTAAAGATGTTCACTCAACTAAACCTACAGCCCCGTGCATTCAACAATCCTTTCCACTACTCTATTGCCCTGTGTCTGAAATGAAAAGAATGCAGTGACCTAGATCTAGCTAAATACAATTAGAGAACCTTGAAATATGATGGAGCTAGACAGCTCCATTTCACTCAGCTATGGACCCAGATGGTCAGGTATCTAAAGTCTAGGCCTGAACAAGGGTCATTTTTGTGCTCTGCATCTGATTTACAGATAGATACCTTGACTTTCTGTCTTTTCCCAAGACTGCAGGTAGACCAGGCCCAGGGGCTTTGTCAAGCTCTGTCAAGATTAAGATGCCTTTTTTTTTTTTTTTAAATACTGCCACAGTGTTTAAGCAGAAAAACTATGAAATAACCACTCCCAAGTCCTTGTGAACCCCCAGCCTGATTGCTGCTGGGGTGGTGTGGGAGGCAGGAAAGCCCTTGGCTCTGTGCAAGCCCTGCTCAGCAATAACTAGAACATCCTTGTGCTATCAATACTGTTTTCACCACAAATGCAAAATACGGCTATGGTGAAGAAAATTGTATCTATCCAGGCCAAAACCAGCACAAGATAGCACACAGAGAAATTATAGGTCTGAGGGAGTGCTCATGCATCCCCGTAGGGTGCAGCTCACAGCAGCAGTCACTCTTCACATTCCAACCCCATGAATCCAAAGCTGTGGCTTGTGAAACAGCTGTAGATGTGCTGGTTGAAAGAAGCAGGCAGTCAGGGCTGTTCCTCAGGCAGGGGTGGAGGCATAAAATAAAATAAGCAACGTAAGCACCTGTAGGTGTTTGCATCAGTCACTGGAGTACCTCCTCCCACCCCATGAAGTCTGCATTTTCACAACAGGGAGGAGCAGAGAGAAAAGTCCTTGCCCAGCAGTTGTGACCTTGGCTTTAGGGCTGCCGTGGAAGGCCTTGGAACAAAGTGAATTGCCTGCTCGCAGACCCATTTCCAGCTCTGGCTGCAGAACTGGGGCTCACAGACATGCTTAATCCAGAAATGTGTGGGAGACACTTGGCTAAGCATGGAGGTGGCACCAGATCTTCTCCCCAAAGGGTGCAGTCTGCCCCTTCAAAACTGCTGTCTATGCCAACAGCTGTCTTGGACCTTGGCAGCTCCAGCATCCTGCATCCTTCCCAGGCCTGTCCCTCTCTGAGCTGAAAATACCACCTAAAGAAATTCCTGAAAGCCAGAGACTATAGATTACTTTGAAAAGCATCAACAACATATGCCACAGTCTGTCACTCAGGGATTATTAGGTTTATAGCTATAACTCCTCTAATTACAAAATCACTGTGAAATATAAGGTTTATGTGAATTTAAAACTAGGAAATGGGAAAATCCAAGCTACCTTTAAATTTTTCTGCAGTTTCTTCATAATCCACTTGTAAGCAGTATCTGCTTTACATTCTAATGTTCATCTACACTGGTATAGAGGAGCTTTTATTGAGGCGAGTTCTTCATTAAGGATAAGTTTCAGGAAAAAAATTGTGCCAGAAAATTGGAGGAAAGTCGGAGTTTAGGCAGTTTTATGCCCAGCTATTCGATATATAGAGTGAATACTAAACTGCTGGATCTTTTCATACAGTGTTATCATCACCAATAGTCCTTCCTCTCTCTGTTTCACTCTTCACAGAGATGGTGGTGAAGTTAGATTAAAGCAACAGAATCAAAGAGTCAATATGCTATCATTTGGGCCACACACCTGATTATGGGGGTAAAAATTTAAAGCGGATAAATTCTTACCTTTTTTACAATACTAATAGCCTTCAATTTCCAAGACATCTTGGAATGCTCCTGCTGTGAGGTTAAGGGCAGCTTTTATGCCAGAAACATATTCTTCTAAAACTTTTTGAGGCAAGCAAAATCTGGCAAAGATCAAAACTCAGAACATAGCCTATCTTTCTTTTATTCCATGTTATTATAATATTCTTCAGCCACAGGGATATCAAAGACTTTGGTGGCAATGGATGCAATTTAGCTGCTCCCTAGAGATGGCTTTAGAGAATGCATAATCAATTTTATAAATGAGCAGCTGGCCTGCACAGCAAGGTGCACTCTGTGTTTCACCAAAATGAATAATGAATTGTATATACTCTGCATTAAGAAGATTGGCTTTCCTCTTAGAAACTGATATGACTAAGTCTTGTTTGTTTCACTTGCTGAAAGACAAACTAATGCCTGGCTGTTTTTTAGTGTACCCAACCTTTTTGTGTGGTAGCCATGACCAACACCACCAGGTGCTGCCAAGAGGCTCCCAGAAATGGGCCATGTCCAGGCACCCAGGTCAGCAGCTCACGAGTGTCAGTCTGCCCAGACCTTGTGGATCCTTCACTGGAGACAGCTATCAGTCAGCCTGAGGCTCCAGCCTTGGATATTATCTTCTGCTGGCCCAACAAATTGATAACCTTAGCTAAATGGCAAGTATTAATTTTTATATTGAACAAAAATATTTCATTGCAGAACCAGAAAAACAGTTTCCAAAGCCACCTATATTTCTCTCAAACTTAGTGATCTCTGTGATCCACGACAAAAGTTTGCTCAGGCCCAAGGGCATTTTGTTGACTTTCCACTGGCCTTTATAATGTGATTTCTTGGGTCTCTATGTGGAAATGATTTGTGAGTCTCATATTCCCATTGAGAATAACCCATCCATTATTTAACCTGCAGCAAAAGCTGCACCGTGACACCTCTTTTGAGGTTAGATAGGCTATTGTAATGCTTCAAATGGGCAGGCATGACAGGTCTGCTGCTCCTCACAAGGCACAGAAAGCAAACAGGAAGGAAAGCAACAGAATGTGAAAAGTAAGAAACAGACCACACACCATCTTTACAGGGGCACATTCATACTCAGATGTACATTTTTTTTTCCTGACAAGACAATCTCTGAAAAAATCTGACTTCAGCTGTCCTACTCCACCCCCTAGGAAATGTTGTCCTTTCAACATCGAGCATTTCCTGAAGTTCCTAGGTGTGCTTGATGAGGTTTCACTGGCATTTACTTTGTAATTTCTCATTACCAGGCATACTTGTAAGAGAGCAAGAAGGGAACGAGACTCGTCACTGCTAAGAGGTGGCTCCAAGACATCTGCAGGTTGTTTTTTTTCTGATTGTGTTGGTGTTTTAAGAGGGAGTCAGGGCAAGAGTGATGGAAGCTGTGTAGACTATATTCAGCAACAACATAAGCCAGGAGAAAAAGTACACCTGTGGGAGCACATAGAAATAGTGCTAGGCTTTGTGTTCCATGTGTTTCAGGAATTCAGCACACAACACCAGGCCCTGTGACGTCACTGTGGACCTGCTTTGTCCCTGCACTTTTTAATGACTTGAGAGAAACAACAATAATTCTCTCTGCACAGGTTTTAACACTCAACTACTTTTTTGGACACTTCAAGGTTCTGATGCTAGAGAGATGCAAAATTAAATGCAGCATCTAATGGTCCTATTGCATCACTTCTCATATGGTGACTTCCCTCTTTTCACTACATGGAATAAAATAAACTCAGCCAAGACTTGAAGCATCACACCTTATATGAACCAAAGAAGACCATGCAGAGACCTTGGCACCTAAGTTCTGTGCCCAACACTAAGGCCAAGGATGGAAGCACTGTATGGAATAACACACCACTGTGTGGTCTCCCAACATTCCAGCAAGCATCCAGGAGTGTGATTAAGGCTCTTGGCTGTTGCCAAAAGCTGGCAATGCTCTGCTGGGAAACAGAGCTTTATGCTACTGACACGCCACAGCTGCAGTCCCAAGCAAGCACAGCAGCTGTTCCAGTGGTAGTTCCTAAACTGGCAATGACTTCTGCTGCAACACCGCCCTCCAGCTGGCAGCCATCCCAGACGGCCAGGCCAGGCATGGATGAAAAGGCCTGCTTTTTAGCTCTGAGCATCCCCTCTCTTCCTCTTGCTGTTCTAGGTGTGAAGACAACGAGCAGGGATCCAAACATGGGGTTTGGCAGAGGCTCCTCTCAAAGGGTACCAGAGCTCAGTTCTGCACATCCAAGGATCTTGTTTGTCTTGTTGTACTGAGAGCAGCCAGGTAGCCCCTTCACTTATGTATTCTGCTTCTTGAGTATTCAGGTGTGTTTTTGTTCTCTTCTCAGATCGGCTACTGATTTTTTTCACATCAAGAAGTCAAAAAAATGTAATGAATTACTTTCTTCCTAAATTTCTAAACAAGTTCATTATGTGACTATTAAGTAATTAGTCTTAAAATACATTTTTAAAGGCAGCTGTAGACAAGAACCAATCTGTGACTAAACCTTGAAGATATTTCTTCATGTGGGAAGCTTGCTTTGCCTCAAAAATACTACCACAGCCTCACTAGGAATGAGCCTGCTCTTTCTGTGCTTCTGTCTTGTCCCTGGAGAAATGGTCCATGATCTAGGACTGAGGAGGGCATTATAGCACATCAGTGGCACTGACACTCCACATGCAGCAAGCAGACTTATCTCCACCCTCCCTTTCAATAGCAAAGGTTTTTTTCCCAAGGGAGGCCAATTTGTGTGTCAGGAAACACATTTCTGAGTCTTCTTCTTTTGCTGTTGTTAAACAGAATAAACAGCACACTGCAGCATGCCAAGAGGAAAAATGACAGGAGGCTGACATATTGTGTGCCATATGGATCAGGTCATGTCACAGAGACTTGGCTGTGGCAGGACTGCCAAACGAAATGGCATTCCAGAAAATCTGGGACTTCACAAGCTGGAGAGAGGAGATCAAGTCTTCAGAAGAAAGGATAGAAATATTCAATACAGAAACAAACTAGTCCTTCTGAACAATATGTTTTCCTGTATGGTTCTTACTCCTCCCTTAAGGAAGAATTCTGGATAAACAGCACAAGTCTTTAATTCTTATTTAAGGGGGAAACCACTGAAAGCCAGAAAGAAGCATTATACAGGACCTGAAAAGGAACACCAGCCTTACCTTCTCTGTAAAATCATAAATAGTTGCTCTTACATCATTCTCCCAGACAGCAGTTGATGTCATGAACAAAAGACTTTGTAGTCATCAGATTCTTCTCTGATTATGTAAATGCTATTACTCACACACACACACACAAAAGCGCTAAAAAAAGATATCCAATTTTCAGATGTTTGAGATATTTAGGGCTTTTGGTTGTTCTGAACAAGAGCTCTTTACATACCTATGGCTGTTTATTTGCCCATCTGTGCAAATTCTGAGGAGCAAAAAGAGCCACCAATGTTCTAAGGTTCAGATAGTTTTAAAATACAATTTCACTTTTATAAGTAGATAAAGCAGGTTATAGCCAGGCAGGTTGGGCATGAATACAGCTATAAAGGAAAAGGGCTGATAGGGTAAATAACCTATAGTGCATGGACAAGCTAAGTGCCACACAGGAGCACAGGGCTGTGGGACACAGGGTAAGAGCTGCTTCTCAAACCCAGTTTTCACCTGCACAGCTGGTCTGTGTTGTTGGGAGGGCAGGGCAGAAGGGTGGAAAACCCACCTGAGGCACATTGCCTTCCAAGGCAGAAAACCCATTTTGCACCAGTTGCATTAAGAAGCTCATAATTAAGCACCCAATCAAACTTCCTCATTACCCTGCCTGCACATGCAGGAGGTCAGCTGTACTCTACTATATTTGATAGGAGGTATGTCCACCAGTGCCAGAGGATTTAGGTGGCTCTGTAGGAAATGTTTGTGGTGAAAGCTAGAGCAAAATGTTTCAGCAACGTGAAAAAACATGAGTGTTGCAATAAGGATCTGCATATCACCTCTTCAAGATGGCATCTTGATTCTTGTGTCAATATGTAAGGCTTTTCATCAGAGGTCTGCCTGTATCCACCAACAAATGTTTTGCTTAATCAGCAGGAGTTCTGTGCTGCAAGTACTAGTTAATCTTTTGTGAGAAGTTTCTGGTAGGATATTTGGCATGTGTGTTGTTGGTGTTGGGGTTTTGGCTTTTACTTTTTTTTTAAAAAAACGTAGTCACTGAGTTACATAATTATGAGAGGAAATGGAACAGCAAAATGAAAGTGAAACCCTGTATTGAGTTGTATTCTTTACTAATAGGTCTTTTTCTTTCCCTTATCTAATAAAAAATAAATGTTTTTCAGTAAGACATAGGAAACTACTGTCATGTAAGTCAGCAAGTATTACTTATGCATTAGCTGAAATTATTCAACAATTCAGTGCAATCCTCACAGCTGGTCTTCAAAGAGAGGGTGAATAAAGGCAATGTAGTTTTTAGTAGATGAAAAATACATCAGCAGAGCTCTTGTTAGAGCTACAATCACAAAAGACACATTTGACAAACTGCATCCTAACTGTGCTGCCCAAGGAACTTAAAGCTGGTTTCTCTGCAAACATTATTCAATCAGGCATTTTTCTTCTGTGGTCACCCTGTAGGCAACCCAGCCAGAGGGAGAAGAGGCCAGGGTTGGTACAGCTGTTACCTTTCCTTCTCTTCCAATAACTATTACTTTACCCCTTGTCACTGCAAGCACACTGAATTTCCTTGCTATTGATCACACAGGAGGCAATGTATCAAAGGCATTTCATTGCTGGGTGCCAGTCCTGTCACTGCTGCAACAGAAAAGGAAGGCAATTAAGGTTCCTGAGGGTAGGTGGGGGTGGGGTTACAGAACACAGGACCCCAAAGACCACCCTGGCTCAAAGCCTGCAACAGAAGAAGTCTGGAAGCACCCATGCAACGTTACAGTGATGTCCCACCTGCTTCCATAAATCCCTCCCTATCTCACCTGACTCCTTGCTTGTCATAGTGTCAAAAAAATACATGGAAGTTCAGTAGAAAAGATTGCTCAGACCTCAAAGTGCAACAATTTCTGTCTGTTTTTCTTTCCCAAAACACAGGCACTGTTTCTCAAAGAATGAGATTTCACTTCAGTCTCTCCATCTGTTTATTTCATATGTATTTTTCTCCTGAAACTCCTCTTTCAGTCTCTCCTGCAGTGCTTGAGCCATGTGACAGCTGATTATTTCTCTTTTAGAGAAATCCATTCACACAAAGCACAGCTGTCATCTTACTACATATCCATACATAGTTTTAAAAAATGGCATGGAGCAAATTATTATTGGAGGTGAGCAGGAGGAGGCAGAGCTTCTCTAATACCCTCCTGTCCAAATGCTAACATTTCAAGTCAAGCTCAGGTGACAATACTATGCTTCAGTGATACTGAGCATGGATGGGAAAAACAGAGTACAACAAATTGTACTCTTTTTTTGTACTTTTGATTGAGAAAAATAAAAAAATGTTATCCTGTAAATGTAAATTTGTGGGTTTTGCCTTAATTAAACCAGGCATGAACGGAGATGTTAGTGCCACTGTCCGGCCAAAGGATGATGCCACTGAGCAAGCAGCACACATCAGATCAAGGCAGAGTTGTCCTGGGAAGGGCAACTTCCACTATTCAGCCTCCTGTCTGGGGGCTGTCCAGGGCCTGTGGAGGAGAGGCCAGCCCTCAGGGCAGGTGGGTGCAGTGGGCAGCCAGGTCGGGCCATCAGGGCCACCTTGGCTCAGAGCAGGGAGGTGGCAGCTGCTCTCCAGATGGCCCCGTGGCTTCATCCATCACCCTTCACTGCACACCCCTCACTCATGCATAAAACTGCGGGTAGGAATTTCACAGAAATCCAATGTCAGCCACAGTAAAATGGGGCTTCAAAGAACAGCAAAGCACTTGCAGAAAAGCAAACTTAATCAGGAAGTTTTATTGTAAGTGTCCTAGGTGTCTTGCCTTTTTCTAATTTCTTGTTCATGAAGATCAAAGTTAAGCACTTCATTTTCCTTTCTTTGTAAGATTTACTTCAGAGATGCATTATAAAAGAGTCAGGGGGAAGGGAGAGAAGATGTGATTCTGCTATCACTACTTGATAGTCATTAAATCCATTATTACCATTAAATCCACATGGAGTAGTTCAAATATGGACTAGTTCCCCTGGTGAAAATAGCATTCATCCTCTGATGATGTAAACTAAAGACACAACTCTTCCACAAAAGGTGCTGTTAAGGTTTGATTGCTTCTGAATTTAGGAAATTTTGTGTCACCTTCACATGTGGTAGCATCCAGGAATTAAGAAGGTTTTGGGTGGGCCCTCCAGTGGTGCTGTCACCAAGCTGGCTCAGGGGAAAGCAGTGCCCTTAGCAGGGATCCCAGCCAGGCTGTCTCAGTCAGTGTCTCTCACTGCTGCTGGTGCTGATGAAACTGCTGAGGTCAGAAGGGTCATGGAAGGCTCAGTTACACCACAAATCTGCTTTGTATCAGGCAGAGCATTGTCTCTCACTCAATGTGTCTGGTAACTGAGTGGTCTCCAGGTTCCTCTGACTGTCCCTTGCTGCAACTGAAATTGGCCTGGCTGTTGATGGTAAGTTATTTCAAGGCTTCTGTAGCTTTCAGACTCAGGTTTCAAGACCAGAAAGAGCATTACAGGTCTCTCTTAGATCGCAGTCAAGCTAGGGCTCTGATTTGTCAAGGACCTTTCAAGGCTGTTGATTTGTCACTATCCTTGTAACTCCCTACAGGACACATCTGTATCCCTTGCACCCATCAATTACCACAAAGCATTTTCCTTGCAGACAGGAACCCCCTTCCTTCCCACGTCCATGTGCACTTAGATATGTATCCAAAAGACACAGAAGGTTTAAATGTATTTTTTTTAAAAGATGTGGATACCATCAGCAAGTGTCAATTTTCACAACTGTCCCTTGTTTCAGCACCATTTAAAAGCTCTCAGATGCCTCATAACCAAATTGAAAAATCAAATCTACTCTTCTGAGGCTAAAGGGAATCTACTGAAAAAAATGTGTTAAAATACGAATACTAGAGTAAGTATGCTCTCTCTTTCCTCCCTTCTCTGATGCTCCTGCTACCATGGATAAGGTATTAAAGTTTTTTTGAGTGTTTATTCAAGCACTTCTTATAGTGTTTAGTCATTCATTATGAAAATTGTCATGTCTTTATGTTCATGGTTTCCCGTCCTGCACAATTAGGACACATCTATCAACAACATCGTAAAACATACACCTGCACTATAATCAAATCCAATATAAACTGCAACAACAACCCCTCCAACAAAATATTGTGTGCACAGTTTGGAAATTTTAAAAGGACACGTAAGTCTTAAAAGCCTTGAACTGGAAGGAAAAAATCCTGACTTTCAGCACCCATATACAAGAAACACTGTTTGAGTCATAAACTGCTCAAGATCTTTTTTACAAAATAAATGCTCTTAAATACCCCACTATTCATCTTGGAAACTTGTTTTTGAACCTTCTGTGCAGATTAGAAGGTGCTTCTTACCTATTCCCCAATTCCTCTTCTCAGTTTTTGTGCTTGTCTTTCAAGTTATAAAGTCTCTTTACTCCAGCCCTGGCCAGTTTCCCTTCAGCGCTTGATCTACCATCATTAAACCACCAATCAAGAACAGCAGAGAGCAGTAGTTAAACAGCAGTTTAAAGTATTTTAACAATAGTTGAAAATCCCACATAAGTAATACATTTCTGCAGTACACACAGTTTGCAGGCTGTAGGAATAAATGGCTTGGGCTATCTTGAACGTCTGTTTCCTGAAAGCTGTGCCAACTCCATGGAGCTGCAGTGATGGACAGGACCGAGAGCAGGCCCTTCCCTGCGGTGTTTCACAGGGTGCAGAGGTGTCCTCTTCTGAGACTCCAGCTGAGCATCCAACTACTCCCCTTTCTACAGGTTAAATGGACACTGAAGAGCAAGCTGGTGAGTCAGCACTCCTGCTTAATTCTTTTTTGTTTCATCAACTAACCTTTTTCCTTTTGCATTATATGTTTCTTTCTGAAAAAAGTATTATTTTATGTCACTGCAGATACCTCACATAACAACAAGATTAAAACAGATCTTACACACCAAAAGCCTTTTCAGACACTTCGAAATGGAGTTTTGAAGGTTCAGGGCAAGACCCCTGTTGCTTTCCAGGGGCAAATGTTGTTCAGTGAAAAGACTGAAGCAAAATGAGAGTGAAAGTGGGGTTTTCTGCCATGTTTCTCCCTTATCAAGCAGGCTTCTTCCTCCTCATGACACAAAATTTACAAAGCAAAATGGAATGGTATTTTAGGGTACTGCATGACTGCAATATGCATACTTGGTAACATCTCCTGTCCCGTTTTTGAAAAAGCATCTAAGTTTTGAAAGATGAAAATGATGAAACATGCAAAAGCCTCAAGAAGGTTTGCTATCATTGCACACCACCACAAAAGTCTTAAGGGAAAGGAAACCTCCTCTGAACTCCAGGGAGCTGCATAATCACCTTTCCTAGCTACACCTAAAGGTCCTTCTGCAACACTGCCTGTAAAGCAGCATCTACAGACCTGTCTGACAAAAGTGGAGTTCTGGTTTTAATTGGTCTTTTGCTGTAGCGTGTAAGAGGAAATATAAAAGCCAATACAAGCAAGAAAGAGATGGGATAGAACATGAAAATTCTAGTTTCTTGCATTGTAAATTATAAATTGTCTGGAATGTATTAAATGATTGTTCTTGGGTTTTTTAGGTCCACACCCCCCTGTCCAGGGTCCAAACTCCCTTTCTCAGGTCCCAGGTCATCCAAAGGGATGCCCTGGACTCCAACATCTCCCCCTTCCGTTTGCACCAAAAACACCTCTTTGACAGCTTTGTCTATGGATCGCCATATGCATTGAAACAAACACGGCATGACCATGAAAAGAATTACAAACCCCAATAGAATACATACACCTGTTTTCAAGATGTCCTTCCACAAGTGTGAAAGGTCAAAAAAATTGAACAAGCCATTCAGCCATGACCCAGTTTCTCTTCCAGTTTTGTTCACACTGTCTCGCAATTGCTTAATGTTCTCATGAATGGATTTGGAATGATCTGACAAGTTCATGCAGCACATCCCTTCAAATTCCTCACACCCATGCCCATGTGACAGCAAAAGATAATCAATTGCTGCCCTGTTTTGGAGAGTTGCTCGTCTCCCATCATCTCTGTCCATTAACATGTC
>VZDJ01000006.1:821967-840946 GCA_008694505.1 Cyanoderma ruficeps
AAAAAAAGGGAAGTTCAAAGAGCTAGGGAAAAAAGGCAAAAAAAGGCAAAGTAGGAGGAAACAACCAGCCAAATTTAGATGGGGAATGAGAGATAAAAATGTTACTGTAGTCGCTGTTATGCAGGTATTTTGCAGGCAAAATTCACAGTCCAGCAACTGCAGCATGGGGCAAAGCTAGTTAATACTGAACTGAACAACCCCACTGAAATATAAATGCATCCAGTGCTTGACACAGGGGCTCAAAGCCTACAGGAGCTGTGGAATTAAACAGCTTATTAGCTAACACATTTCCAGGAAAGACTGTGAGACACTTTTAGGCAGTGAGGGAGCAAAGAACATTTCAAGTCAATAAGTCTTCGAGAAAGGTTTGAGTAACCAAGGAGAAGGACCAGCAAACCCTGCAAAATGATAGATGAAATTCAAAAGGAGAAAAACAAACCAAAACAAAACACACTGGAACTGCTAAAGTTCATTTTTAAATGTGAAATAGGGTGGCTGTCAGATGTTCTGCACCCCTGGTAAATAGCAGTGATGGACTTAAAAGTGAATGCTAGCGTTGCCCTGGTTATAGAAAAGACATTGAAGTTGCATGCTCTTAATCCTGCTCTTAACACTGTTTTTACATTAATTGCTCTGACTTCAGTGTTCTGCCTGAGACCCTCAACACCTTGTTTGCTCCAGTACAGCTTATGTTGCCCCTGAGAAGGCTCCAGCTACATGCAAACAATGTCCAGAATAGTGGGGCATTAGCACTGGGAACCAAAATAGGAAGAAAACAATATCCCACACATTAAAAAAAGAGGAAAGCTGCATATATTAGAAGTCATCTAATTCCTATCATAAGTAGGCCGACAAAAATTTTGTGCCAACTTGGTTAGTTCTTTGGGTTGATCCTTGCAAGAACATGAGAGAGTAATCCAGGAAGCAAAGGCTGGAAATCAATATTACAGTAAATACAGTCTAACTGATCTACTAAAGGTGTGTTTTACCTGAAGAAGGAACAGTGCAGTTGATTCTTTTCTCTCTGTATTTGAACCAAGGAAAAACATCCCCTGCTATTTTTGAATTATTTCCAATGGTTCTCCACAGCCCACTAGAAGTTTTCCAGAGTATATTTCACCTCTCCCTGCAGCATCCTTAGGGCAACTATAGAAGCCCAGAAAATTTTGATTGTCATGTCCTTGCTTTTGAAGATCATCAACTTCATGCATCAAGATGTTTCCATTCTGGCTGACAAAGATATTTGCCAGTCATCCCTCAGTGTTCTCTTTCCTGCCCGTGCCTTTCTATATTTCCACCTTCCACCAGGGACAAAACAGATTGCACTGGAGGGTACACAGAACTATCTCTTAAGTAAAAGGCTGCTTGCTTGAAAACCAAACTAATCAATCAGAGTTGCAACCCTTGCTATTCAACACAGTGTCACAAGAACAGCTTTCCTCCCTTCCTGAAATCTACAGCATCCCTCACTCTGCTATAAACTGCAGACAAAGTTATCAGTTCTTCCTCAGAAATACATAGGAGCATCCTGGAAAAACCAGCTGCCTTTTAATCAAAGGGCACATGTCCTCCCAACTGCAGCACAAGTTTTGACTAAAACAATTTATTAAAATTATGAAGCAATGCCAGTTGTTTCCTGTGTAAGAAGCAGCATTCCAACTACACTTAACAGCTGGCCTAAATTTTTGCTCTCCAGTGAAATGAGCAATCCTATGGAGGATTAAGGAACATTAAGATTTTAAAGTGCAAAATTAGAAGGAGGATCAAAAAACATAATATACCACTAGCTCACTTAGAAAAAGATCTTCCTGTTTTGGATATGGCAAAGGACTAAACCAAGAGGAAATGTGGGAAGTTAGAGGGCTGGAAGAGGTAAATTTCAGGCCCAGAAGCACAGCATCCTAACTGTATTCAATAGTAAGTATTATCTGTCTATCATCCAGTGATACTACATTTACAATGTTCATAGTACCTCTCTGAAGTAGAGCTCTACCTTGCAAGGACAGGTAGCACTGTCTGTTTCTATGAAGTTTTGGTGTCCTAGGTCTTTGCTGTCCCTTGCTCTAGCCCCATCAGCACTACTACTGTTACAGCAGGACAAAAGTATTAAGGAAGGGCAGCATGTTTCATTCCTGCCCAAGGTCAATATCCTGTTTTAAAAGTTGGAGTTGCATTTTTAGGAGATATGGCTAAGACAGGAGTATATGAGCAACCATTTTTCTGAGGGCAAGGCTGAGTTAGTGAATACAACATGCTCTTTTGCATTGCCTCTTTATACCATTCTTTGATCCAGATATATGACAAATGTGCTCCACAGTGTGTTTAGAGAAAAATTAATGCACAGTTTTTCCTCCTCCTCCAAAAGTAGTACTGGTTTCTCTGACTGTGATAGATGTCCTCTGCTTTTGTTTTTCCATTGATCCTAGATTGTAAAGGAATAGCAAAAAAGCCTCTTTCCTGCATTTGCATCATCCAACAACGGGTCTGAAGTGTTGATTTAGGATTTCAAGTACTAATTGTAGTCTAGGGTTTACTACATCAGTTCAGGAATTCGTTGTATCAAATAACTCAGAAGCTCATTATTTTTTCCCTCTGAAAAATTGCTTAGCAAACAGGGGGTCTGTGGGAGATTACTGCACAGGGAGGCTGTACAGAAAGATTTCTGTGCTAAACACCACCCCCTGGGAGCCTGCAATAACTAACAGCACCACAGCTGCCTGGGTGTAGTTTAACTTCAATAAATAAACTTTTTGATAAAATTTTGATGCTGACAGGAATGCTAGGGAAAACACAAAATTCCACTATATGAAGGGATTAGCACTGTTTTGTTATGGAAAGCAACCTTTGTATGCATATTCCAGGACTTAAAACTATACAGTGAGTGTGTCAGTACACAAAAAGAAAAGCTTCTTATAGCATTGTGGGCTGCACAAAGTAGAGGATGATAATATTTGTCACCAAGGCCTAAGCTTGGGTCTGTTTTGGTGAAAGCTTTGTTTGGTTTTGGGTTTGGTTTAAGTTTTGGGTGAAGGGGAGGAAATCAGACGAAGTAGGATTGTTCACTGCCATTGTAGGATTCCATTGTACCTATTAAAAATCCAAGGACCACATTCTGCTTCCATTCCTTGCGCAAAATCAAAGAATTAAGAAAACACACAGATTTCTTTGTTCGGTACCAGCACCAATCTCACCACGACTACCCAAAAGATAAAGCAATGCTGTCACTGTGGCAGACGGCTCACACATTGTTCAAGGCAAGGATATTACAGGACTTAGACAAGAGGATCCATATCCTCAAAAAGACCTTGAAGCCACCTTACAAAACAAAGTGCAAGACAAATTCACTCTTTTACTTCTGATATAATAATCCCTTCTTCCTGAAACCAGTATGTTGTTCTTAAGCTGAACGACAACATTAGAAACAAATTCAGATATGTAGCTCCTACACACGTTATCTGATCTCTTATCTGTTTCTAATAAGTTGCCAGCATCTCAGCTGAAAATTATAATTTATAGCCATCATTTAGTTTAGAAGTTATATGATGTCTCATTAATTGACTCTGGCTACTTTTTCCAAAGCAGTAATCAATAACTTGTATTTCAATTCACAAGTTTGGTATCCTGAGACATGCAGACACGTTTCAGTGGCTCAGCTGGACCTGTGAGAAACAATATGTTTAGTTTGCTGTAGGTCAAATATTCCCCACACTTGATCAAAATGTCAACTAGCAAGCACCATGAGGTACAGTTTTAGCACTCACTGCCACACCCACCAGGGTCTTTTAGAGCACTCTGATTTTAGACAAGAACATTAGTGGAACAAAGCATACAGAGGCTGATCAGTCACACACAAGTTTTGAAAACAAGACACATTACATTTCCTCTCAATATTTCAATGATTGCACTGCTGTGAATTTAAAAGTACTTGGGTAATGTGTTTCTGGGCCTGCAGTTTCATTCTGTGCCACCTAGGACTGACATGAGCAGAAAGCTTTAGAGAGGATGTGGTGTCCTATATTCTCAGTGTAAAGCCAGCATTATGCCTTACAAAATTTCATTACCTGGTCAAGATATCCAAACTATCCTTTAAGTGGTATCACTGGATTTTTGCTTCTTTAAAATAATTTTAAAGTATGCTAAAAAAAATCCCCAAAANAAAAAAAACAAACAAACCCTACAAAACTGTCCAAAAGCATTTGAACATGAGCACGTCTAGCTTGGAAAAGAAAATAGAGAAAAAAAAAATCATGCAGTTATAGAATATCCTGAGCTGGAAGAGACCCACAAGGATCATCGACTGCAACTCCTTGCCCTGCATGGTACCAGCCCCAAGAGGCACACCCTATGTCTGAAAGCATTGTCCAAACACTTCTCGAAATCTTTCAGTCTTGGTGCTGTGACCACTGCCCTGGGGAGCCTGTTCCAGTGCCCAAACACCCTCTGGGTGAAAAAAAAATTCCTGATAGTTAGCCCAAATCTCCTCTGATTCAACTTTAGGCTATTTACTTGTGTCCTTTCACTGGTCACGACAAAGAGATCAGTGTCTGCCCTTCATCTTCCCCTCACAGGAAAGTTGTAACTGCAACGGGGTCTCCCCTCAGTCTTCTCCAGCTTAAACAGATCAAGTGCCCTCAGCTGCTCCTTGTGTAGCTTCCCCTTAAGGCCCTTCACCATCTTCATGGCCCTCCTTTAGACACTTTAATATCCTCATATCTTATAAGGTGGTGCCCAAAACTGCCCCCAGCACTCGAGGTGAGGCCACCCCAGCTCAGAGCAGAGCAGAACAATCCCCCCCTGCCCAGCTGGTGATGCTCTGCCTGATGTCCCCTATGACAGGGTTGGCCCTCCTGGCTGCTGACTCAAATTCAACTTGCCACTGACCAGGATTCCCAGGTCCCTTGCTGTAGTGCTGCTTTCCAGCCTTGTTTCAGCATCTCTCAATTTAATGTCATCAGCAAAGTTTAATTTACACCCGAGTCCTCTTTCCAAAGAGCACAGGGCCCAAGATGGAGCCCTGTGGAGCCCTGCTAGTGACAGGTCACCAGTGTGATGTCACTGCAGTCACTGTTCCCATTTGTGCCTGACCTGTGAGCCTTATCCAGCTGTGTGCTGGGTGTTTTGTCCAGAAGGATCCTGGAAGAGACAGTATCAAAATCTCTGTTGAAATCCAAATGATTGCATCAAGACTGCATGGTTTCCCTTCATTCCTACAGTGTGACAGCCTGGGCCTGGGTAGGAAGACCAGGTGTTACCTCAGGATTTTGGGTGCGGAAGTCCCTTTGGCGGCAAAATAAATGAGAGACAGGCACTAAGAGGTAAAACAATGAACAGCAAACTGAGGTCAGTATGGGGTACACCAAGAAAGGCTAGGGCCAGGGGGATAAACTAGGATGAGGGTGGAGTGTGAGGGCAGGAAGCCAGTTAGGGGAGAGAGGATTAGGAATATGCAGATTATTGCAGCAAAAAGCAACCAGTGGTAAGAAGGGGAACAGAGAACTTTCTAGTCTAATTAACATAGAGAGCTCCCAGGGGGCCTTGTGGATGACATTTCTCGCACCCTGACCAGGGGGATTTTTCTCATGCCCTTAGCTCAGGCTTTCTTTGACCCAAACAGTATAGGTGGGTTACCTTGTCACAAAAAGAAATTAGGTTTGACAAGCAGAACTTTTCCTTCATGAAGCCTTGCTGGCTGTGCTCAAAGGCTGCATTGTCCTTCGGGTGTTTTTCAATACCTTCAGGAATAATTTTTTCACAATTTTACCAGTGACACCACTAAAGGTGTGGCTGACAGGCCTGCCATTTCCAGGGTCATCTTTCTTGCCATTCTTGAAAACAGGGACAATGCTCACCAGCTTCCAGCCAACTGAGACTTCTACGGACTCCCATGAATGCTCAGAAATCATTGAAAGAGGCTCATGATGACATCATCAGCTCTTTGAGTATTCTCAGATGAATCCCATCATGCCCCATGGATTTGTAGGGAGCCAGCTGGAGCAACAGAACCTGCATAGGCTGAGGATCAGCTGGGAGTTTGTCACTCTCACAGTCATGGTCATCCAGCTCAGGGCACTTTGGACCCCCTTCGCCCATCAGCAGTGTTGGAGACCAGGGCAAGGAAAGCATTTAACACCTCTGCCTTGTCTCTGTCTCTGTTTGGGAGGTGACCATTCTAATCCTGCTAATGTTATCTCAGCATTGCCATTTACCATTTATGATTTAAGTACACTCTTTTCACTATCCCCCACAGTTCTGGCCAGCATCAACTCCAGTCATGTTTCGGCAGCATGAATTTTCTCCCTTACAGGAGTATCTGTTTCCCTCCCATGTCTCCTGACTTTGGCTACACATCTCCTTTTGCTTGCTTTAGCTCCAAAAGGTCCCTGCTCAGCCAAGCCAGCCTTCTGCCTCACCTGCTTGACTTCTAACATTTTGGAATTGTCTGTTCCTGTGCCCTTAGGAGGTGGTGCTTAAAAAGTGACCAGCACTGATAGACTCCAGCACCATCAAAAGCATTTTCACAGGCGTCCTTACTCACAAGTTCTCTGAACAGCCTGAAAAAAATATGATCTAGTGAGACTTCATGGTGTCTTCAAAAATCTGGGTAGGACAAAATGGAGATCTATTTAAAAGTTTATCATCTTACTTCAGATTTTCAAGTATTTTAGCTATCTCATCAGTACAGATGTGCAATCACTAATAAATCACAATTTCAGCCCAAAACATACAGGGACCTGTGAAATAATTAGTTTTGATAGTGCTAAACTCTGGAGAGGGGAATGAACAAATTAATATGAGGTGAGAGATAAGGGACCTTAAAAAGTAGAGGTAATAGGTGAATTGAAGAACTAGTTTTGCATTTTTGGTTAAATAACACCACCAAAAAACATGAAGTCAAGAAAATCTGGAACAGTGCAGAAAGCAGAAAAGATACAGATGAAAGGCAGCAGCAACACTTGAGAAGAATAAAAGCAGGATATTTTAATTCTGATTCTGTCACAATTCAGTGTGAGAGAAATGATTTCTCCCATGACTCAGTCCTCCTCTCTTTAAAACTGGAATGACAGTTTTTGAGAAGTGTTTTCCCTTGTCCTTTCCACAGCATACTAATCACTGGTAAAAGAAAAGCATGTGAACCCTTCTACCAGGTTTGCAATTGCTAAGTAAGGGTGTAGTTTTCAAGATCATGGTAAGAAATGTAGTATTTGCCATTCTGTGTAGGACCTGTGGTATGTGCCGGGCTCACTCCCTCCTGCACAGAGGATGCTTCTCTGGAATTTGCAAGTGTCCAGTGGAATAGTAGCCGCAGCCAGACCCTCAGGGCTGGGGTAGGTTACTGACAAGAGCAATGAAGAAGGCAGATAAGGAAAGAGCTGAGATGACACGCGCCTGACTCATCACTGCAGGGACACAGATACCATCTGAGTCAGACCCCAGGTTTGTGTGACAGCTCATGTCATTGCACAGAGCAGCTTCCGACTGAAGACTCTCATGTGGGGAAAAATGAACTGCAGTGGCTGCTAAGGAGCTTGATGTATGAGGCAAAGGAGCTGTCACTCCTGAGCACTTCTTGGAGGCCTCCAGGTGGGGTTGCCCCTCCAGCACCTGCCACCAAACCATCTCTAGACCCTCTGGCCTGGATAGAGTCTCTAAATATTTAGGGTCTCAAAATCTCAGTGTTACATCAGATACTGTGTCAAAGTGTCTCCTTGAAAGGAAAAAACAATGACAAGAGCTAAAGTCCTCTGCAAAATTAGGTTTAAAAAAGAAAGAAAGTAAAAATTCCCATCTGGTGGTTGTATGAGATTAAGAGGTGTTTTTTTCATGTTACAGGACCAGTGAGTTACATACTATACATAACCAAAAGTAACAAGGGAAACAAAACACATTCCAGTCCCCAGCAAAGGTTTGGAACAAGCAAAAAAATTTATTTTTGTCCCTTTTAGCTATTCACAGCAATAACATAAATGTTTTATAACTTCGATTACAGGAAGTAATTTCACCTTTAATTCAAACTTTGAAGTAATTTTCAGCACAAACACAGCATCCTTTTAATTAAAATAGGAACAGACTCGTTTTTTCTTGAATAGTAATCACTTCTTCTCTCCCTGGAAATCAAATGATCATGTTGAAGTCTCTGAAATTACAGCAAAACGTTTTGATTGTTTTCGAAGTTAAATTATTGTTAGACAGCATTAAGCAGAAGCTTCAGTATTGAAAGGGGAAAAGTTTATTTTCCAGCACTTGTTATGAAACTGTAATGAAAAAAAGAAAAAAAAAAAGCAGAAAAAACCCACCCCAAAGTTCCTAGATTAATTTTGTTTTTAGAAGCAGAATGTTTCACAGTTATGTAGAAACCTGAAACTGCCTGAACCCAGCAAGTCACTTGACCTGTATTGAATCTTTAAGCAGAAATAACACAGCATTTTGTCATTTCAATAGAGGGTCCACTAACACTGAGATGTGTTTAACACGTGTGTGTAACACGTGTTAGGGAAGGAACCCATGTCAGGGTTTTTACTTGTGGCCCAGTAATATTGTTCCAGATCTTTATTATGGTGGTTTGTGCTGTAATATGCTTCATGAAACCTCCTTTGCCAATAATTTTCTATTAATAAGCTGGTGAGACACAGTATTGAGTGTTAAGCTCAGAGCAGGGATGTTCTCAGCAGTGAGAAGTAGTCCTGTGCTGAACAGTGTCCTTTGTCACTGTTTTCAGGCATGGCTGGTTTTGTTGCAGCTGATGTATTGCACCCCTAGTCCACAGGAGCCAGCAGAGTGAGGACACCTGTGTGAGGTGTGTGACCAAGTAGGTGATGGCAGAGCTTTGAAGGGAAGTGGACAGGATAAGGAACATCAGGGAGTCTGAGAAAAAGCTGCTAGAGCCGCGTTTTTCCCTCCCTGAGACAGAAATAGGAACATCTGTGAGAAAAATCCTTCAAGATCCTGTATTCCATCCCCTGCAGCCCAACCCCCAACCACAGAGAAGCAGTAACTTACAGTAAAGGAGAGAATAGAGGCAAGTCTATGCTCAGGTTGGCAAGTGAACCCTCTTGAGCTATCTGCCTCACCTCCTCAGGTGCTTCTGCACAACAAGAGTGAGGCTCTGGAGGTGGCAGGTCTGTCAGCTGATAATGTGGATGATGGTCCCTCTATCCCAGAGGTGTTACCAACATGAGAAAGGCCAACCCCCATGTCATGACCACCTCCACAAGGAAGAAAAGATGGGTTACAATTGTTCCCTGCCCTTTCAAAATGCTATTGTTTGAAAGGCATTCCCAATTGCCAGACAGCACTTCATGTGTCTTACAAATATGCAAATTATAGTTTTATTACAAGCTAATTCATATTTATTTTTCTAAGAGCACCTAATAGGAAAGATGTACAAAAGCATAGAAAATTGGAAGAGAAATTGGAAAATTTCCCCCCAGAGGAAAAAAAATGCCTTGCACTACACTTCTCAATACTGAAAACGTTTATTACATAAACCCCATGAGTATATTTCTGAAGGGTTTTACCAATCAGAAGTGCTGAGGCACCTCAGCAGGTCCCCTCCCCTGATTTGGTGTGAGGGGTTGATGCAGACCAGCTCTCAGCCCCAAAGTAGCAGTCCCCACAGCCCCTGTCAGTGCCTGGTGCTGAGAGGAGAGTTGTGATGCATCAGTGCTCTAATGAGCAAGAAAACAAACAAACAACCAAACAACCACAGTGATAATTAAGGCTGTCTGTATTTTCATCTTAGACCTCTATCTGCATTCCTTTCCCCCCGAAATGTTTGTGCTTAGTTTTATTTGTTTGTTTGTTTTTTGCTTTCTGTTCTTTCCTTGATTTCCTCCATTTCAGAGCCAAAAGATCTGCCTGACTGGCAGGCGCCCAGCCTCCCCAACAGCTGGATGCTTTCTGGGAGCTGCTGCTCTCCACCCAGTGGACAGCCCAACATCCCAGAGAAGTGCAAAAAACATCCCACAAGTCGAGGAAGCACCAAGAGGCTGATTAATGGCAGGCAGAAGCTGGGACACATGCTGCAGCTCATGCACCCAGGACATCTCCTGGCAAGCATTAAGCTGCTGCTCATGACCCAAGGAATTGCATCCTTTCTTTAGCCCTGAAGGGAAATTTTTGTTATGTCACTCACTGCTCACTGGCTCTTGCACTGGAGGAGGCAGTGAGGGGCTTATCCCCACGCCTGGCCTTGGCCACCCTTGTTCCTGCAGCCTGTCAGAGTCCTTTTCTATGCCAAAGGGATCTGGTTCCCTCACCCACATTCAGGCTGGGAGCTGTGACAGGAAGAACAATCTTAAGAGTGGTTTTTCATAAAAGCATTGCTGACTAAAATACATCTGCCACTCAGCGGATTGAGCCATTTGATTTGACATTTAAACGTAGATATCTCTTAGTGCAAAGTGATTTAACACTCCACTGAAACACAACGTGTAACACATAATTTTCAGAGTAAGAAAAATTTAGAGTCACCTGTCCAACCAACCTGTTCCCAGAGATTTAACAGGGTCTGCAGGTGTCTCTTTTTGGGCAGAAGCCCTAGACTTGCTGCTGGTGCTGGCAGTGTTGCCTGTGCCTCTCCCTTCTGCTCTACAGGAGCAGACAGGAGCAGATTAGAATTGAACAGACAGGTACAGAGTGCTGCAGCACTCCCTGGGCAGCTGCACCCAGCCCCTCCTGTCCTTCCCCCAGGGACAGACTAAAGGGGCAGCTCTTCTGAGTGCTGTTTGGAGAGGAAATGTGTTATTGTGGGAAAGCAGCTGCTGGGAAAGAAAAACCGACAGTGTAAGAGATAGAGTGGAGGTAGTTAGAGGGGATAGAGGAAAAGTTGAGAAAACAAGAGACCTCTGAAAAATTTAATGACTGAACACAATACAGGAATAATGGAGGAAGAAATAAGTTCTTGACTGGAGAAAACTCCAAAGTAATAAATAGTAAGAGAAATGGAAAAATCCAAAATAATAGTTCCAAACCAAAAGATTAAATCAATACATTCCTCTCTGCCTTTTTGGCAGCACTGGGCTGATGACTGCCCACTTATCCACAACTGAGGATAATATGTTTCACATGAGGATTAATAGAAAGATTATATTTTTCTCCTCCTTACCATTTCTGAAAATAATATAATACATCCATCTAAAGCTAATACAACCTACTTTTCAAATCCAGAATGCATTTTCAGTGACCTTCTAAGGAAATCCAATATTGACAATTGATGCACTGTACAGTATAGTGGAAATATGGGAAGGTTAGGGGACAGTTAAAGACAAATAATATACCCACTCCTCCTCTCTTGTGTTTTTCATTCTTCCTGCTCTCAAAAAAGAAAGATTTCCACCTCATACATGTCTGAGTCCTCAGAAACATAATGACCAAAGGATTATTAGGAAGCATTTAGCTTTCTGCCAACTTTTCTATAATAGGTTTGTGTTCTCTATCTTTCATTTTCATTGCTTGCAGCAAAAACATTTTCCAGGCTTTAGCACAGTGGCTTATTCTTTTTCTTGATGATGCTCACCACCTGTTTCTGATAAGGACAGTATGATTTCTCTCCCACACCTGTAGAGTTCCATTTGTATAGTGTATAAAAACACAGTGCACTGCCTGGACTTAATATGCCAAAGCAAACTATGGAAAAGCAGACTGTAATCAATGCAGTTAAAACATGCATGGATTTGGTTTAATTAAAAAAAAAAATCATTACAAATGTAAGAACAATCTATCTAAATTCTTCTTTTAAGACCAATCAGAACAATGTCAACAATAAAGTTCCAGTAACAAAACAATAAAAATTTTGTATTTTCATCTGCACTCTATTAAAAACAAATTATTTCATTTTGTGGGGGAAAGCACTTCCAAATATGTGGGAAAATGGGCATAGATGCAATGAACAGAACATTACAGTCACATGCAAAATAATAATACATACCAATGCATGTGATTCGTTTGTATCCAATCATGCTTTTCAGTTCCTTGAACTATTTCTAAATTGCCTCTCACCAAGGAGAAACAGTTTATTATGAGATTTCTTTTACTCTTAATCTTCTTGGTATTTCCCCCTAGCAATCACTGTCACAGCCTTTTACTTTTCTCTGGGATGTTAGGAGAAGGTGAATGGTGTAGCTAAAAATCCAGGGATGCAGAAAGAATGACCAACTTTTAAATGAACTGTTGAATTTTGGCATTGAAAAATAAAAAAAAAAGACATCTGCATGAGCCTGGGCTAAAGCAACCCATAACTATATTCAGCTCTGGTCAAAACTGCATCACAGCTTTTAATCTCAAACTTCCTATTGTGAAAAAAAATGTGTGAAAACAGACAGAGCAAAAGAAGGTCCAAACAGAAAAATATTTTGCTTCCAAAGATATTTTAAGTGCACAACTGACAGAAACACTTCCTTCAGCTTTCAGGTTTTGTTGTGATGTTACACTATCTCCATATGTATGAAGCTAAGAGGAAGCAGCAATACACATAACAAAATCCCTTCACAAAAGCAAAGTAGAGACCACCCAAACTGTACCCATTCTGCTTTCCCCATCTCCCTAAAAGGTACATATTTAAGTAAATGAACCATCAGTTTCCACCCTCTCATCTTAATGTCAATGTTTTACTGCTCTCTCCTGTGTAAACACATGAAGAGATGTAAAAATGTACTAGATTGCATTTAATTACTCTGAAATCACATTGCTGAAATTACAGAATTGTGCTAATTTTTAAATACATGATAAACACTAACCCTGTTTAACTATTTAACATTAACCCTATAACATTTTAATGACTTCTAAAACAATATGGGTTTTGCATCTTTCCAGCTATTACAACAGACTATTGAGATAAAAAATACTCTTTTTTGTATCTTAAAACCCTTGGAATGGCACAAGTTTTCTTGACTGGAGTTTCCACAAGTGTCTGTTGGTCCAAATTCCTTTTTGAGCATCAGGGAGCAGTCTCCTCCTTCCTTATGTACATTTGGGAATAATGCAAAACCCTGTTGCTCCACATAATCAACCTCCAACTGAATCTGGAAAGCACTGTAGGACAGGCAGCACTTGGCAGAGCAGTACAGACAGAAGGGCTGCAAAGGCCCTGCTGAATGTCCTGCTCATGGATCATGATCCCATGGCTGCACCCAGGAGCATATGGTCTTCCACATTGTGCTTTGTAAATCCTTCCTTGTCTCCTCCAATCAATGTCAGTTCAATGATTCTCAAACGCATTTGGGGCACGATTTTTGGATGGTATGGAAGTGGTATATTGTTATGACCTTTTATGAGTGTATTGTCCCATAGCGGTGCACACCAAGTTCCTGCTGGCTACATGCAGCAATAAAGGCCACCTTTGAGGATACCATGGCACAAACCACCCCCTTCCAGACACCAAAGGAAAGAGGTATGCTAGGGGCACTGAAGCAGGAGTCACAAACTCAGGCAGCTCACCTTAAAAAAGTATGTCCTAGGCTTAAAGGAGAACCACAGAATCATTGATTCATTAATTCACAGAATCACAGAATATCCTCATTTGGAAGGGACCCACATATATCATTGAATCCAACCACTGGCACTGCACAGGACCATCCCCAAGAGGCATACCATGTGTCTGAGAGCATTGTCCAAACAGTTCTTGAACTCTGTCAGGCTTGGTGCTGTGATCACTGCCCTGGGGAGCCTGTTCAGTGCCCAAACATGCACGGGCATGTGTTCACTCTCTGGATAAAACCCCCATATTTCTGATATTTAACCTTAACATCCTCTGACTCAACTTTAGGCCATTTACTTGAGTCCTGTCATGGGTCATGACAAAGAAGAGATCAGTGTCTGCCCCTCCTCTTCCCCTCACAAAGAATTTTTAACTGCAGTGAGGTTCCTCCTCAGTCTCTTCTTCTCCAGGCTGAACAGACCAAGAGCCCTCAGCCACTTCTCATATGGCTTCCCTCGAGCCCTTCACCATCTTCATGGCCTCCTTCGAACACACTCTGATAGCTCAGTGTTTTTCTTATGGTTCTTTCTTGTGGTGCCCAAAACTGCCCCCAGCCCTTGAGGTGAGGCTGCCCCAGCTAAGATCAGAGCAGGACAATCCCCTCCCTTGCCCAGCTGGTGATGCAGGGCCTGATGTCCCCAGGACAGGGATGGCCCCCCTGGCGAGAACACTGCTGACCCAGATCCAGCTTGCCATCAACTAGGACACCCACGTCCCTTGCTGTAGTGCTGCTTTCCAGCCTCTCATTCCCCAGTCTGTCCATACATCCAGGGTTGCCCGTCCTGGGTGCAGCATCCAGCACTTCCCCCATTGAGCTCCGTACATCTGGCCATTGCTTATCTCTCTAATTTGTCTAAGTCTCTCTGCAGGATTTAGCACACTTAACAACACAGTTATGGCTACAGTATGACTTCTGAAATCCAATATTTTGCTAGACAAAGTGCAGCAAATACATGTACAGTGCAACAGTGTGAAGAGCCAGAGACCCTCTTGACCAAGCAATGCTACCTGTCAAACTCCATAAAGACTCTGCCTTGTCCTCCTTCACAACCCTCATGAAAGCTCTGCAGAGATCACTCTAGCACTTTGTAATCTTATCATGCTGAGACAGCTGGCAAGCAAAGACCACCCACTTGTATCTAAAATACATTTATTTTTCCCACATTTCAGTCTCCCATAGATCATACACACCTGCTGCACAGTTCTTACCTAGTGCTTTGTGCAATCCCACACTGTTTCATACAAGCATTTAGGAAACAAAATGTTTTTATTTTCTTTCTTTTCTTCTCTTTCATTGCTTGCAATGATCCCTAATGCTTTATCAATTGCTTTAGAATTTGCTGTGCCAAAATTATAAAAGCCACAAACTAAAGTTTTATGAATAGCTAAGGAAAACAAATGGCATACATCTTGAGGCAGTAGCAGATAAAAGCTCTTAGAAGAACTGAGATGCTTTTGCATTGAATAATACTGTTGTGAAGAAAACATTAAATCTATTTAATATTAATTTAGTACACAGATTTCAGTGGGAATATTGCCTGAAAAGGATGTTGCTACTAAGATTTCTGGAAAACAGCCAAGCTTTTAATTTTCCCTTGCACATTGCAGTCTGTATTTAGTTACTGAGGGACAGCCTTCAATCTTCTTCTGCTTCCCTACTTTGAACTATAAATCACTTCCCAGTTGTACTAGACAGATGCTCAGAAAAAGAAAAAAGGATAGTGGTTATGGTTAAGAACACATAATAAAGCTCATAACAAAGACATTTAAAGGCTGAAAGGTTAGTACTTGAGCATCTAGTGCTATCTATCCTCCATTAGCTTTTTAAGTAGCAGAAAAAAGAATGCAAATGCTTGCAGGCATGTAAGCATCTTTGCAATGAATATGTATTTTAGAATTTCAAACTGAACTTTCACAACATCTTTCAGCCAGTTCTGCCATTCTAAGTTACAGTCTTGAAATTTTGCAAAATTAGTCATCACCTCATATGTCAAACTGTCACACATACAGAGGACAAGAGACTCACTTAAGGAAACAGACGAAGCCTGAGCTACTTTTTTGCTCTCTCACTCCGTTTTTACCTCAGGAAAGAAAAAAACTAATTTGCCTCTGAATGAGGATGTGTATCATATAACAGCAAAGGAGTTTGCATTTGGAAACTGAAAATATATTTGAATTTTATGCATGGAAAGAGCAGCAAGAATTCTGAAGAATTTGACCTTCATCAAAGCTTAATTTATGTGATACAGGAGGACATAAATAGTATTTGTAAGAACGACAGCAAAAAGCTGCATGAGGACAGTTTTAACTGTAGCAATCATAAATATATACATTTATTTTTAGAGTAGGGTTTTTTTAATTAAAATTATGTAATGACAGATCACAATGTTTCAAGAAGCTCATCAATATTTGATGTATTTTGTACTTGGATAATGAAAAGCCTGAAAGGATTTCTAACTGATCTCTGGAGCTTTAAAGTGAACTAGAAATTCCACCATATGTTGTACATAGCTGTGATCTCAGTTTTGAAGGCAGGTAATTATTAAAAAAAAAAAACAAACTAAAAAACCAAACAGCTTGTTCAGATACTGTACTTCAATCTAGCCCTGTGGTATCAACTCTTCAGTATTCAGATGATTATCCAGTGAATGTTGAAACTATGCAAAAAAATCTGTGAAAAACTGGATCAGCCCTGACATGCTCCCCCCTCTTTTTTTTTTAAGGCAATATTGTCTAAAGTCTTTCTGACAAGCTGCAACCCTGCATTGCAGTACATTCCCTGAGTGCATCTGTTCTTCTGGTAAAGAAGTTGAGGCTACCTTGCACTCTCCATTGTGCTCCAATTCACAGCATAACAAGGCAACCAGAATGTTAATGCAAGTTAACTCATGATACTGCCTTGCTGATAATTTCAAAATAATTTCTACCTGCTGGTAGATGAAGAAAAATTCAGTTGTCTCTCTCAGATGCATGATGTCATGCATAACAAAGGACACCTTGAAGGAACCCTTGCTAGAAGAGGAACACTTGCTTGAAGTACCGGCATCCAAAGTACAAACTCTAAAAGGTAGTCAAAATCATCTATAATTTTTCAGAATATAAGTTACAATTTGAATACATATCTATTCTGAAAATGAAACATCCAAGTTTGAAAATGAAAGGTTGCTCTTGGTGCTCTGTGTTTGAATTATGCCCCTAGAGAGACACCTGCCCTCTGTAATGTAGGGAAGGAGAAAATGCTACCTTCAGATACTTCCCCACTAACACACACTGACTGTACCAGCAATAATATGCCTCTGATTACTGTCATTCATCAAAACACTTTCAATAACAGAACAAAAATTAATTTCTCTCAACAAATTAACTGATGCTTCTTTTTTTTTTTTCTTTGTTAGATATGTGATAACTGATTCAGAGCAGGACAGTCTACAATGACACATTCTGAAGTGATAATGTAAGATAAAGACCCTTCTGCAGGTCACAGGTGTTTCATGAACACACTCTTAACCTGCAGGGCACACAGGCATCCTTTCTGTGTCCCTGACACTAAGTGCAAATTATTCCTCTCAGTCAGAAAGAAATAGTCTCACAGGTCATGTAGGATTTAGACCAGGAGATTTTTGATGTGTTTTAGTGATCAGGCTCCACACTTCCTGAAGAGGAGTGCAGTGGGTCAGACTGCAGTGCCTCAGGAGCTTCCATGCTTTCCACTGTGGGACAGAGCTGCCACAAGCATATTTTTGTCACACAGTCATTTTTTTCTGGCTTCCTTTCCTCTACTCACAACTGAATTTGGTCTCGGTTGATACTGTTGGTTGCCTAAATTTACTTGAAAGACCACACCTCTTCTGCTCCCATCTCTCCCCTTCCTGCTGGCCACTTTCACATGAAAACTGCAGAAAATGAAAGGACCTGAAGGTCCTTCATTTCTTCACCAAAAGTCCTGGTGAACTAGCAATTTGTTTCAAAAGCTCCAAGGAAGATACTTGTTGTGTCACAGGAAGAAAGATAACTGAAGGACAGTGGCTATCTGCAGGTGACAAACACTGCTGAGGATCCCCTGTTTTCTTGCACCACTTCCGTTTAAATGGTGCTATTCATTCATGTCCCAAAAGCTCACCATTCAGGAGCAAACTCTTTAGTCAGGCTCTGCTGTTTCTCTGTCTGATTCCAGATTTGTTTTGGCGTGGCCCACCCAGTTATCGTTCATATCATCAGAAGAAAAGTCTCACAGTCTCATGGAACTTTCATTTAAATAATGAGTACTAAATCCCATTTTTATTCTCTACAGCAAAACTTTATTCTTTCTTACATGACTTGTGATTTGGGGAATAAAAACAATAAAGAAGACAAAGGCATGTACAGAACAGTTCTATGCGGGCTCCAATTCATTTCACTACAATAGCTTAAGAGGAACTTATTTACAGTATTGCAGACAAGAACATCTTCCTTGGCTAGCAAAGCAAGTTGAAAAAGGATGTCTAGAGCATTCAAAAAGGATTTTTAAATACGTGTCAGTGTTTCTGCAGCTGACATCCTCCTACTGTAGCGTTAAAGCAGTGTTAGAAAAGCATTTTTTGTATTTGTGCTTTTAGTAAGAGGAAAGAATTCTACTCATTCACAGGGAAACTCTTCTACCCATTGACAGAGATGATCTTCCAAATTAACAGGTCATAGTACTCAATATACAATAAAGAAATACTTTCACCAATGATTTTTATTTCCTATTAGGAAATTTATTTCCTTTTTAGGTTTTCCTAACACAGTGCTATGAAAGAACAGCCAGGTCCTTACTATCACTAATCAGTACCACTTACAACACTAAAATTGTAGGCCTTGGTTCTTGCCAATTAGAAAACCTGGCATAAAATACCTAACCTGCATTGGAAAATGTAATTCTCACCATCACACTAAATTTCATTGACTTCCTTGACATATTTTGGCTGCTGTCTGGTGAGCTAAAGACAATTTTGCTTCACAACAAAAAAACCCACTTGTTTTTACTGTGATTTAAAGGTAGCTGAAGAAACCAGCTAAACTAATTCTCCTTCCTATTTCTCACCTAATTCTCTTTTATATCTTCTTGAGAGCCTTTTCTTTTGCCTCCAGAGGGCAAAGCAACTCTAGTATAAACGAATCATGCCCTTTACATTTTGGCCTCAATACATAATTAAATCCTCATAATTAGTCATGAATAACCATCATTAATTGTTTTGTGTATAATTATTTATGATATATGGCTCAAAACACAGTAATTGTCTATCTACACAGAGGCTCAAGACTGGAAAAAATTACAATTATGTGAAGTTAGGACAATAAAGATCTGTTAATACACATTTTGCTTATTAGCCTATAAAAGGACTTATTCTCCACATAGTGGTATTACTTCTCTTGTCTAAATAATTATGCATCTTAGCTGTCTGTGTGTACCACCTTGACCAAAGGACTGCACATAACTAACATATTTTCCTGTTTTCTATTCTGTATATCCTAAAGCACTCACCA
>VZDJ01000009.1:30413-76260 GCA_008694505.1 Cyanoderma ruficeps
TCCCCTCCTTGTCCCCCGTGTCCCACCCTGTCCCCTCCTTGTCCGTGTCCCACACTGTCCCCTCCTTGTCCCCCGTGTCCCACCCTGTCCCCTCCTTGTCCCCCGTGTCCCCCTGCACCTCCGCAGTGCAGGTCCTGGCTCCGGCGGGCTCCGGCCACGGGCAGCAGTGATGCCAAGGCCAGGCCGAGCAGGGCCGGGATCCAGCCCCGCATCCTCAGGGCTCCGCAGGTTCCCGGGATCCGGCCCCGCATCCTCAGGGCTCCGCTGTCACCTGCGGACACGGGGCAGCTCTGGTGGCTCTGCTGTCCCCACACCTCGTCTCACCCGAGGGCCATCCCTGCAGAGCCCGGCTCTCCATAGGGCTCCATCCACGGCATCCCCGTGTCTGCTCTGAGTCCCATTAGTGCCCCCGGACCCCACAGGGACCCCTCCCCTATAGGGGAGAGCCCCGAGCCCCTACAGAACTCCCTCCCCTACAGGGCAGAGCCCAGAACTTGCACAGATCCTCCTCCTCCACAGACCAGAGTCCGGATCCCCTACACAACTCCCTCCCCTACAGGGCAGAGCCCCCACAGAGCCCCCTCCCCTATAGGGCAGAGCCCCTACAGAGCCCCCTCTCCTATAGGGCAGAGCCCAGAGCCCCACAGCGATTCCTTCACTATAGCGCAGAGCCCAGAACTCCCACAGATCCTCCTCCTCCATAGACCAGAGGCCGGAGCATCTACAGAGCCCCCTCCCCTACAGAGCAGCGCTCAGACGCCCCCACAGAGCCCCCTCCCCTCCGGGATCCTTCCCACAGCCCCTGTGGAGCCCTTCGCCTCCAAGGCCGAGCCCATCGCCTCCCCCGAAGCCCCCTCGTCCCGGGTCCAGCCGAGCTGCCCCGTGCCGCGTCCCCCATCGCGAGCCCCGGGCCCGGCCGAGCCCCCCTCGCCCTGCGCCCCCCGTACCGGCCGCTCTCCCGTCCCGCTCCCTCAGCCCCCCACACCGACCGGCTGCCCCGGGACTGCCCGCGGCGCCGCCGGTCCCGGCGCGCCCCCCCCCGGCCCGCACAACCGCGGGGCACGGGCGCTCAGAGCGGGCGGCGGCGGAGCCGGGCCGGGCGGCGGAGCCGGTCGGACCGGTCAGACCAGCAGGGGCGGCTCCCCGGGCGGCGGCGAGGCCGTCCCGCGAGCAGGCGGCGCCGCGGGCAGCCCGGGACGGGCGCCGAGGGCCCCGCCGTTGCCAGGGCCCGGCCGCGTGGCGCTCGGCCCCCGTGTGGGCGGGGCCTACTGTGACTCCGCCCGCTGAGGCGGCCTGGCCACGCCCCCACCCCTGCTCAGCCGCGACCCGGGAGAGGGACCGGTCCGAAACCGGGCCCGGGTCCGTCCTGTCGTGCCCCCGATGTGAGCCCCGGTCCGAAACCGGGCCCGGGTCCGTCCTGCCGTGCCCCCGATGTGAGCTCCGGTCCGAAACCGGGCCCGGGTCCGTCCTGCCGTCTGAGCCCCGTACCGAGCCTGCGTCCGAGTCTGTCCCGCCGTGCCCCCGGTCCGAGCCCCGGACCGAGCCTGGGTCCTGGTCCGCCCTGCCGTGCCTCTGGTCCGGTCCCGGTCCGTCCTGCCTTGCCCCCGGTCTGAGCACCGACCCGAACCTGGGTCTGTCCTGCCGTGCTCCCGGTGCCAGCCTCGTCTGTGTCCGTGTCCGGGACCGTCCTGCCCCAGTACTGGTCCCGTTCCGAGCCCGGTCCCGGTCTTTCCTGTCGTGTCCCCGGTGCCAGCCCCGGACTGGCACCTCTGCACCGTGTCCCTGCTCCCAGTCCCGGTCCCGATCATTCCTGCGGTGTCCCCGGGGTCAGCCCGGCTCCGGGACCTTCCCGTCTTGCCCCGGTCTGGCTCCCCCGTGCCGTGTTCCCGGCCCCATTGCCGGCACCGCCGTGTTCCCGGTGCCAGCGGCGGTGTGAGCCCCGGTCCTTCCCGCCGTGCCCCCGGTCCCGGTCCCGCCCCCCGGAGCCAAGGAGGACACGGTCGCACGGGGGTCCGAGGCTTCTTTATGAGGGCGCCCGGGCCGGCGGGCGAGCGGGGCGGGGGTCGGGCAGTGATTCCCGGTACCGGCAGGGAAAGGGCAGCCCCGGGGCGCCGGGCCCGGGGCGGGGGTCGGGCGGGTCGGGGACAGCCCCGGTCCCGCTGCTGGTTCCAGTTCCACGCGTGTCCGCCTCTCCCGGCGCTGCTCCTCGCGGGGGCTCCGGTCACAGGGCCAGCACCGGGGGGAACACGGCGCCATCTGCGGGGACACGGCGGGGTGAGAGAGGACACGGGGACGGGACCGGGGACACGGGGATGGGAGAGGAGACACGGGGAGAGGAGAGGGGACACGGCGGAGTGAGAGGGGACACGGAGAGAGGAGAGAGGATACGGGAAGGGGACAGGAGGAGGGGGCAGCAGCCAAGGGGGAACACGGGGACACAGCGGGGAGAGAGGGGACACACGGAGGGGGCGGCGCTGGCATCTTACGCTTGGGGCTGCTCTGGCTGTCGGGCTCGGGCACCTTCCAGTCCAGCTTGCGGCCCTTCTCGTAGAGCCCCTTGAGCACCTTGCGGAATTCCTCGGGCTCCGAGCCCTGCGGGCTCAGCTCCAGGTACTTGCGGTAGAGCTGCAGCGCCGTCCGCGCGTCCTCGATGCTGTCGTGGGTCTCGCCCTGGATCTTCAGGTCTGCGGGGACAGCCCTCGCTCAGCGCGGGGACCCTCGGGCGGGGGGTTCCGCCCCTTCCCGGATCCAAGAGTTCGGCCACTGACCCAGGAAGTACCAGGCGAGGAAGCGCAGGGAGATCATCCTCTTCCTCGGGATGTGGAATAGGTACACGGTGTCGATCACCTGGTCCTTGGGCACCTGGGGAGGGGACAGGGGGGCTGCTACCGGGGCGGGGGGGGGCTGCGGACCCGGCCTGACCCCTCCCAGCCCCACCCCAGCCCCCCACCGTGGCCAGGGAGGGGGCTCAGGCTGTCACCATCAGGTTGATGACACGGAAGTCCTTCTGCAGCCCGTGGCCCACGAACTTGACGCCCACGTCGATGAGGAAACGCAGCTTCAGGTAAGTGGATTTGAGGGTGGTCAGGTGCTTGGAGGAGATCTTGGCATCCAGGTCTCCTGGCTTGATCCCGGAGTACTGGGTCAGGTAATCTACCACCTGTGGAGAGCAGGGCACCTGCAGGGGGCTGGCAGGACCCAGGGGCTCTGCCCCCTCCCCAATTCCCCTGTCAGCACCCCGGGGAGGGGGCTGGTGTGACAGGACAACAGCCCCAGGTGACCATGGAGCACACAGGTGTCCAGGTGAGGACATGGGAGTCCAGGTGAGGTCACCAGAGAGGACACAGGCGTCCATGGGGAACACCTGGGTGCCCGGTGAGGTCACCATGGAGAACAAAGGAGTCCAGGTAAGGTCACCAAAGGGGACAAAAGAGTCCCTGGAGAGCACCCAGCTGTCCATGGGGAGCACCCAGGTGTCCAGGTGAGGTCACCCTGAAGAAGGCCCAGGTGTCTAAGTGAGGTCACCATGGAGAACACACAGGTGTCTAAGTGAGGTCACCATTAGGGTTCTCACTTGAAGAACACATCACCCATGGCGAGGTCACCACGAAGAACGCCCAGGTGTCTAAGTGAGGTCACCATGGAGAACACACAGGTGCCCAGGTGAGGTCACTGTCACTGGCAGAGCAGGTCCACGTCCTTCCTGAGGAGCTGCATGAGGCCAGGTGGGCAGCCCCTACCTGCTCCTGGGTGGAGATGTAGTCATCGATGAAGGGGACGCCCTCGTTGGGGCCCTGCCCTCGCACGCAGGTGATCCGGGCCACCGACATCTGGCTGGGCTTGATGGTGGACTTGGTGCCATCGCTGCGCAGCTCAGCCTCCTCCTGCCGCCGGGGACGGGACACGTGGTGACCGACAGCCCCAGAGGAGCCGTCCCCGCGCCCCGTCCCCACTGTCCCCGGCGCCCCTCACCTCGTTCAGCGTGACAAACTCCGCGTCCAGCCCCACCAGGTCTCCCGCCTGGGGCATCTCGTTCAGCATGAGGGGGATGAAGGTGGCGTGGCACTTGCGCTGCTTGCGGGCCAGCGAGGCCTCGGCCAGCAGCACGCTGGCCTCGATGGGGTTCTTGACTGTGCAGGGGCGAGAGGGAAAGGGGAAGGAACTCAGCGGGGCCACCGCGGCGGCGCCGGCCCCGCCGCCGCTTCCACGCCGGGGGCACTCACTGACAAGGTTGTACTTGGCGTTGAGGTTCCTCCGGGCGTAGTAGAGGATGGCCGGCACCTTCCAGCTCATGTCGAACTGCACGGCCTCGCACTGCAAGGGGAAGCAGGACGGCTCAGGGCAGGCCTGGTGTGGCTCCATGGGATGGCCACGGCGTCACCTCGGTGCTCTCACCTTGTCCACGGGCTCGATGAGGAAGTCGTTGAAGAGGTACCACTGCTGGTGTGTGACTCCCTTTGGGGGAAAGCACAGTCTTAGGGGCCCCCCCAGGCCAGAGCAGTGACTCCTCTGCCCAGTTACCAGGGAAAGGAGGGTGTGGCCGTGCCATGTGGGAACCCCCGCCCTTCCTGGGACACCGTGGGGAAATCCCTGCTGCCCTGGGTGGTGATAAAGGACGTGAAAGGATTGGGCTGGACGGGGCTCCGGGCTCTGCCCAACTCCTGAGCAAAACTCCAAGGAGATGCAAGAGACATGAGACAGGGATGGAGCCTTGACACACTCTGGGAACTCCTGCCTTGGGCATCTTGAGCAGAAACCAGGACTGCCCAGACCAGCCCTTTCCTCGGGGAGGGAGATGACGTCCCTGCCCTTACCTGGAAGTGCAAGGACAAGCTGGCACCGTGCCCGTGGCCAGAAGGAACCAGTCTGAGTGGGTGTGGGAAGAGGGTTCCTTCAGCCCTTCCCTCCCCGTGAGGGGCCCCGGCAGCTCTTGGCACGTTCAGCCACACTCAATGCTTGGCTGAGAGACCCAGGAGTGACAGATCCTGTGGGTGAGACCCCTCGGGGAGGCTCCCAGGAGCCAGGAGGTACCGTGGGGGTCCTGCAGGGTCTCCTCACCTCCTTCCTCTGGTGGTAGGTCTCTCCCACCTTGATGTGCCCCACCAGGCTGCCCCCAGTGCGGGAGTCCAGGATGTGGACGACGGTGGCCATGAGGTCGTAGATGTACACGGACTCGGGGTCGTCCGTGGGGCTCAGCTGCGGGAGGAACCGGGAATGTCCAAGCCCCCAAAACCACTAACCCGCACATTTCCCTGCTCCCCTGAGTTATCTCCTCATCATCTCTCTCAGCAGAAAGTGGTTCTGAGGCAACTCTGCTGCCACAGCCCCACGTGGCTTCTGTCACTTCGCCCGGGGTGATTCTGTCCCTTTACCTCATCGCTCTCGCTCCAGTTGCTCACGTCGAGCTCTTTGCTCTTGGTCAACCTCATCTTGATGGCGTGAGGGATCCAAATGTTCTTCAGTTCCTCCACAGAAGGATACGAATGCCCCGTGTCAGGGCTCCCCAGATCTTTCCTGCACGGGGAATCGTGGAAGGCTGAGGTGGAGGGAGATGTCACCCAGGCCAGGACTCCCACCCACCCTAAAATTTCTGTGGGAAGCTGGAGCTGCCTGGAGCAGGGCTCTGGGAGAGGTGCTCGGCCAATGTGGTTTCGGGGCTTCTGTCAGTTAGAAAAGGGACACAAGGCTCAAAAAAGGGTCACAAAGTGGGTGACAAAGGGGATGTGGTGCAGCCTCAGACAGGCAGGGGATCAAATTAACATAATTTAGATGAGAAATAGCCCAGAGAATCACCCAGGAGGTGTCAGTGCTGGAACAGAACCCCAGGAACAGAATCCCTGAGGTTGGAAAAGCTTCCCAAGACCACCAACTCCAACCTCTGGCCAACCCTAGACTAGAGTGCCACATCCAGTCACTCCTTGGACACCTCCAGGGATGGTGACTCCCTCCCTGGGCAGGTCCAAACTCTTTCCATGAAGAAATTCCTCCTGAATTTCCACCTACCACTCTCCAAGAGAGATCTCCTTTCCCTTGGTGATGTCAAAGCCTCCTCTCTTCATCATGGCTTTCTGAAAGGAATACTGGCAACGAAACACAGGCAAGTGTCAGCACACGGTGACAGGCTGGCCCTGGGGACATGTGGGTGACAGCCAGGCCAGGAGGAGGGAAAAGACAGGAATATTAATGTTGGTGACAGGAAAAAAGCAAAGGAAACCCAGTGTGTCACAAGGTCACTGCCTTGGTGCTCTGGCGGGGCTGGGGAAGGACAAAGTGACTCCTGCAGTCCCTTCAGCTCTGCCACGCCAGGAGATCTCGTCTTTTCCAACTCCAAAGGTGCAGACCATGCTCCAGGCATGACCCAAATTGCACCAGGTCCTCTGTGAGCACGGCTCAGGTGGAGGGAGAGAGGCCAGAGCCAGCGAGAGCAGAGTGAAAACCTCAGCGGGGCCGGGCACCGCCAGCCCCGCGTGCCGGGGGAACCGGCCCCGGAGTGTCTCCCCCACCTCAGCCTGTGTCTTCCAGAAATCTGCCTCCTTGGAGCTGTTCACCTCACAGTTAATGACCAGCACGTCCGGCAGGCAGCGGATGTTCCGGGTTTGCACCTGCGGGGAGAGGGGGAGATGGAAATGAGAGCCCTGGAGAGGCTCCGAGCAGGATTTGGGACATCCGCCAACACCTCGGCCCGCAGAGCTTCCTCCCCTCCCTGCCTGCATTCCTGGAGGCACTGCCAGGACGCAGGGCTGCTCCAGCAGCTCCTGGGGGTTTGTTTCTCCCTGCTGAATCCTCATCCCTTCGAGAGGAATTCACAGAATCCAGGAAATACCCCACGGCTGCGAGCCCGAGCCACAAACCGAATCTCCGGCATCCGCTCAGGAGGTTGCCTGGTGACTCACGGAGAAACTGCCCCCCTCAACGCCCGTGTCCCACAGCCCCCCCGTGCCTGTGCCCCCCTCCCAGGCTCACCGTGGGCTGGTACTTCTCACAGNTTCTCACACCAGGCTTGCGTGTTCTGCTCCAAGCAGATGCTGCGCTTCAAAATTTGGGCGAACTCGTAATCCTTGGCTGGTTTTTCTGGAGGGAGAAAGGAGAGTAACGTCACCTCCCCGGCACACAAACCTCGACCGGCTGAGCTCAGCCAAACCTCTGGGGTTTTCCTTGTAACCACCAGCCAGAAGGTCAAGCCCCAAATGTGTCTTTCCGAAGCCAAAAGCTCGGCAGGTTGGAAAACCACCCCTGGAGCTGAGGCAGCTCCTGGCTGCGAGCGTGTCCCAGCTGGAAAAATCATGGATAACAAAGCCCACGCAGCTGAGGGTGCTGGGCCCTGCTGTTACCGGTGCTGTCGGGGTAGGAGAGGGTGAAGAGCAGTGTGGAGGACACACGGACAGTCTCCTTCCCACAGCGGCACATGCTGCAGTTCTCCATCTCACAGCTGAACAGCTGCCCGATGACAGAGTCCCCCGAGGAGCCAAAGCTGCTGGAAAAACAGCGCTGGGATCAGCAGAGATCCCTCAGCTGGGGACCCACAGCTCAGGCCAGCTCCCAAATTCCAGCAGATTTCAGGGAATCGGCCATCTGAGCAGTCCGAGCCCCTCTGGAAGCTCAGCTCTGTAAAGCCTCAAGCCTCCAAACAGGTTTTAGGGGAGGCAGAGGCTCAGCACAGGGTTCAAATATGGAGGGAGCTGCATGGATCCCTCAGGTCATGAGNTAGGCTTGAGGTCCCTCCTGCTCCTGGGTTTCCTGGTGCAGCTGAGTCAGGATGAAACGGTTCCAGCTCTGAATCAGCCTCCCCAGGTTCACCTTGCCCGTGGCTTCGTCCGAGTCTGCCAGGATCAAGCCCAGCGCCGAGGCCTCGGGGATTGTGCGGAAAGCCCGCAGAAAGTTGCTTCCCTGGGGATGGGGCAAGAGCAAAACGTCACCCAGCTCAAGTGACACGAGTTTTCCATCTGCCTGCCCAGCACCACTCCCTTTCCTCTGCCATCCCTGTGACTCCTGGGCAGCCCAGCCCAGCACGGACCTGGCAGGGGTCTCCTCGGGACAGGTCCAGCATGTGGAAGAGCAAACCCAACTCGCAGCCCAGGCAGAATTCCTTCTGGCACAAGTGGTTCTGGACCAGGCAGCGGACTGGCTCCAGGAAATACAGCACCTGGCACAGACCCAGCAGTCAGGGGGGGCTCTGGGTGGACCCACGGGGGCTCTGGGTGGACCCCAGGGGGCTCTGGGTGGGACTGGGGCAGCTCCCACCTGGATCATGCAGTTGCAGTAGNCCCGCAAACAGCGTCTTGTTGTAATGCTTGAAGTCAAAATCCTCCAGCCCCAGCTTGGAGTATTTGATGGTGACCTGAGCAGAGATGTGACAGGTGAAACAAACACCTCCCCATGCCAGGGGACCCCCGTGGGAGCCCCCACAGAGCCTTTTCCCCAGAGCAGCCCCCCAAGGCCACCACCTTCCTGTACTTCTTGGCCACCCTGTAGAGGTGGGGCTCCTCCTCACGCCCGATCGGGGACTCGGGGACTTGGCTGAAGTTGTCAAACTCGTTGTCCATCTCCTTTAACCGATAAGGAATCTTGGAGCAGGGAGAGAGAAAGGGGTGAGCAGCTGAACCCTGAGGTGGGGAGAAGCCCCCACAAGCAACCCCCGGGCTTTCCTGCCTCTCTGAATGAGCAAAGGGATCCACCGGAAAGGAGAGGGGCCCTCCCTGGACCTGCACGAGGCCTCCCCACCCTTCTGCTTGCAGGGATTTGTCACTCTGGGAAAGCACAGGGCAGTGTTTTCCCAAGGGCGAGGGACACGCCATGAACCTCCCAACAGGACAGCTCAGACCTTCCCTGCCCACAGAGCCACTGAGGGATGGAGCTGGGAAAACTCCATCCCTTTCCCTGCTCAGGAGAAGCTGCCATCTCCAAACTACGCTGCCTGCACCATCCCAAGGGAATTCCACCCCTTGTCCCCATCCCTGAAACTTCGGGGATCCCTCAGCAGGCAGAGAGCTCCGTCCCTTCCCAGGCTGCAGAGCTCCACCCTCCCAAAATCCCCTCCTGGGAGCGGGTACCTGGTTTCGGAGCTTGGTCCTGGGGTTTGGGGCGTAGCCAATGAACCCCACTTTCTTCATGGTGCGCAGAATCTCGGGGTCCACCGGGGGGGCTCGCCTGGAAACACCCCCCAGGCTCAGAGCAGCACCTCTCACCCACCCAGGGGCGCTCAGGGACTCACCCTGAGGCTGGTCCTGAGCGTTCCCCTCTCCTCAGCCCTTCCCCAGGTTCATTCTCCATCCCAACGAGGGACGTGCCAGGGCAGCAGTGCTGAGCACGGGGGTGTCGGGGGTAGGAAGAGGGAAAAGGAGATTCCACATGGGCACAGCAGAGGCAGGATCCCACCGGGAGTGGGAGGGAGGGAGGTTGGACCACGTCCCACCCTCCTCACACCTGCCCAGTCACACCTCCACCGCAGGAAACTCAGCTGGTGTCTCGCTGGCAAGCAAGAACGATGCCTTAGGATTTAGCTTTTGTATTTTTAAGATCCTGTACTGCTTTAGTGTGTAACTCTAAAACTCCACAGCCTGTCAGCTGCCGTTCTCCCATCTTATTTAGACAAAAGGATTTTCTCTGGACACCTCACTGTCTCAGGTCCCCAGAGATGTAAGCAACAGTGAATGGGGTGTGGGAAACTTGGAGTAAATGACTCCATTAATTGAAGCTGTAATAGGAGGATTAACCCCTGATATGTAAATGGACCAAATTTAAAATTGCATGAAAAACTCGTGACCATTTTCCATCCTGGCTATAACCTCAGAGTCTTCTGATGCCCAAGGTGCACCCATCGAAGACCTCCAATAAACACCCACTTCATTTTCTCTAGGCTCTGGTTTAGGAAGCCACTCCAAGGCATCAGGAGAGAGAAGGACAAGATGTAAACAACAGTAATTTGGGATAACTCGTGACCATCACCCAACCTTGGAGCCTTCTGACTGCCCGAGGTGCAACTATCAAAGACCTCCAATAAACTTAATTTTCTCTAGGCTCTGGTTTAGGCAGCCACTCCGAGGCACCAGGAAAGAGAGGGGTTCTGGGGGTTCTGCCCGAGCTGGCCTCTCCCGTGCCGTTCCACCGGGAGAAGCCGGGATTTACCGGGGCGCCGGGGCGGAGTTGGCGGCGGGCCAGTCGGAGAGCAGCGCGTCGCTGGTCAGCGGCACCGGGATCAGCGACAGCGGCACCAGGTCCTGGTTCCAGTCCAGGTGTGGCAGCGTGTCCACCATGCAGGGCAGGGCAAAGTCGGTCTCCCGGGAGTAGGCGTTGAAGGTGACCTCCGGGGAGTCGGCCCACAGGTGGACGCAGCCCTCGGAGTCGCCGAAGGCCAGCGCCTGCTTGCTGGCCGACACGTCGAAGGTCATGATGAGCGGCCCCACGGTGTTGACGTGGAAGATGTCGGCGGGGTTGGCCAGCCCGGTGGGCTCGCAGAACTGGCACTGGCCTGAGGGGAGGGAGGGAGGGAGGGAGGGGAAAAGTGGGATAACTGGGAGTGGGTGGGAATCGGGGCGTGGTGACACGCGGGGCTCGCGCCGCTGGGAGTGGCCGGACGCGGGGTGGCAGCACTCGGGTGACCACCATGGGATGTCCTGAGTGGGAAGGGACTCGCAAAGATCAGAGTCCAGCTCCTGACTCAGCACAGGATAACCCCAAAACCTCCCCAGTCCCCAAATCCCAACGCCTGAGAGCGTTGTCCAAACACTCCCCGACCCCTCAAATGATGGAATATCCTGAGCTGAAAAGAACTCACAAGGATCACAGTCCAGCTCCTGGCCCAGCACAGGACAACCCCAAAACCTCCCCAGTCCCCAAATCCCAACGCCTGAGAGCGTTGTCCAAACACTCCCTGACTTCTCAAATGATGGAATATCCTGAGCTGAAATGAACCCATAAAGGTTGAAGTCCATTTCCTCTCCTTACAAAGGACAACCCCAAAAATTCCTCAAATCCCAACACCTGAGAGCATTAAGGACTTGAGAGCATTGTCCAAATGCTCCCTGAATCAGAGCATCATGGAATCATGGAATACCCTGAGCTGCAAGAGACCCACAAGGATGAAAATCCAACCCCTGTCCTTGCACAGGACGCTCCAAAATCCCACCCTGTGCCTGAGACACTGCCCAAACACTCCTGGAGCTCCTTGGGACCCACGACCAAGAGCCTGTTCAGTGCCCAACTGTTGCCCTGAGTTTTCTGTCTTCTGTCTTTCTGAAGAACTTTCTCATGCAGCCTGGTGTAAATAATGTCTATTCTTAGAACGTTTACACACTTCTCGTGTGAGAGAAGAAATGATTGATGGTGATGTCCACCATCCAGGTTGAAGGGGTAGCGACCTGTGTAGCCAATCCCTTAACCTCTGTACATATGTATAAAATACTAGAGTCAGATAGAATTAAAAAAGAAAGAGTTTTCTACAACAGCTGTGTAGAGCCTCTCTCGAGTGTTCCTAAAGTGGGACATGCCGAGCTTCGCCCCGCGACACCCAACCACCCTCTGGAGGAAAAAACCTCTTTCCAAAATCCCATCTAAACCCTTCCTGACACAGCTCCAGCCATTCCTGTCACTGTCCTGGAGAACAAAGTGGGGACGTTGTGGTGTCACCCTCCTCCCCTGCAGGCTGAACCCTCCGCACCTGTCTGGGAGATGATGGCCAGGCGGGACGTGTAGGTGGGGATGAAGCGGAGGAAGAAGGGGTCGATGTGGACCTGCAGGGGGGTGGTGGCCCTCATCATGCGCAGGTCGTAGACCTTGAGGAAGCGGTCGCAGGCCAGGCCGTTCATGCGGCTGGAGAAGCCGCAGGTCACCAGCAGGTTCCCGTGCACGTCGAAGTCCGACAGGCTCCCGGAGTGCGCGTCGAACTCGTGCTCCGCCGCGAAGCTGCGCAGGTCGCGCAGGGACACCTGACGGGGGGGAACCACGTCCTGGTCCTGCCCGTGGCCTCGGCGGCTCTGGGAAGAGCCCGGATGTCCCAAATCCCGGGAGATCCGCCCCCTTTGCGGAGGGGTTACCTTGCCCGAGGTGTGCCCGCAGAAGAAGAAGCGGTTGGATTGCCTCATGATGGTGATGCCGGGCACCTCCACGGTGTACTGGTGGGAAGAGCAGGGGATGAGCAGGAAGAGCAGGAGAGGAGCAGGGAGAGGAGCAGAGAGGAGCAGGGATGAGCAAGGAAGAGAGGGAAGAGCAGGAGAGAGCAGAGAAGAGCAGGGAAGAGCAGGGAAGAACAGGGAAGAGCAAGGAAGAGAAGGGGAGAGAAGGGGAGAGAAGGGGAGAGAAGGGAAGAGAAGGGAAGAGCAGGGAAGAACAGGGAAGACAAGGGAAAAAAGAGAAGGGAAGAGAAGGGAAGAGAAGGGAAGAGAAGGGAAGAGAAGGGAAGAGAAGGGAAGAGAAGGGAAGAGCAGGGAAGAGCAGGGAAGAAGAGCAGGGAAGGAAAGAGCAAGGAAGAAGAATAGGGAAGAAGAGCAGGGAAGAAGAGCAGGAATGAACAGGGATGAACAGGGAACAGCAGGGAAGAGCACGGACGAGCAGGGGAAGAGCAAGGGAACAGCACAGAAGAAGAGCAGGAATGAGCAGGGAAGAGGAGCAGGGACGGGCAGAAGCTCCAGGGAGCAGCCCCCGGCCCGGCCACACCTTCTGCGTCTCCTGGACGGTGTTGAGGTCGATCTCCAGGACGTGGTTCTGCAGCCCGGCCACCAGCAGGGTGTTGTTGTCCGTCAGCAGCAGGCTGTGCATGTCCTCGGATTCATCCATGCTGGGGGACAGGCAGGACACCCTCAGGCTCCTGCCCGGGCCAGGGCGGGCCTGCAGGGGCCGGCAGCACTCACAGGTAGTCGAAGATGATGAGGCCGCCTCGGGACAGGTACTTGAGGTTGGTTTTGGTGAGGAAGAGGACGCCGTTCTCCAGGCTCTGGATCTGGCGGATGTCGTCGCTGCTGTTCACCTGGAAGGACGAGTAGCGCTCCAGCGTCGGCCCGAAGAAGGAGGTGGCGTGGCCCTGGGAGCAGAGGGGACACTGGGGATGTCACGACCCCACGTCCCCCCCGTGGGTGTGACACAGCCCAGCGTCGCCAGATCCCAGATTTCCCAGAAGAGAAGGGAAAAGAAAGGAAGAGAAGGGAAAAGAAGGGAAGAGAAGGGAAGAGAAGGGAAAAGAAGGGAAAAGAAGGGAAAAGAAGGGAAAAGAAGGGAAAAGAAGAAAAGAGCAGGGAAGAGCAGGGATGAGCAGATTTCCCAGCTTCGGGAGGGGCATTCCTGGCACTCCTTGGGTGTTCAGGCTTTTCCCTGGATGCAGCAGACACAAATAAAAAAAAAATCTCAACACAACCCTACAGCAGTGACAGGGGGAAGCAGTGAGAGGTTGGTGCTCCGAGGATTTACACCAACAAATAAAAGGGGGAAAGGTTTTAAACCCTTAGATGGGATAGAGGGATGGGATTCTTCACCGTGGTAAGGGGTTGGAATGGATTTCCCAGAGGATTCCCAGTCCTTGGAAGGGTCTGAGCCCAGGCTGGATGGAGCAAGCTGGGCTGGTGGGAGGCCGTGCCAGGGTGGTGTAACCTTAGGATTTATATTTTTTATATTTTCCAGATCCTGTAACTGCTTTAGTAACCCTAAAACTCCACGGCCTGTCAGCTGCTGTTCTCCCACTTAATTCAAACAACACAATCCCTCCCTAGGGAGGGAAACTCGAGGTCACCTGACTGACTCAGGCCACGAAAAACAAAAAAGTGAATTGGGGGGAGCAAACTGCGGGAATGTGACTGCACCACCTGAAGCTGTAATTAGATAATTAAACTCTGATATGCAAATAGACCAAACCTTCATCTGCCTGAAAAACTCGTGGTTGTGACCCCAGCTGGGTGTAGCCTCTGCCCCAGGGGCACCCTTTGAAGGCTTCTCAATAAACAGCTGCCTTTGTGCTTTAACTCTGGCCAGCCTCTGCTCTGGGGAACCTCTGCAGGCATCACCCGACGAGCTTTCCTCTCCTTCCCACCCCACCCCATCCCATCAAACCCCACAACCTCCCCAGAGCCTCCCAAAACCTCTCCAGAGCTTCCCAAAACCTCCCCAGAGCTCCCCAAAGCATCCCAAAAGCTTTCCAAACACGCCCAGAGCCTCCCAAAACCTCTCCAGAGCTTCCCAAAACCTCCAAAGAGCTTCCAAAGCCTCCACAGAGCTTCCAAAACCTCCACAGAGCTTCCCAAAACCTTCCTAAAACCTGTCCAGAGCTCCCCAAAACCTCCTGAGAGCTCCCCAAAGCCTCCAAAGAGCTTCCAAAACCTCTCCAGAACTTCCCAAAACCTCCAGAGTTTTCCAGAGCCTCCCAGCGCCTTTCCAGATCTTCTCCAGAACCTCCCAAAACCTCCAAAGAGCTCCCCTAAACCTCCCCAAAACCTCTCCAGAGCTTCCCAAAACCTCCCAAGAGCCTCCGAAAACCTCTCCAAACCTCCCCCAAAACACCTCCAGAACTCCCCAAAGCCTCCCCAAAACCTCTCCAAAACCTCCCAACATCTCCGTGCTCCCCACGCACCCCGTGGTTGCCGACCCACAGCATCTCCTCGTGCAGGTCGAAGTGGGACGCGGCCACGGGCACGCCGACCTCGGAGACGGCCGTGTGCAGCTCGCTGTACATCCCCTCCAGCAGGTGCACCGACTCGGGCACCGGGAGCCCCTCCAGGGACACCCCCTCGGGGTCCAGCTCCACCAGGTTGGGGTTCAGGTGAGGGTCCAGCACCGGCTCCAGCGCGGGGTGCAGGGGAGGAGCGAACTCGGCCAGGGAGGGGTTGAGCCCTTCGAAATTCATGGTGGATCCCGGCCTTGGGGAGGGAAAAGGAACATGGGGAGGTTGCTGTTGTAAATAAGCCACGTGTGTTAATTCCTGCTTAAGAAATAAAGGAATTGCAGGAAGGAAAGGATTGTCAGAAAAGGAGACGGAGCCTAAGAAGGGTCAGCACCTGAAAAAAAGGATTTCGGTCGAAACTACATTTTCAACTCTGCTCTGAGGCAGCTTTGCCTCTCCAACAGACATTTCCCCACCTGCCCAAGGAACCCCACTCCGACTCTGAATGAGATTTGCAGCTAACTCTCAGATACCATTAAAATCCCACTCAGGAAAAATCCGAATCCCAAAAGAAAAGCCCGTGAATGTCACCTTCCGGACTGTGGACAAGAAATACCTTGCCTCAAGGAGAATAAAAAGTATAAAAACTGAACCCTGAAACAGAACTTCGAACGTGGACAAAGAAATACCTTGCCCCAAGGGGAATAAAAAGTATAAAAACTGAACCCTGAAACAGAACTTTGAACGTGGACAGAGAAATACCTTGCCTCAAGGGGAATAAAAAGTATAAAAACTGAACCCTGAAACAGAATTTCAAGGAGGACTCAGCACGAGCCGGTCCTGTATTTGCCTCCCAAATTCGATCGAATTTAATCTTTATTGTGCCTTTGTTTTATGGTGGATTTGTCTTAGCGTGGCTGCGTTTTTCTTGTCTCTTTGTTATTTTCCTGTATTTTTGCTCGCTGCGACGAGAAAATCAAATTCTTTTCTTCGATTACGATTTAGCTCGCCGTATTTACAACGCTGCTCAGGGACACCTGGAGTTCGGGGAGTGGGTGTTGGTGGGCGTGGGAACCGGCAGCTGGAATCTCCGGGGTGGGGTGGGAGGTGCCGGGCTCGGGATGTAAAATCCCTTGCCCGGGGTGTGTTCAGAGACCCGGCACGGCCGGGAGCTGCGGGGAAACGGGGATGGGGTGGTCCCTGAGAACGGGGCTGGGGTCCCTGAGAACGGGGCGGGGGTCTCTGAGCAACAGGAAGTGCTCCAAGGCACCGGGAAGTGTCCCAGGGCATCGGGCAGGGGTCCCTGAGAACGGGGAAGGGGTCCCAGGGCAACGGGAAGTGCTCCAAGGCACCGGGCAGGGGTCCCAGGGCACCGGGCAGAGGTCCCAAGGCACCGGGCAGAGGTCCCGGAGCAACGGGAAATGCTCCAAGGCACCGGGCAGGGGTCCCAGGGCACCGGGCAGCATCCAGGGGAACCGGGAAGCAGCCCAAGATGCCAAGCAGCCTCCCGGGGACACCGGGCACTGGTCCCAGAGCACGGAGCAACCTGCAGAAGAAGCGGGCAGTGTCCCAAGGCGCCGGGCAGTGTCCCAAGGCACTGGGCAGTGTCCCAAGGCACCGGACAGCGGTCCCTGAGCACCGGGCAGTAGTCCCTGAGCACCGGGCAGCGGTCCCTGAGCACCGGACAGTGTCCCAAGGCACCGGGCAGTGTCCCAAGGCACCGGACAGTGAGTCCTGGGGAACGGGCAGTGTCCCAACCCACAGCATCCACGCTGGGCACCGGGCAGCTTCCCGGAGAGCCAAACCGGGCCCCGCCCGGGCCCCGCCCCGCCCCACCCCCGGGGCTTCGGGCCAGCTCCGCGCCCGCTGCCTTTATCACCGCGGGCCCACACCGAACCCGCCGGCGGGATCGGCGGTATCAGCGGCCGCAGTCCCAGGCGGGGCCGGGCGGGGTACGGAGGGCCCGACCCGAGCGGTCGCTCTCACCAAGCGCGGAGCCGCCACCCACAACCCGCCGCGCGCGCCGTTACCGAGCCGCCGCGGGCAAAGCCGCGCCGGGGCCGCGCTCCCGGGCTCGTCCCGCTGCGCCACCGTGGCCGGGCTGGGGCCGGGGCCGCTCCCGCCGTCGCTACGGCAACCGCGCCCCCTGCCCGGTAAACCGGGCCCGCCCCGGGCCGCCGACCAATGGCAGCGCCGAGCGCCGGGCGCCGGCCAATCAGCGCCAGAGGAGGGCGGGACTAAGCGGCGCGGCGGGACGAGGCGGCGCACGGGACAAAAAGGCTGAAATCGGCTGGTTCGCGGCGGGGGAGCCCCGCGGGGAGTCCCGGCACCACCGGGCACCTCTCGGAGCCCCGGGCGCTGCCGACCCGTGCGGCGGCTGCGGCCTTTGGGGTTCCACGGGTGTCACGCAGCGTCCCCGGACACCCTACGAGAGCCTACGGTGTCCAACGGATGTCACAGAGCCGCCCGTGGCATCCCGCGGGTGTCGCGCAGCGTCCGCCGGCGGCCCTCGGGACCCCCGAGTGTCCCACGGTGTTCCCGCGCGGCCCTTTGGCATTCCACAGCGTGCACTGGGGTCTCACAATGTTCCATGGGGTCTCCCGGTACCCCACGCCGTTCCTCCGTGTCCCCCTGGCACCCCACGGGGTCCCAAAGTGTTCCCAGATGCCCTTCAGTGTCCCTCGCTCTCCTGTGGTTCCCACAGTGTCCCATGGGGTACCTCACTGTCCCACCCGGCACCCCATGGAATCTCAAAGTGTCCCTAAATGTCCCACAGAGTCCCCTCGGCATTTCACGGTGTCCATCGGTGTCCTCTGCCACCCCACGGGGTCCCACCGCGCCCCAAGGGGTCGCACGATGCCCGACGAGGTCCCAAAGCGTCCTTGGCACCCCGCGGGATCCTAAAGCGTCCCCAAATGCGCCACAGTGTCCCACTCAGCCTCCCAGTATCCCACAGGGTGTCCCACAGGGTGCCACGATGTCCTACGGGCTCCCCTGGCACCCAGGAGCTCCCCAAGTGTCCCCAGTGCCCGGCAGTGTCCCCGCCCCGGTCACCCCTGTCCCAGCCCAGCCCCAGCGCCGGTGCCCGCGGCGCGCCCGGTGCCCGGGGAAGGCCGGGGGCAGCCCCGGCGGGCGGAGCGGGAAGCGCCGGAGCCGCCCCGTCGGGGCCGCCGAGATTGCGGCAGCACGGCCCGGTCCGGCCCGGCGACACCGAGGGGACACCGAGGGGACACCGAGGGGGGACACAGCGGGTGGGACACAGCGGGCACACGGGAGGGGACACGCCGGGGATCCACCGAGCTGACACCGCCGCGGGCTCCTCGCTGCGCTCCAGGTGGACCGAGGGGGCGTCCCGGGGTCGGCGCCGGTCCCTCCCATCCCGCCAGGAACTGCCCCGGGTTTTCCTGCCTGTCCCGTCCCGTCCCCTCTCATCTGCCCCGGTGCGGCGGGGCGCAACCCGGAGACCCCTGCCCGGTATCGCTTCTCCTTTCCAGAGCGGGCGGCGGCGATGACTTCGCCGGGAGCCGGAGCCACCTGCCCCCGGGATTCCCCACCTGCCGCCGCCCCATAAAAAGCCCGGTGACAGCTCCGGTGGCGGCACAGACCGACCGAACCTTCGATGGCTCCGCTCCGCCGCCTCTGTCTCTGCCTCCTCCTCCTCCTCGCTCTGCTGCTGCCGCCTCCCGCGGCACCGGCACCGGCCCCGGTTCGCCGCCCGGACTGGGCCGCCTGCAGGATCCTCTCCCGGGAGCTGTCGCGGCTGCTGGCGACCGTCAAAGAGCCGCCGTCGGCGCTGGTGAGCGCGGGGGACTCGGCCGAGGGCACCGGGGGGCTCGGCCGGAGACACCGGGGGGCTCGGCCGGGGACACCGGGGGGGCTCGGCCGGGGACACCGGGGGGCTCGGGAACACCGAGGGGCACGGCCGGGGACACCGGGGGGCTCGGGAACACCGAGGGGCTCGGCCGGGGACAGCGGGGGGCTCAGCCGGGAACACCGAGGGGCTCAGCCAGGAATACCGGGGGGCTCGGGAAGCACCGGGAGGCGCGGAGGAATGGCGGCGGGGGTTGGACCGGGGGTTGAGGGTCCCTCCCGGGGGTCCCGGGGCACGTGGAGACCCCACCGCTCCCTGCTCCAGGAGGGGATGCAGCTGCTGGAGGAGGAACCCCAGAATTGGCCCCCCCGGATCCGCTGCAGTGACGCCTGTGACCCCCTGGCGCTGGAGACCAACAACACGGTACCGGGGGGCTGCGGGGGTCCCGGGGGGGGTCGGGGGGGCACAGGGATGCTGGGGGCTTGCTTGGGCATCCCAGGGGTGCTCGGGCATCACGGAGATGCTGAGGGTGCCTGGGGGTCCCAGGGGTGTCCGGGGTTCAGGGGATGTTGTGGGATGTGCCTGAAGTTCCCAGGGAGGCTGAGGATGAACCAGAGGGTCTCAGAGATGTCTGGGGGTCCCAGAGGGGTCTCAGAGATGCCGGGGGATGCACTTGGGGGTCCTGGGGATGTCTGGGGGGTCCCAGAGATGCTGAGGATGAACCTGGGGGTCCCAGGAAGGTTGGGGGATGCACCTGGGGGTCCCGGGGGGTCCCAGGGATGCTGAGGATGAACCTGGGGGTCTCAGGGATGTCTGGGGGTCCCAGGAAGGCTGGGGGATGCACCTGGGGGTCCCGGGGGGTCCCAGGGATGCTGAGGATGAACCCAGGAATGTCTGGAGGTCCCAGGAAGGCTGGGGGATGCACCTGAGGGTCCCAGGGATGTTAAGGATGCGTTTGGAGGTCCCAGAGGGGCCCCAGCAATGCCGAGGGATGTGCCCACGGTTCCCACGAGTGCCCGGGGGGTCCCGCGGTCCCGGTGGGGTTGCGGGCAGCTCCGAGAGGGTCCCGGACCCCCTCCTCACCCCCCGCTCCCCCCAGCGCTGCCTGCACCGGATCCGCCAGGCGCTCCAGCACTACCGGGACCTGCTGGGCTCCGACATCTTCCGGGACCAGCCGCAGCCGCAGCTGGAGACCACCATGGAGCAGCTGCTGCGCCACGTCCAGGTGAGGAACCGGGGGGGAGCCCATCCCCGCCGCACCGGGGACACCGGCAGCCCTCGGCGACCTCCTGACCGCTCCGTCCCCGCAGGAAGGGCACGGCCGCCCCCCCCGGCACCACCTGCCCCCCACCCAGGTGTGGGAGCAGCGGCTCCAGCGGCACCTGGCCCTGAAGCGGCTCCGCTCCTTCGCCGCCGTCATGAGCCGCGTCTTCAACCACAGCGCCCGCTGAGCCCCCCCGGACATCGCCCCCCGCCTCCCCCCGTATTTATTCCCCCTCCCCGAGGGGTTATTTATGACGTGCGACGTTCCCCTATTTATCTCGGGTATTTATGGAGTCTCATTAAAGGCCTGACGGACACGAGGCGGCCGTCGCGGTGTGTGGGGCAGGGCAGGGGGTGGGCAGGGGGTCATTTACAGGGGAGGGGGCTGGGGAAGGGTCACTGGAAGTCGCTGGCGTCGATGTGGAGCGGGAGGAAGTCGGTGGAGGAGAAGAGGGAAGGCACGGCGGGCAGGGCCGAGTCCTCGGGCTGCGGCAGGAACGGGTCGTGCTGGTCCAGGAGAGCGGCGCCGCCTGCGGTGGGGACAGGGCAGGGGGACAGATCAGGGCCGAGGGGACAGGGCAGGGCAGGGGGGACAGATCAGGGCCGAGGGGACAGGGCAGGGCCAAGGGGACAGGGCAGGGCTGAGGGGACAGCTCAGGGCCAAGGGGACAGCTCAGGGCCAAGGGGACAAGGCAGTGCCCAGGGGACAGGGCAGGGCTGACGTGATGGGGTCAGGGCTGAAGGGACAGCTCGGTGCAAAGGGGACAGGTCAATCCTGAGGGGACAGCTCAGTGCCTAGGGGACAGATCAGTGGGGACACATCAGTGCCGAGGGGACAGGGCAGGGCTGAGGTGATGGGGCCAGGGCTGAAGGGACAGTTCAGTGCCGAGGAGACAGGACAGGGCAGTGGGGACAGCTCGAGGACACAGATGAGTGCCAAGGGGACAGGATAGGGCTGAGGGGACAGGGCAGAGCTGAGGGGACAGGACTGAGGGGACAGGGCAGAGCTGAGGGGACAGGACAGGGCAGTGGAGACAGCTCGAGGACACAGATGAGTGCCGAGGGGACAGGGCAGGGCTGTGGGGACAGGGCAGTGCCGAGGAGACAGAACAGGGCAGTGGGGACAGCTCGAGGACACAGATGAGCCCCGAGGGGACAGCGCAGGGCTGAGGGGGCAGCACAGCGGGGACACATCAGTGCTGAGGGGACAGGGCAGTGCCGAGGGGACAGATCAGTGCCCAGGGGACAAGGCAGGCCTGAGGGGACAGGGAAGTGTCCCGGGGACAGATCAATGCCCAGGGGACAGCTGGGTGCCCAGGACACACCTCTGTCCCCACCCCAGCCCCGACACTCACCGGGGCTCAGCTGGAATCTCTCCTCGAAGTTTTCCCCCATGTCCGGCACCAACTCCCACTCCTCCAGCGTCCCCAGGGTCCCCGAGCCCGGCTCCAGCGACTGCAGCAGCTCCTGCATGTCCCGGCTCCCCGGCAGCAGCTCCAGGTCCCTCAGCTCTGGTGGCAGTGTCCCCTGCTCCTCGGGGACCTGCGGTGGCTCCACAGCCCCCGGCACCGGCTGCAGCAGCCCCGTGTCCACAGCCACTGTCCCCTGCTCGCCCAGCAGTGTCCCCAAGTCCCCTGATCCCACCTGCAGCACCCCCAGTCCCCCAGGCAGCACCTGCATGGTCCCCACAGCTCCTGGTGCCACTTGCAGTGTCCCCTGGATGTCGAGGACCGCCGATGCCACCACCTGTGGCACCTGTTGGGGCTGTGGCTGCAGTGTCCCCAAGCCCCTGGCCTGAAGGGTCCCCGGGCTCGTGGCCATCACCTGTGGTGTCCCCAGGCTCCCAGGGGTGACCTGCAATGTCCCCGGGCTCGTGGCCATCACCTGTGGTGTCCCCAGGCTCCCCGGGGTGACCTGCAGTGTCCCTGGACTTGTGGCCATCACCTGTGGTGTCCCCATCCCACTGGCCACCCCCTGTGGTGTCCCCAGGTTCCCAGGGGTGACCTGCAGTGTCCCTGAACTTGTGGCCATCACCTGTGGTGTCCCCAGGCTCCCCGGGGTGACCTGCAGTGTCCCTGGGCTCGTGGCCATCACCTGTAGTGTCCCCAGGCTCCCAGGGGTGACCTGTGGTATCCCTGGGCTTGTGGCCACCACCTGCTGTGTCCCTGGACTCATGGCCACACCCTGAGGGGTCCCCAAGTTCCCAGGGGTGACCTGTGGTGTCCCCTGGGGCTGTGGCAATGCCAGGCCACCAGCCTGCTGTGTCCCCTGCCCCCCGGGCTGCAGCTGCAGCATCTCCAGGTCCTCCGTGGCAACCACCAGCTCCTCTTCTGTCTGCCACTTGGGCTGCCTGCAGGGAGACAACGGGGCCGGGGTCAGGGATCGGGGTTGGGGTCAGGGATCAGGGGTTGGGGTCAGGGGTTGGGTATTGGGGTCAGGGGTTGGGGTCAGGGGTTGGGTATTGGGGCCAGGGTTCCGGGGTTGGGCCCAGGGATCAGGGGTTGGGGTCAGGGATCAGGGNGGGGATGGGATCAGGGATCAGGGGTTGGGTATTGGGGTCAGGGATCAGGGGATGGGGTCAGGGGATGGGTATTGGGATCAGGGGTTGGGATCAGGGATCGGGGTTGGGTCAGGGGTTGGGTATTGGGGTCAGGGGTCGGGTTATTGGGATCAGGGATCAGGGGTTGGGTATTGGGGTCAGGGGTTGGGATCAGGGGTTGGGGTCAGGGGATCCCACAGGGTCACGGAGGGACCCAGGTGTTGAAACCCTGGAGGCTGAAAATTTCAGCTTTTCTGCTCTAAAAGGCCCTGACCCTCGAGCGGGCACTGCGTTTGACCCGAAAACTGAGTCCCAAAATTTGTCTGGCTTCCAAAATTGAGTGGTAGCACTGGGATTGTGGGAGTGTAGTTTGAATTGTATTGTGTGAACTCACAGGGTGGAAAACTTAGAATTTAAGGTTTTAGTGGATAGTAATATATATGGGGCAAGATGGAGGATTTGAGGTGTTGTCTAACTCCTTCACCTTCTTCTTCTTGGTTTTGGGTGTTTTTTTTCTAATTGGGTGAAAAAGGTCTGCACTGGGGTGGTCAATTATTGGACCAGAAGCTTAAACAAAAAGCTTAAATTAAAGTTTCAATTAAAAAGTGTCACCTCGTTATTGGATAGTTTAGGCTTAAAATAACCTTGGAAAGAGTTAGAGACACCTCAATTTTCTGCCTTGCTGCTTAAGAGCTCACGACTTGTGAGGCTGTAATATAGGTAAGAATTATAATTATATGATACAATTATATATATTATTATATATTATTATTATATTATATATTATAAATGATATATTATTAATAAACACCGAGTCTGAACACCAAACTGTGATTCCTGTGGACTGATCCCAGCTCTAACATGAGGAAAAGGAGATAAAAAACCCACCCAGGTGTCCCCACAGCCCCTCACCTGGACGACACCCGGATGAGGCGCCGGTTCAGGTATTTCTTGGACTCGTCCAGGTTCCCTGGGGGGACACAGAGAGGGGTCAGGGGGGTGTCCTGGCTCAGCCCCAGCCCGTTCCAGGCTGTGCCATGCCGTGCCAGGCCGTGCCAGGCCATACCCTCCTGCTTCTGGCTGTAGTAACGCCCGAAAGCCTCGTCCCGGGGGGTGTTGGGGTACAGGAACTTGAGGGGGTTTTCGGGGGGGTTCTCCTCCATCATCATCTGGTAGTTGTGGATGATGTCGGGCAGTGCCAGCGACACCAGCTCCGAGGCCTTGTAGGGCTCCACGGCGTGGAACGAGGGGGATCCTGCAGGGGGGAACAGCGGGGTCAGCTGGAGGGGTGAGGCCTGAAGTTTGAGCTTTCATGGGGGTTTTTTTTTTTTCAGGTTCTGCGCTGCCCAGGTGTGTTTTTCTTGGATTTCAGGTTCTGTGCTGGCCAGTGAGGTTCTGAGCCTCGCACTGAGTGTCACCCAGCTCTCTGCACACAGCAGGGAGAGAAAACAAATCCTTCTCCTGCCACACGCCAAGGACAACTTTCAGGCCCAAAAGCACAAACAACGGTGGACGTGAAGGGAGGAACAAGAAGGATGAGACCTTTGATTACCTGAAGCTGCAATTAAACAAACCCCAATATGCAAATGGGCCAAAAACTTAGAAAAAGTGTGAGACCTGGTGACTGGTTGTCCATTTTGTGACCATTTTGTGACCATTCTTAGTCCACCTTGGTCGCAGCCTTGGCCAGGCTCTTGCACTGACCAAGGTGTATCCTTAAAGGCCTTTTAATAAATATTTTAAATAATAAATATTTAAATATCTTCTTTATTCTCTTAGCTCTGTCCAGTCTTTGTTTCCCAAGACATCAAGGGGGCTGAAGGGTGCACTGAGATGTTTTCTAGCCCATCCCTCTGTCTGCCATTCTTGACCAAAATTTGCCCTTTTTTTTAAAGACACACAACGATGGAGCCTGCTCAGACTCGCAGCAGTTTTGGGGCTCACTTTGGGCATTCTTTCCTTGTGAGTTCAAGTCCTGCCCTTCCAATGCTGGATTTATGGGATTCAGGAATTCCCACAGGGGATTTACGGGATTTCAGGGGGTTTTCCCTCATTTTCCCATTGTTTTTCCTGGCTCTTTTAAGGTTAAACCCACCAAAATCTAGGATTTTCCCCGTTTTCCACCATTTCCCCCGGCCTTTTTAGGGCTAACAATGCTGACACTGTAACTCCAGTGTAGCCAGTCCTACCCCTGCCTGCTACATTTGATTTTTTTCCTAAGCAACTGTAGACTATCACATGTTTTTTTTTTAATTCCATCCTTTTTCTTCCTCTTCCCAGACTTCCTCAGCTAATCAAACATGTTTCGAATGCTATGTTTTCCACCATATTTGCAGCCTCTCCCAACAAGGAGCCACCTAAAAGCTTAATCAGCTCAGCCTCTTTTCCTCCATCCTTGTCATTAATGAAAACGTGGAATGACACAAGTTCCGGGAGAGCTCTCTACAAAAAACTTGTCTGGAGGATCTTTCCTGTTTGACGGAGAAGGAACAATAACTTCCTCCGATATGAAATTATCTTTTCCTCCAGCTGGACGGTCAAGAAAGGGAACTTTTCCATATTGTGAAACGTTTCGAGTTTTAAATCAGCACGAAACCCCCCTGTTGGAGTCCAGGGCATCCCTTTGGATGAGCTGGGAGCTGAGAAAGGGAGTTGGGACCCTGCACAGGGGGTGTGGAGCCGGCCCGGGGGGTTGGAGACCTTGGCACAGAGCCCAGAAAGACACTGAGTTTGATTTTAGTCCGTGGGAGAAGCTTCCAACACCGAGAGAGGAATTACAAACCTCCAAAGTGTGAAAGTAGTAGTTTAGTACAGCACGGGGTGAGAAATTTTGTAGTTTAGGAATTCTTAGGATAGAGGTGAATGGGGGACAAGATGGAGGATTTGGGGTGTTGCCCTAAATCCTTCTCCTTCTTCATCCTCCATCCTCTGGGGTGGTGATGGCACAAAGCAGTTCCAGGCTATTGGATCAGGGTAGAAATGACCTTTGTAGTGTAGATATCACACATTGGTACAAAAAAATAAATAGTGGGCAGGTAATTATCTGTGTGAGAACCCAGCAAGGCCCCGTCAGTCACAGTCCTGTCGTGTCCCAGCCTCTGTCCAGACCTCGGCTGGGCGCGGAGCAAATTGTGAGACACCAAATAATAAAAACACATAAAAACTGAGAACAAGGCCCTGAAGGACTCCGCTTCTTTCTGCGACACGGCTCAGGGCTTTTAGAGGGCCGGGGACTTTTAACAACCTTGAATCTCAGATAGGACAGAGACAAACCCCAGACCCCCCGGGCTGAGGGGGGTTTTTGGGGGCTCACTCACCCCTCTCGTGGTGCTCCACCCAGGTGAAGGTGACCCCGCCGAGGACGCTCTCGCTGAAGCGCAGCAGGAACGTCCCCGTCCGCCTGGACTTGAGCAGCTTCTCCTCCTGCTTGCGGCTCACGAAGCCCAGGATGAGGCTGGGGGAGGGAACATCAGCCCCTGTGGGACCCCCCCGGACCCCTCCCCAGCCCGTCCAGCCCCGCTCCTACCCGTCCTTCCAGAGCTGCTTGAGGTGCTCCTGCAGCAGCGCCAGGATCCCGTCCAGCCAGGCCCAGAAGGAGAAGCCGGCGGCTCCGTCCTGTGGGAGAGGGGACATGGGGACATGGGGACGTGGGGACATGGGGACATGGGGGGACAGGACCACAGGGCAGGACAGCGGGGTGGTGTAATTTTTTTTTTTAATTTTTTTTTTTAGGGTTTTTTTTGTTAGAGCTGGGATTAATAAATGGGAGTTGCAGGCTTGTGTTTGGACTCGGCGTTTATCAATTTTTTTATTTACATTTTCATTATGTTCATACTTTTGTTTTTATTAATTTTATTTATATTTTCTTTTATTTATACTTTTATTATGTTTGTACTTTTATTTAAATTTTATTTATATTCTATTGTATTTATGCTTCTATTTTTATTAATCTATATTTATATTCTATTATATTTATACTTTTATTTTATTATATTCTCTTATATTTATACTTTTATTCTTATTTTTATTTATATTCTATTATATTTACACTTTTATTGTTATTAATTTTATTTATATTTTACTATCTTTATACGTTTTATTTTTATTAATTTTATTTATATCCTACTATATTTATACTTTTATTTTTATTAATTATATTTGTATTTTACTATATTTATACTTTTATTTTTATTATTTTTTATTTATATCCTACTATATTTATGCTTTTATTTTTATTAATTTTATTTATATCCTTCTATATTTATGCTTTTATTATTAACTACATTTATATTTTATTACAGTTATACTTATATTTTATCAATTTATTTATATTTTATTATGTTTATAATTTTATTTTTTATTCATTTTTATTGACGAGCTGCGAGCCCTAACTAGTAAGATAGAAAATGGACGTTTCTTTAACCTTTTTTAAGGTTGTTTAAGCATAAACTACCTAATAATGAGACGATATTATATATTGTAAATAATATATTGAACTATATATTATATATTGTAAATAATATATTGAATTATATATGATATATTGTAAATAATATATTGAATTATATATTATATATCGTAAATAATACATTGAATTATATATTATATACCGTAAATAATATATTGAATTATATATGATATATTGTAAATAATATATTGAATTATATATGATAAATTGTAAATAATATATTATATTATTTACATGTTTAACTTAATTATTGACCAGACAAGGTTTGCAATGTGGGCCTTTTTCACTGAATTAGAAAACCCCAAATCCTCAGTTTCTAGAATTCCAACGTGGTGGGGTCATGAGGGGACAGCCAGGACAGGGCCATGAGGGGACAGGGCCATGGAGGGACAGGGCCATGAGGGGACAGGGCCATGGAGGGACAGGGCCATGAGGGGACAGGGCCATGAGGGGACAGGGCCATGAGGGGACAGGTGGGACAGGGCCATCAGGGGAGAGGGCCATGGAGGGACAAGGGGGAACAGGGTCACGGAGGGACAGGGACACGGAGGGACCAGAGGAACAGGGCCATGGGGGAATTGACAGGACAGGGGAAACAGGGTCATGGAAGGACAGGGCCATGGGGGAATGACAGGACAGGGGACACGGGAAACAGGGTCATGGAGGGACAGGAACATGGGGGAATGACAGGACAGGGCCACAGAGGGACATGGGGGACAGGGTCACATGCAAGGACAGGGCCATTGAGGGACAGGGTCATGAGGGGACAGCCAAGACAGGGCCATGAGGGGACGGGGCCATGAGGGGACAGCTGGGACACGGCCACAAGGGGACAGCCAGGACAGGGCCATGAGGGGACAGGGCCACAGAGGGACAAAGCCATGGAGGGACAGCTGGGACAGGGCTGGGGTAGGATGAGGCCATGAAGGGACAGGACCATGGGGAGACCAGGGGACAGCGCCACAGGGGACACGGGGCCACGAGGCCATGGGGACAGAGGGAACAGAGGGGACAGAGGGGACAGAGGGGACAGGTCCTACTCACCTTGGAGAACTTTGGCCAGGTCACGGTGCTGTCCGATGACGGCTTCGAGCCTTGAGGCGAGAGCAGGGTGAGGGAGGGCAGTGCAGCCTTGTCCCCCCGTGTCCCTCCCGTGTCCCCCTGTGTCCCCCCGTGTCCCACCGTGTCCCCGGCCTTACCCAGGAGTTTCCTGGCCAGCATCAGGAGGTTTTCCTGGCTGAGTCCCCGCTCGGCCACGCTCTGGAACTGCCAGTTCAGCACCTCGGCCAGCCGGGGCCACGGGGCCGCCGGCGGCGACGAGAAGAACTGCTGGGCCTGGGGACATGAGGGGGACACGGGGGGACACGGGGTGAGTGGGGACAGGGATATGGGGAGGGGATGGGGACAGGGACAGTGGGAGGGGACAGGGACATGGGGAGAGGATGAGGGGACATGCACTGGGGCAGGGGAGGAGGACATGGAGGGAACAGAGACATTGGGAGAGGACAGGAAGGGGATTTGGGTAAGGAAAGGGGACATGAGGAGGGACAGGGACGTGCACTGGAGCAGGGGACAGGGATCAGACAGGGACCAGAGAATGGGGACACGTGGCAGGCGTGATGTTCAGGGTATGGGGACAAGACAGGGACCACAGAGACATGGCAGGGGACAGGGACAAGGGGATGGGACAGGGATCAAAGGGTAGGACAGGGACCAGGGGTTGGGGATGAGTGGCAGAGGATGGGGTTCAAGGGATGGGGACACGCACCAGGGCAGGGGACAGGGGTGGGACAGGGACCAAGGGACAGGGAAGTGCAGCAGGGGACAGCAACTAAGGACAAGGACACAAAGCAGGGCAGGAGACTGAGGCCAGGGGACAGAGATGGCACCTGGGATGGGGCAGGGGCTGGGCCCAGAATCAGGGACAAGGCACGGGGGATAACCAGGAACAGGACACCAGGACAGAGGTCAAGGGACAGGGACGGGACAAGGAGCAGCACAGGGGGACACGAGGCAGGGGGTGGCACAGGGCTGGGGGTCCCCCTTCACCTTGGGGTCAGAGCTGAGCATGTTGAACCAGAGGATGGAGGCCCAGGCACTGGAGAGTTGGTTGTTGTTGGAGATGATGACGAAGGGCAGCGTGGTGGTCTGGGGAGGGGACGGGGGTCAGGCTGGCTGTCCCCAGCCCCGCCCCAAGCCCCCCAGCACCCCCAGCCCTCACCTCCAGCTCCAGCTCCAGCCCGCAGTAGGCGTAGGCCAACGTGAAGGTGATGAGGTGCAGCTCCTCTGTCACCACCAGGGGACCCTGCCAGGAGGTGGCACCGCGGTCACCGCTCGGCCCTGACCCTCCCTGCGACCCCCAGACCCCCATCTCGCACCCACCTCGCCACTGGTGCCTTTGCCCTTGCCGGCCCTGCTGTCCTTCTGCTCCTTCAGCGTCTGTGGGGACCGAGAGTCAGCCCAGGGCGGGGTCCTCACCCTGCTCCCCGCCCCGGGGGGGGGATTTGGGGGTCTGAGGGGGTCCCTACGAGGTACTGGAAGTCGCAGATCAGCCCCTCCTGGGGATTGTCCCCGGCCAGGAGCGTTTTGCTGCTCGACGTGAGGATGTTGAACCTGCGAAACCTGCGGGGCAGAGGCGGGAGGTGGGAGGGGGTCGGGACCCCCGGGAGGGCACATGGGGGGCCAGGACCCCTGGGGGGGGCTGTGGATGGCGGCCAGGACCCCCCTCCCAGGAGGGAGCATAGCCCAGGTGTGGGTGGGGAGGGTCGGGATCCCCAGAGGAGCTGTGGGGGGGATCGAGACCCCTGGGGGATGCAGCAGAGGGGGTCGGGACCCCCCCAGGGATGGCAGGGGGGGTTCAGGACACCCCTCAGGGGTTGGGGATGGGGGGTCAGGACCCCTGGTGGATGCAGCAGAGGGGGTCGGGACCCCCCAGGGATGGCAGGTGGGGTTCAGGACCCTCCCTCAGGGGGTGAGGGGGTGGTCAGGACCCCCAGAGGGGCTGTGGGGAAGGGTTGGGACCCCTGGGAGATGCAGCCCTGCAGCACAGGGGGGTCAGGACCCCCAGAGGGGCTGTGGGGGGGATCGAGACCCCTGGGGGATGCAGCAGAGGGGGTCGGGACCCCCCCAGGGAGGGCAGGTGAGGTTCAGGACACCCCTCAGGGGTTGGGGATGAGGGGTCAGGACCCCTGGGGGATGCAGCAGAGGGGGTCAGGACCCTCCCCAGGGAGGGCAGGTGAGGTTCAGGACCCTCCCTCACGGGGTAGGGAGACGGTCAGGACCCCCAGAGGGGATGGGGGGGATCGAGACCCCTGGTGAATGCAGCAGAGGGGGTCGGGACCCCCCCCAGGGATGGCAGGCGGGGTTCAGGACACCCCTCAGAGACCCCCGGGGTGGGGTCTCAGCCCCGCCGCCACGTCCAGCGCTCTCCCAGCTCTCACCCTTTGATGTTGGGCGGGTCCCTGCAAGAGACAAGGGGGTGTGAGGGGCGGCGGGACCCCCGCGGGCGGTCGGGGGGGGTCTCTGGAGGAGGCGGGGCCCACCTGTCGATGTGGATCTTGGCCTCCATGCGGTGGTTGCGGTCGTGCAGCCTCACCAGCAGGCGGGCTCGGGCCGAGAATTTGCTGCCGGTCCGGAGCACCAGCGGGCGCTTCCCGGCGTTGGGGGTGCTGGGCTGCTGCTCCACCACGAAGGCACTGGGGAAAAACGGGGGGTCAGGGGAAAAACGGGGGGTCAGGGGAAAAACGGGGGGTCAGGGCTGCCCCCAGATTCCCCCTGTGTTGGAGTCCAGGGCATCCCTTTGGATGAGCTGGGACCTGAGAAAGGGAGTTGGGACCCTGCACAGGGGGTGAGGAGCCGGCCCAGGGGGGTTGGAGACCTTGGCACAGAGCCCAGGGAGACACCGAGTTTGATTTTAGTCCGTGGGAGAAGCTTCCAACACCGAGAGAGGAATTACAAACCTCCAAAGTGCCAAAGTAGTAGTTTAGTACAGCACGGGGTGAGAAATTTTGTAGTTTAGGAATTCTTAGGATAGAGGTGAATGGAGGACTAAGATGGAGGATTTCGGGTGTTGCCCTAAATCCTTCTCCTTCTTCATCCTCCATCCTCTGGGGTGGGGATCACACAAAGTAGTTCCAGGCTATTGGATTAGGGTAGAAATGACCATTGTAGCATAGATATCACACACCCTGTCCTCCCCGTGCTGCCCCTGCTTCTTAAAATCGTGGAATATCCTGAGTTGGAGAGAACCCCAGTAGGATTATCCAGGTTTAACTCGGCTGGAGTTTAACTCCAACCCCAAAACCTGCCCGGTTCTAAATCCCAGCAGTTGAGTGTTGTCCAAACAGTCCCTGAGCGGTAGAGCTCTGGAACACCCAGAGCTGGAAGGGACCCATCAGAATCATCGAGGCCAGCTTCTGGCCTGGCATAGGACAACCCCAAAAGTCCTCCCAGTTCCCAAATCCCAACACCTGAGAGCATTGAGGACCTGACAGCGTTGTCCAAACAGTCCCTGACCCCTGGAATTACGGAATATCCTGAGCTGGAAGGGACTCACAAGGATCAAGTACAACTCCTGGCCCTGCATGGATGCCCCAAAAATCCCTCCAGTCTCCCAACGCCTGAAAGTGTTGTTCAAACACTCCCTGACCGCTGGAATTATGGAACACCCTGAGTTGGAAGGGACCTACAGGGATCAGGACACCCCAAAATCCCACCCTGTCCCTGAGAGCGTTCTCCAAACGCTCCTTGAGGCGGAAAGGGGCCCACAACAATCTTTGAGTCCCAAGACGCCCCCAAAAATCCTAAATCCCAACACCTGAGAGCCTTGTCCAAACACTCCCTGAACTTCCATCCAGAGCTGGAAGGGACCCATCAGGATCAAAGTCCAACTCCTGGCCCGGCACAGGACATCACAAAAAAGCTTTTCCCAAATCCCAGCACCCGAGGGCACTGCCCAAACCCTCCCTCTCTGAATTACAGAACATCCAGAGCTGCAAGGGATCCATCAGGATCATTGATCCCAGCTCCAGACCCTACACAGACACCCCAAAAACCCCACCCTGTGCCTGGGAGCTTTGTCCAAACCCTCCCGGAGCTCTGGGAATGTCACCATTTGTGGATACTGAAAAACGAGAGGTCAGGCAGCAACAGCAGAGTCTGTGGGAAATCAAGTCACATAATCCTCTCACAGTGGCCTGAGGAATTGTGAGGAGGAATAAAAACAATCCTTGGGAGGGGAAAAATCGTTAAGGTGGAAAATTAGCAGCTTATTTTTTTGTTTTCCAACTTGTTTTTTATGTGGAAAAAGTAAACAACAAAAAAAAGTGTTGGAAAAAACGGTCAAGGGGTGTTGTTCTGAGTGTCCAATAGTGTTTCTTTCTCGGAACTGTGTATCTAAAGAGAGGCAAAAACTAAAGATCGCTTCTTTCTCTAGCCTGGAGATCAGAATTAGTCTGTGTGTGGTTTCTACCGCCGTTCCTAATCAAGAGTGACAACCAGGAGAGCTGCTCCAGAGCTCAGCCACCCTCGGGGGAAGAACCTTTTCCTGATCTCCACCCCAAACCCATCCCCGGCACACCTCCAGCCGTTCACACCCCGCCCCACACCTCTTGAGCAGGTGCGTGAGCTGCTCCTGCAGCCGCTGCTCCAGCAGGGGCGTCTCTGCCACCAGCGGGTCCCTCTCGTAGGTCACCTTTTGTCGCAGCTCGTTCAGCATCCGCAGCAGCTGCCGCAGCTGGAACAGCCCCTGCCCCAGCTCCGTGAACCTGCGGGGGTCAGGGAGCTCAGAGGGGTCTGGCTGCAGCCCCCCGAGCCCCCTCCCCGAGCCCCCCGGCCCTACCAGGTCTCCAGCGGGCGCAGGTTGGTGTCGCCGGGGGCCCCGAGGCACAGGCGCTGCTGCCGCAGCCGCCAGTCCCCCAACTCCTGCTGCAGCAGCTCCTGCAGGGTCTCGCTGCGTCCCAAGAGCTGCTGCATCTGAGCCAGCATCCCCTGGGGGGAGATGGGGGTCTCAGGGGGATGCTCAGGGTGGTCCCGGCTCCCCCCACCCCGAACCCAGCCCACCCTCCCGACCCCCCTCACCCGCCGCTGCCGGTCCAGGTTCTGCAGTTTGGCCTGGAGGGTTTGGAGCTCCTGGATGTACTCGGGGTCCCTGCTCCTCTCCTGACCTGCGGGCAGAGGGGAGGGGTCGGGGTTTTGGGGGGGGCCTCGGGGGGCAGTGCCACCCCCCATCTCCCCGGCCGTGGGGCTCACCTGGCTGGTAGTGCACCTTGTAGCAGAAATCAAAGGCATCCTGCAAATCCTCCAGGTACCTGAAGGCTCGTTCGGCTTCCTGCGGACACAGCGGGGTCAGGATGGGCCGGGCAGCCCCCGGGGGGGGCTCGGCGGGGGTCTCGGGGGGGTGGGATTTACCTGCAGGGCCGTCTGGAACTCGGCCAAACGCCGCCGGATCTGCTGCTCCCGGCCGCTCTCCGGAGCTGGGCTGGGCGCGGGGGCCGAACCCCCCTGGGGAAACACGGGGGGGGACGGTGGGTGGGAGAGCGGCCGCGGGACCCCCGGGGTGCGGGGGGGGGGACACAGCCCTGCCCTACCTGCCCCTCCGCCTGCCCCAGGCGCAGGATCCGCCGCTCCTCCTGCAGCAGGTTGGCCACCAGGTTGGCGAATTGCTCCGGTTTCTTCCCGAACTCGGCCTGCGGAGGGGCTGGGGAGGTCAGCGAGGAGCGGAGACCACCCCCAACCCCGTCCTCATTACACTCCCCCAGCCCCGACGCGCACCTGGAGGTCGCGGTGGGCTTTGCGCAGGTTGTGCTTCAGCATGAAATCCTCGTAGCCCGAGCCCAGGCTGCCCAGGCTCTCTCCCAGTAACGCCAGTAAGGAGTGGAACAGCATCGGGGCGTGCGAGGAGAGCGGCTCGGCCGCCTGGCGCCTGCGGCAGCGCGGGATCAGCGCCGGCACGGCCCTGCCCGTGCCCCCCCGGTGCCGCCCCCAGCCCCGGCTCCCCCCTCCCGTTACCAGTTCTGGGTCTCGATCCAGGCGGCCAAGCACTGGCGCACGGCCATGGGCAGCGCCGAGCACGCGTACAGCTGGTGCACCTGCTCCAGGTAAGTGTTGGCCAAGTTCTGCACCTCCTGCCACTGCGCCATGCTGGGGGGAGAGCGGGTCAGGGGCGGCCCGAGGACCCTCCGGCCACGGCAGGACCAGAGGACGAGAAAAACCCGCGTGTCCCCCAGCTGGGCACCGCTGCACCCCACGTACCTGCCTGCAGCACAGGCGGCCCGGGGGTCCCTCTGCTCCCGGGGGTCCCTCTGCCCCTGCTCGGTTCGTGGGGGTCCCTCTGCTCCTGATTAAGCCCGGCTGCTCCTGCTTGGGCTCTCTTGCTTGGGGACCCCTCGCTCCTGCTCGGTCCTGGCTGCTCCCGCGGGTCTCTCTGCTCTGGTTCAGCTCCGGCTGCTCCTGGGGATTCCTCGGCTCCTGCTCGGTCCTGGGGGTCCCTTTGATCCTGCTCGGTCCTGGGTGGTCCCGGGGGTTCCTGTGCTCTGCCTCAGCCCCGGCAGCTCCCGGGGGTCCCCTCGCTCCCGCTGGGGTGGCCGCGGGCCGGCAGCCGCGTCCTGCGGGGGGAGCAGGGGATGAGCCGAGGTGGTGCCCCCCCCACCCCGGGTGACGCGCACACACACAACGCCCACCACGACGGCCCCCAGCACCCCTTATGCGGCACCTCAGACCCCTCCTCAGAGGTCCCCCGAGACCGGACCCCCACTGAACCCCTGGGGCACCCCAAGTGCCCCTCCCGCAGGGCTGGGTGCCCCCAAACACACCCCGCCCCAGCGGGACAGCCCTCCAGGGGACGCTTTGTGTACCTCAGAAGGGATCCCCTAGCTGTGCACCCCTCCCCCGGGGCCCAGTGCTCCAGAACTGCCCATGTCCCCCCCCGGGACCCCCGGTCTGCCCCCGGGGACCGCGGACCCACCTCCGCCGCCACCGGAGCAGGAAAGCGGGCTGGCCCCGCCTCCTATCCGCTCTGTGCGATGATTGGCGGAGCTCAGGGCCGATGCCACACCCCCTCATTTGCTCTGCTCGGTGATTGGTGGAGAGTGGCGCGGACGTCACGCCCCCGCCGTCGGTGGTTTTCAGCTGGTCTGGTTCATTTCCCCAAGTTGACGTCACACGGGGGCGGGCACATGTGGGCGGGGTCAATTCTGGGGCGTGGTCATGGGGGCGGGGTCAGTGTGACGCGGGGAGGGAGCGGCGGCGGCCCGGGATGGGCGGGGGGACAGGGACGGGGACGGGGACAGGGGCAGAGGGACCGGGACAGGCCAGGGGGACAAGGGCAGGCCGTAAGGACAGGGGTAGAGCCATTGGGACAGGGACAGGCTGCAGGGACTAGGAGCTATAGGGAGAGGTTATAGGAACAGGGATAGAGCCCTGGGAGCAGAGCCGTGGGGACAGGGACAGGCCATGAGGACAGGGGTAGAGCCATGGGGACAGCAGGATGAGCTATGGGGACAGGCCATAGGGATGGGAACACGCCATAGGGACAGGGACGACACAGCTATGGGGACAAGGGCAAAGCTGTGGGGACAGTGACAAGACATGGGGACAGGTGCATGGAGTCAGGGAGAAACTGCAGGGATGGGGACAGGGTCAGGGCCATGAGGAACGGGACACAGAGCCCTAGGGGACAAGGGACAGGCTGGAGGGAGAGAGGGAAAGAGCCATGGGGACAGGGACAAGGCAGTGTGGCCACTGGCATGGACTGGCTGTGGGGACAGGGCTGGGGCTATAGGGACAGGGCCACAGACACGGACAGGGACAAGCCCAACCCAGCTGCCACCACGTGGCCAAGGTCCCGGTGCCCCGGGGCAGGGTGACCCCGCATCGATCCGTCCCCAGCCTCCCCAAAACAGGGACCCGGCGCCAGCTGCCACACGTGCCTTTTATTCAGACGATGACCACGGGGCCGCTGTGGGCGGTGGGCACCGGCGAGGGCTCCCCCGGCGAGGTGAAGTACCCGATGAGCGCCCGCATGCCCGCCTTGAGCCCCGGCTGCAGCCCCAGCTGCACCCCCATGGCCACGGGACCCCCCAGGCTCCCGGTGAGCGCGGTCAGCCCGGCGTAGCCCAGACCCTCGGCGGCCTGCAGCGCCCGCGTGGACGCCGCGGCCTCGCAGCCCTGGAAGGCGAAGTAGACGCTGGTGCCCAGGTTGTAGAAGACGCTGACTCCCGGCACCCAGTCCAGCACACGGTGGGCCTCCCGTTCCCCCGCAGGGCTGCAGGCGTCGTCATCCTCCCGCCGGCGCCGGACGGCACCGCGGCACCGCCGGACCCCCGGGAATTCCCGCGTATCCTGGCCTAAGGGCGCCGTGCCGGGCACGGGGGTCCGGAGCTGGGCAGGATCCACACAGGCAGAGCCCCCCGGGCGTGCCAGGCTGAGGAGCAGCAGGGCCAGCGGGCGGGGGGCCGGAGCACCGGGTACCTTGGCCAGCCCCCTCAGCAGCGCCGTGGCCGTGGGGGTCCCCAGCTCTCGTTCCAGCTCCAGCGCCTCGGCCTCGGCCTGGGGGGCACAGCCGGCCCCGCGCAGCGCCAGGGCCAGCGCGGCACGGGCCAGCCCGCGGGGCAGCGGCGGCAGCCGGGAGAAACCGGGCAGGGCGTCGGGGCGAAGGGTCCGGCATGAGACCCCCAGTGCCCGCGGCGGGATGGGCTCTGCCGGCCCCGCCAGCTCGGCCGGCAGCGCCTGGTCACCGGCAGCCAGCCCGGGGGCGACGACGGACACGGCGATGGCGCGGCCGAGGATGAGGAGCGGGAGGAAGAGCAGAACCCGGGGCATGGTGGCGGCTCTGGGAGGGTCTGTGGAGGTGGGAGAAGGGCAGAGCTCCATCAGACCCCCGTGGCTGCAGCCCCCCACGATCCCCCCGTGCCCCCGGCTCACCCGCTCGCCGCTGTCCCTGCCCTGTCCGGCCGCTGCGGCCACGGCCGGCCCCGTGACCCCTTTATAGCCGTTGTTATCAGGGAGTTGCGACATGTCCGGCGCAGGGACGGGGACCGGGCGCTCCCTGAGGCCAGGGCGGCTTGAACCTCCAGCCCCCCTGCAGACCCACACACCCTCAAGAAGGCCAAAAGTCATCTTTATTTATTTAGGCCCTGTGCACATTGAAAAAGTTTTTAGAAAAAAAACACCCCAACAGCTGAGGAAAAAGAGGGAATCTGGGGAGATGGTAGCAACAGGGGAAGGGGGGGGAAGGTGGAGAAATTGGTTGCTTGTGCAGCCTTTAAAAACAGCATCAAAACCTGCAGAAAAAAATCTGCAGAAACCCCAGAAAACCTGTAGAAACTCCCCCCCAAAAAAAAACCTGCAGAAAACCCGCACAAATCCAATAAAATCTGCAAAAAGCCCAAGAAACAGCACAGGGGCTGGGCACAGGCAGAGTATGGGGAACCACTCAATCCTCCTCCTCCTCTTCCTCTTCCAGGCAGCGGATGCGCTTCCGCCTCCCCCGGGGCTGTGGATCTTCATCCTCCTCATCCTCCTCGGAGCAGGGAACGGCGGGGACCGGCTCGGTGCCTGGGAATGGAGGGAGTGGGAGAGGGCTGAGCTCCCCAGGGATGTGGCAAAGGGGACAGGGACAGGACAATGCTGACAGAGCAGCACCCCCGTGGTGACATCCAGAGCCCCCTCAGCCCCCAGGAGCAAGAAGAGGGGGCTGAACCCACCTGAGCCCCCACCATCCTCATCCTCATCCTCGCTGGCCAGCTCCCGGCGCCTCTTGGTGCGTGGCTGCACTGGGCTGGGGACAGGGACGGGGACGGGCTCCTCGCTGCAGAGGTTGGCACAGCTCAGCCCCACACGGGGAGAACCCAAGGGGCTGGATCCCCTCCCCAGGCAGGGAGAAGACCCCCCTCCTCAAACCAAGAAGAGAAGACCCCCAAGCTGAGAAGGGGACTCTGGTCTCACCTCTCCGAGTCTGATCCCAGCCCTGCCGGCAGCGGCTCTGCGGAGGGGCACAAGGAGGGGGGCTCAGAGCCAGCCCCACACCTGGGGGTCCCACACCCCCAGCCCTGCCCCTCACCTGGAGCCGGCTCCGGGGGGCACCTGGGTGGCTCTGGCAGGTCCCGGGGGGACCCTGAGGGGCCACGGTGGGTGATGGAGGCGGCCGCACGCCGGAGCCGCTGCGGGGTGAGGGTGGCTGGGATGCGCCAGAAGGATTCCTGGGCAGAGAGGGAGGGACATTGCAGGGCTGTGCTGGGAGCAGGGGGACAGGGACAGGGATGGGGACAGGGATAGGGATGGGGACAGGGATAGGGATGGGGACAGAGATAGGGATGGGGACAGAGACAGGGATGGGGACAGGGACAGGGATGGGGACAGGGATGGGGACAGGGGACAGAGATAGGGATGGGGGCAGGGATAGGGGTAGGGACAGGGATGGGGACAGGGACAGGGATGGGGACAGGGATAGGGACAGAGATAGGGACAGAGATAGGGGTGGGGACAGGGATGGGGACAGAGATAGGGACAGGGATGGGAGCAGGAACAGGGATAGGGGTGGAGACACTGGACAGAGATAGGGATGGGGGCAGGGATAAGGGTGGGGACAGGGATTCGGACAGGGATAGGGACAGGGATGGGGACGGGGACAGGGATGGGAACGGGGGCAGGGATAGGGACAGGGATAGGGACAGAGATAGGGACAGGGATAGAGACAGGGATAGGGGTGGGGACAGTGGACAGAGATACAGATGGGGGCAGGGATAGGGGTGGGGACAGGGATGGGGACAGGGATGGGGACGGGGATGGGGACAGGGATGGGGACAGGGATGGGGACACACATAGGGACAGGGATGGGGACAGGGATAGGGATGGGACAGGGACCTCACCTGCTCGCTGGCAGGGGGCCGCAGCCCCAGCTGCCTCAGCAGGGTCTGGAAGCGCCGGTCCTCCATGGCGTCCTCGTTCTCCTCCGTCAGCGGCACCAGCGGCACCGGGTGGGACACACCTGGGCCGGGGGCGCCGTCAGCGGGACCCCAACCCTGCAGCCCCCCCCCAACCCGACCCCCACCCCGCTCACCGTCCTCCTCACGGTCCCCTGCCACCCTCCGCAGACAGTTCTCCAGCCACCGCAGGGGCCCAGCCAGGCCTGGGGACAGCAAAAGGTGACAAAAGGATCTGGCCCCACAGCCAAGCCCAGCTGGGGGCTTCGGAGCCCTCACCCACCTTCCTGATGCAGGCGCTGTGCCAAGTCCTGCCCAGCCCCTTCCTCGGGCACCCACTGCTCCTCCATGGGCCCTTCCTCTGCTTCGTCCTCATCCTCCTCATCCTCCTCCTCGCTGTCCTCATCCTCTCCTGAGCTGCCTTGGCTTGGCACGGCAGGGACGCCTTTGGCAGCCTGTGGGAACCAGCAGTGTTGGGGTGCCCAGGAGAGGGACAAGCCGTGTTTGGGTGCCCCCAAGGGTGGGACAGCACCCCCAGGACACAGCTCAGGACCCTCCAGCCCCCCGTACCTGCACGGGGCCGGGGCCGTGGCTCTTCCTCCGGCGTTTCTTGTACAGCTCCTTGCGTTCAGCCACCAGCCCCAGCCCCAGCAGCTTCTCCACCACCCGAGCCCGCGAGCGCCGCGCCGTCAGGTGCTTCATGATGTTCCCCAGGACGTCTGCGGGGAGAGGGGTCAGGGTGGGGGGGCTACAGGGGGTTTTTAGGGGTCTGACCCCCCGTGTCCAGCTCACCGTCCGAGCTCTGGAACTCCTCGAAGAGCCGCGTCAGCTCCTCCTCCTGCTCCTGTGTCCACAGCACGATGCGGGTGCCCTTCCTGGGGGTGGGAAACAGCTGTGGGTCCCTGCTCTGGCCTTGGGGGTCCCTGCCCTGGAGGAAGGTGAGTCCCTGCCCTGTCACTGAGGGTCCCTGCCCTGTCCCCGGGGGTCCCTGACCCACCTCTCCCGCGGGAAGTCCTTGGCACTGCTGGCCAGCCCCATCCGCACCAGCTGCTTCACCACCTGCTTCCGTGTCCTCCCGGGCGTGGGGAGATGGGCCAGGATGGCAGCGATGATGTCCCCACCTGCAGGACAGGGAGGATGCAGGGACAGAGCCCCTGGACCCCCCGGGGGTCCCGCTGAGACCCCAGAGACCCCCAGTACCTTCCACCTCCTTGTATTTCCAGTACAGCTCCCGTAGCTCCTGCTCCTCCTGGGGGGTCCAGGGGGGGACCCGGCTCCGGGTGGTCCTGGGGAGGGGCAAAAGGAGGGTGAGGGGAGGGGAGAGGGGGTAGCAGCCCCCTCCCTGGCCCCACTCACCCCTCTCCCTCCTGCAGGGAGCCGTAACCCTTGGTCATCTCATAGGCGGCGGCCGGGCTCTTCCAGAAGAGCAGCTCCACAAAGGCCTTTTTGTTGGTGGCTGCCAGCGCAAAGAACTTGCCCAGGATGAACTTGGCCAAGGCCACCAGCTCCTGGGGACAGCAGGAGGGAGAGAGGGGCTGGAGGACACTGGGGACAGAGAGCGGAGCTGAAGGAAGTTTGGAATGCAGAGCTGGGGGATACCAGGGGTAGACAGAGGGGCTGGGGGATGTGGGCACAGAGAGTGGGGCCGGGGGACTCGAGAGACTGAGCAGAGCTGGAGGACACCAAGGATGGAGAACGGGGCTGGAGCCTGCAGAGCAGGGCTGGGAGATGCTGGGGACTTGGTGGGGCTGGGAGATGCTGGGGATAGTGGGAGACCTGGGGGCTGCTGGGGACTCAGTGGGGCTGGGAGATGCTGGGGACAGAGCAGGGCTGGGAGATTCTGGGGTCTTGGTGGGGCTGGGGGCTACAGGAACAGAGCAGGGCTGGGAGATGCTGGGGACTCAGTGGGGCTGGGGGCTGCAGGGACAGAGTGGGGCTGGGGTCTGCAGGGACAGGGCAGGGCTGGGAGATGCTGGGGTCTCAGCAGGGCTGGGAGATGCTGGGGTCTCAGCAGGGCTGGGAGATGCTGGGGTCTCGATGGGGCTGGGGGCTGCAGGGACAGAGCAGGGCTGGGAGATGCTGGGGACTGAGTGGGACTGGGACATGCTGGGGATTCAGTGGGACTGGGGACTGCAGGGACAGAGCAGGGCTGGGAAATGCTGGAGACTCAGCAGGGCTGGGAGATGCCAGGGTCTCAGTGGGCCTGGGGGCTGCAGGGACAGACCCCTCCCGCCGGGGCCCTCTGGCTGACCTGGTGCGCGGCGGCCGCGGGGTCGCTGAGCAGGCGGTGGAAGAGGGCGAAGAGGGAGAGCTGGAAGAGCAGGGGCTCCATGCGCAGGTCGCGGGCCAGGCGGTGCAGCAGGCGGGCGGCGCAGTGGTTGGTGCGGGGGCTGTTCCGGGCGTACCCTCGCAGCAGCAGCACCAGTGCCCTCACCACGGGGGCACAGGCAAACCTGCCCGGTGGTCCTGTCAGTGTGGCCGCCCCACAGCGGGACCCCCCCAGCCTTCCCCAAACCCTCCTCACCGCTTCAGGTAGTCGACGAAGTTGAATTCTTTCTCCGACACCTGCACGGTCTGCTCCTCTTCCTCGTCCTCCTCCTCCTCTTCCTCTGGCTCCTCGGGCTCGGCGGGTGCGTGCCCTGCGGTGGGATGTGCTGAGGGTCTGCAGCGCCCTGGCCCAACGTTTTCCCACTGCCCAAATGTCACAGACGGGGACTCACCGGGCAGGGGAGCGACGAGGATCTCCCGCAGCAGCCGGGTCTCCTCGGGCGGCCCTGCATCCGCAGCTCCAAACACGTCCCCTTCGGGCCAGACCTCCCTGGGGACAGTGAGGACAGGGTGTCACTGTGTCCCCACGCCCTGGGCACGAGATGGGCGTGGCGGTGCGGGTACCTGGCTGAGCGGAGCAGCCGCAGGGCCTGGGGCAGGCGGGAATCCCGCAGGCACTCCTGGATTCGCAGCAGAGCCTCCGCGCGCTGCTCCTCCACCGGCGTCTCCGAGGCGGCATCGAAAGGCACCATGTCCTCGGGGAGGGGCACCTCTCCCTGGGGCAGGACGGGGTCACCCTGTGCCCCCACCAACACCCCCAGAGCCCCCCGTGGGGGCCAGACCCTTCCCTGGTACCTCCAAGCAGGCCTGGAGCTGCGGGGCCAATCCTTCCCACAGCTGCTCCAGCTCCGCAGCGCTGAGCGGGGTGGGAGCTGCAGGTGCACGAGGCTTCCTCTTCTTCCTCCGCACACGTTTGCTCTGGGGGGGCAAGGATGGGGTCAGGAGGGGCTGCCCGACCCCCAGGAACCCCCTAGGGCAGGGCAGCCACATCCCACCTGCACCACGAGGTTGGCGCGGCCGCGGCAGAAGCGCTCCAGCATGCGGAGGAAGAGGTGGGCCGTCTCCACCAGGTCCCGCAGGAAGCTGCGCGGCTGCTTGGTCTCGTCGAACTTGCGGAAGAGCGCCAGGAAGAGCTCCCGGTATTCCATCAGGTAGAAGATGTTGCCTAGGGAGGAGGGGCGGGAGTGGGAAGGGGCGGGTCAGGACAGCTCAGGGACGGGCAGAGGGACACGGGGACTCACTCTTGATGACCTGGCTGCTGTCCCGCACCGCCTGCTCCGGGGACCGGTCCATCTCCTGCACCGTCCGCAGCAGCTCCTGGTACGCCTTCAGGGCCAAGTGCATCCTGGAGATGGCAGTGGGGCGTTCCCAGGAGGAACCCAGGTACTTTGGGGGGTCCCAGGCACTCCAAGAGTCCCAAATGCCCAAGAAGGTCCCGGGAAACACACAGAGTCCCAGGTGCCCAGGGGTTCCCAGGGCGTTCCAGGCACTATGGAAGTCACAGGTGACTGGGGGGGGTCCCGGGCATTGTGGGGTGTCCCAGGCACCAGGGGATCCCAGATCCTTGGGGATCCCAGATACCACAGGGTGTCCCAGGTGCCGAGGGGTCTCTGGTGTCCGAGGGGTCCCAGGCACTGGGGGTATCCCAGGTATTGTGGGGGATCCAGGTGCCCAGAAGGTCCCAGATATCCTGGGCAGTCTCAAGTACTCAAGGAAAATCCCAGGTAATGGGCGTCCCAGACACCAAGGGGTGTCCCAGGTGCCCTGGGGGATCCCAGGTGCTCACCTGCGGGCCCAGGTTGTTGCCTCCTTCTTGTCCATCAGTGCCATCTCGTAATAGGTGGTGAGGTTCTGCTCGATGAAGTGGAAGGCCCGGACCCCCACGGTCTCAGACACCAGCTCGGGGCGGAAGCCGTGGTGCCGGTTGAAGGCCATGAAGAAGGCAGTGGCCCACAGGTAATAGGTCTCATCGTGCTGCTGAGCCTTCTCCCGCACCAGCTGGTCCTGGGGGCGACCGGGGGTCATCTCAGCGAGGGTCCCACAGCCTGGAGAGGGGATCCCAGCCCTCCCAGCCCCTCACCTTGACCAGCAGCATCAGGCGGTTGTAGCAGCCCTCCAGGAAGTCCCGGCAGAAGTGGCGCAGGAAGAGCCGGACGTTGCGGGCGGAGCGGCGGGAGGGCTCGGACTCGGGGGCGGCCTGGCGGTGCCGGGGCACCCGCCGGGGCTCCTTGCCCAGGTCGTGGGTGTAGCTCTTCAGCTGCGGGGGATGGAGAGGTCAGGTTTAGCCCTGTGGCGTTGTTCTGGTGTCCCCTGCCGTGTCCCATCCATGCCCCGTTCCCCTGCCCCCTGCCGCCTCCCTGGCTCTGTGCCACCCACCGTGTCCCTGTCCTGGTGCCTCACACCACATCCCTGGTTCTGTGCTCCCCCGCCCCATCTCCAGTCCTGTGTCACACCTGTGCTCCTGTCCCCGTGCCCCCCACCCACATTCCCATCTCGATTACCTCCGCCACATCCCCGTCTCAATGCCACCCCCCATGTACCCGACCCCGTGCCCCTCACCACGTCCCTGTCCCAACAGCCCCCTCCGCATCCTGGAGGCGCCTGTGCCCCGTATTGTGCCCCTGTGCCCACTGCCACCTCCCTGGTTGTGTGACCCCCACCACGTCCCCATACCTATGCCCCCCACCCACATCCCAGTGCCACCCGCCACATTCTTGACCCCATGCCCTACACCACATCTTTAGCCTTGTGTCCCACCCACACTTTTGTTTTCCTACCCTTTACCACGTCCCTAGCCCTGTGTCCCCCAGTGTGTCCCCAGCCCTGTGTCCCCACTGTGTCCCCAGCCCTGTGTCCCCACTGTGTCCCCAGCCCGATGCCCCTCACCACATTCCTGCCCCTCCCACCACATCCTCGTCCCTCCGTCCCAGCACCCCCAGCACCGTGTTCACACCCATCCCTGTCCCCGTGCCCCCTGCCACGTCGCCAGCCCCACACTCACATTGTGCAGCCCTTTGTGGAACACCACATCCCGGTCCCCGATGGATTTAAGGCCCTGCAGGACGTAGGAGCCACCAAAGCGGGAATGCCTGGGCAGGGGACAGGAGCTGAGTGACGCTGTCCCCACCGTGGGGGTCTCATCCTTGCCACAGGGGTCCCTCCTCCTCACCTGGATGGGCGCTGCAGTGCCCGGGCTCTCTTCTCTGCCAGCTCCCGCTGCCTCAAGGTCTCCAGCTCCCGCGTGTCCTCGCCGTGCTCTGTCCCTGCTGTCCCTTGTCCCAATGCTGCCAGCTCCTCTGGGCTCTGCCAGCAGCTCCGTCAGCACCTCGGGGGCTCTGGAGGGGCTCCCTGCCCTGCCGCCCCTGCCCGCCCCAGCTCACCTGGTCACGGAACATGAGGGAGATGATCTCCAGGACGTGCAGGGCCCATTGCTGCTCCACCTGGGCGCTGGCCAGGAATTTGAGCAGGTCGTCCATCCCGCTGATGTGCAGCGCCCACAGCACCCGGTCGTGCACGCTGGCGTCCCCGTCCACGCCCTGCTGGGGATGGTGGCGGGGTGTCAGGGTCCCCTGTGGCCCCAGACCTGTCGGGGAACCAGGGAAAGGCCCTGTCCTGGTACCTGCTCCTCTGTGGGGTCTGGGGGCACGTGCAGCACGTTGCGCACCAGCAGCAGGATCCTCTCGATCAGCAGCGTGTCCTCCTCCTGCCGCTGCTCCCAGTCCTGGAGAGACAGAGCTGTCAGGGCCCCCCACGGCCCCCTGGGGGTCCCTGGCAGGGAAAGACCCCACAGCCCTGTGGGAGGACAGACCCCACAGCCCCTGAGGGACCCTCAGCAGGGACAGACCCCACAGCCCCTGAGGGAGCCCTGACGGACAGACCCCACAGCCCCTGAGGGAGCCCTGACAGGGACAGACCCCACAGCCCCTGAGGGAGCCCTGACAGGGACAGACCCCACAGCCCTCAGGGAGCTGTGGCAGGGATGGACCCTGCAGCCCCCTGAGGATTCCAAGCAAGGAAAGACCCTGCAGCCCCCACAGGACCCCCCCAGCAGGGACACACCCTGCAGGCCCCTGGGGGTCCCCAGTAGGGACACCACCCCCAGCCCCCAGAGGAGAGGGACTCACCAGCTGCAGGAGGTTGTAGAGCTTCTCACTGAGCACCACAAACACCTTCTCACTGGCGAAAGCCTGCAGAGACCCCACGTGAGCAAGGGGATGTGGGCAGAACCCCCAGCCCACAGCACATCCCTGGGCACACTCACCTCCTTGTAGGCCTGCAGGTAGGACAGCACCTGCAGGAAGTGGTGCCGGGAGGTGGCATCTGCTGGCACCTTCCCGAAGCAGAGCAGGGCCGGCTGAGTCAGGTTCACCATCAACCTGCGAGGGGATGGACGAGCGTAAGGGACCCCTGCCCAGCAAGGAACCCCCACAAGGCCACCCCTGGCCACAAACCCGATACCTGATGACGGCGTCGAAGAGCACTTTGTCCTCGTGGTACTGCACCAGGATGGGCAGGAGGTCGTTCTGCAGGATTTGGGCAGCCCCCAGCTGCTGCCGCACGTCCCGGGTCTCATCCTCGTGCCGCAGGTACCGGATCAGGTCCTTGACGCTCTCTGGGGGCACGGGGCCGTCAGTCCCCGCCGTGCCCGGCTCCCGCCGCCCCCCTCCCCGGTGCCCACCTACCCAGGCAGTCGGGTTCCCGGTGGTACACGTCGCCCTCCAGGTAGCCCAGGGCGCTGCAGGTGGCCAGGAGCTCGCAGTTCATCATGTACCAGTCCATGCAGCGCGGGGCTGCGCACGGGGCCAGCACCAGGGGCCACCTGCGGGCCACTGTCAGCACTGGCGACCCCCGGCCTGGGGTTCTCCCACCCGTTCTGGGCTCCCCCGATACAGACCGAGCTGCCGGTGCCGGTCCCCCAGATCCCACCGCACCATCC
>VZDJ01000009.1:86197-103974 GCA_008694505.1 Cyanoderma ruficeps
GGAACCCCCAGCCCCAGAAGGAACCCCCCAGCCCCAGAAGGAACCCCCCAGCCCCAGGAGGGACCCCCGCCCAGCTCACCCGCCCCGCAGCAGCCTGGTGCGCATGGTGGCGAAGTCCATGGGGTTCTTGATGATCTTGCGGTAGCCGGGGACCAGCCGGGGGTTCACGGGCTCCAGGAAGGGCCACGCGTCCTCGTGCGACTCCATCTCCATCAGGATGATCCTGGGAGCACCAAGAGGGTGGAAAAGATCAGGGGGAGCCCCCGGGGGGGGCACGGCCGCAGCCCCTTCCCCGTGCCCCCATCCCCGGACCCCCAACTCACTCGCAGAAGGTCAGGTCGCTGGGCTGGCCCCGCAGGGTCGAGCTCCTCCGGCGGGGCGGGCCCAGACCCTCCCCCGGGTACCGGGGGGACACGGGCAGCCCCTCCCGGCGGCGGCGCGGGGCCGGGCGGCGCCGCGGGCTCGGCTCCTCCTCGCCGGGGCTCCCCGTGACAGCGCGGCCCCGTTTCCGCTTCTTGCCCCGCCGGGGGGAGACGGGGTCCCGGTACTGCCCTGCCTGTGGAGGGGGGAAAAACGGGGGTCACCCTCTGCCCTCTCAGATGCTGTGCAAGTTTCCCCACTCCCTGAGCCCCGAGGTGACCCCAGGGGTCCTTCCCAGGGATGTCGGGGGCTTCAGAGGTTTCTCATCTTTTGGGGAGGAGAGACTCTTGCAGGATCAGGAGCCCCCACCAGGGTCTCTCCTAGGGCTGGGGGTCTCTCAGGGGGGACCAAGTCCTCTCTTCCAGGGGTGGGGGGAGTCCCTCTGAGGTCACCAGTGTTCCTCCTGGGATGGGGATCCCTCCCACTGACACGGGGGTCTCTCCCAGAGATATGAGAGTCTCTCAGAGGCCATTAGAGCCCCTCCTGGAGATGAGTCTTTTCTAGGAAAGAGAATCCCTCCCAGGGGCATGGGGGTCCCTCAGAGACCAACAACGGGGCTCTCCCCTGGGGATGGGGTCCCATGGGGGAGATCAGGATCCCTCTTGGGAACCAGAGTTTTTTCCAGACACCAGGACCTCTCCTGCGGACAGGGAGGCCCAGCATGGCCTGAGATTCCTTCTGGATCACCTCGCTGATGGGGCTGCCCCAAAACCTACCCGGGCCACGCAGACGGAGCAGAACCAGTCGCCCTCGGGCACCTCTGTCATGCGGGGCCGGTGGCAGTAGAGGTGGCAGCCGCGGTCGCAGCCGTCGCACAGCAGCAGGTGCTCGTCGTCGTCCCCTCGCCGGCAAACCAGGCAGGTCTGGGGGGGCACAGAGGGAGCTCAGAGCCACCTTGGAACCCCCTGGACCACCCCTCCATCCCCACCCCGGTGCGGGCTCTCACCACTCTGTTGACGGATTTCTCCCAGGCGATGGATTTCTCCAGCTGGAAGATGCACAGGGACACCTGGGCCGCGCTGCGGCAGCGCTCCAGCGTCTGCCGCCACGTCCGCACCCGCGGCGTGATCTCGTAGGAGCTGCGGGGACAGCGCGGGGGCTCAGCCCGGGGTGGGGGTCCCACCCTGGCCCTGGTGCCCAGGTAGGTCATGGGGAATCCCCACACATCCCACCAAGATGATCCCAGAGCCTGCTGGCCCTGCTCAACCCCTGGGAGGAGGCCTGGTCCCTGCTCAACCCCTGGGAGGAGGCCTGGTCTCTGCTCAGCCCTGAGCAGGACCCTGATGACCCTCATGAGACCCCGAGGGGAGACCCTCATCCCTAAGAAGAGACCCCATCCCTCAGAGAGACACCAATGGGCTCTGAGAGAGCCCCATACCCATGGGAGGGATCCTCATTCCCAGGAAACTCTTTCATCCCCAGGAAGGACCACGGTGGTCTCTGACACCCTCACTCCCAGGACAAACCTGGCCCCTCACATTCCCAGAAGGGTCCTGATCCCCAAAAGACACTCTCACCCCTAAGAGGAACCCTGATGCCCTCCCATTCCTCTGAGGAATCCCCAGAAGAGACTTATCTCCAAGAGAGACCTCAGGGACCTCTGAGGGCCTCCCACATTCCTGGGAAGATCCCTATCCCAGGAAGAACACCAGCGACCCACAGGGGACCCTCATCCTCAGGAAGGAATCCCATCCCTGGGAAATCGTCCCATCCCCACCTCCAGGAGAGACCCTGCTGGCCCCCCACATTCCCGGGGGGCTCCTGACCCAGGGCACGGCACATGGGGGGCTGACAACAGCTCCTCCTTCACCGGGGGACACATGTGGGGACACCTTCTCCTCTGGGGGCTCCTGAGCCACCAGCTCAGCTGCCGCGACAGGAGAAGGAGCAGCAGGGGTGACGCGCGGGGTGTGTGGGGTGCTCACATCTCGGTGGGGCCCAGGTTCAGCTCCTCGGGGCCACTCAGCACCACTTTCTCCACCACCACCTCGTGCAGCGGCCACAGCGGCTCCTTCAGGTACCGGCGCTCCAGGTTCTGCTCCAGCGCCGCCAGGCGCAGCACGGCCAGGTCCAGGGGGTTGGTGAGCTCCCGGCGCAGCGGGAGCCCGTCCCGCCGGCTCCGCACCGTGATGTCCTCCAGGGGCTCCACCTTGTGCTCGCAGTACCTCAGGTCGTCCCGCGTCGAGTCCGGGCTGGGGCACGTCCAGCCCTGCGGGGAGGACAGCGGGGTCAGGCGGTCAGTTGGGTCAGCGGGGAGGGGGTCACTCGGCACCGGGATCAGCCACCCCGAGCACCCACCCGGATCTGCAGGTCGGCCATGAGGACGCGCTGCTCCAGCTCCTCCACCCACTGCAGGACGCCCAGGTCGGTCTCGTAGGCTCTGTCCGGCACTGACCACTGAGCCAGGGCTTCCTGAGACACCGCGGCTGCTGCCGAGTCTGGGTGCGGGTGGAAGATGGGGTCTGGAGGGGAGAAAAAGGGGGTCAGGGACAGGGGACAGGCAGTAGAGCCCTGTGTGGGACACAGGGGGAAGATGGGGTCTGGACGGGAGAAAAAGGGGGTCAGGGACAGGGGACAGGCAGCAGAGCCCTGTGTGGGACACAAAGGGAAGACAGAGTCTGGAAAGGAGAAAAGAGGGGTCAGGGATGGAGGACAGGGAGCAGCTCCCTAACCTGGAGGTGCAGGGAGAAGATGGGGGTCCAGAAGGGCACAGGGGAGGACCAGAGGAGGACAGGCAGCAGCCCCCCAGCCTGGTGGTGTGGGTGGCAAGGGGGGTCTGGGGGGCAAACATGAGCAGTAGCCCCCCAGCCTAGAGAGCAGCTGGAAGATGCAGCCTGGGGTACCAGAGGACAAGCTCAAGGGGGGCAACAAGGAGCAGCCCCCTGCCCCAGGGCAGGGCTGGAAGGCGAGGTCTGGGGCGAGGGTAAAGGGTGGGCTCAGGGAGGGAACAAGGAGCAATCCTCTGCCTCAGGGATTTGGGAAGAAGATGGGATCTGGGGGCTCACAGGGGGACAGGGAGGACCCCAAATCCCAGTTGGAAGACGACACTGGGGGCAGGGGGTGGGCTCCGGGGGGTCCGGGCAGCCTCACCGGTGGTGGCGCGGAGGCAAACCTCGCGCAGGAACTCCTTGTGCTTGGTGAGGTGCTTGTGCAGGGCCTTCTCCCGGATGCCGCGCGGGTGCAGCGCCCGCGCCACGGCCTCCAGCTCCTCGGGGTCCCGCAGCCACCACCACCCGCTCTGCATCTCTGCAAGGGCAGTGCCACAGCTCAGCACCGTGCCCGGGGCACCGGCAGCACCACCACGGGGGTCCCGGGGGGGTCCCGGCTCTCACCGGTGGGCACCGGCTGCTCCGTCAGCTGCGTCAGGTACTTCTGCTCGATCTGCTTGAAGAATTTAGTGGGGGGTCTCCCTCGGCGCTTGGGTTGTCCTCCTGGCACGTCCTGGAGCTTTTCCAGGCTGCCCTGGCTGCGGGGGCAGGCGCCGTGGGCCCTGGGGCCGGCGTGCACGGGGGTGGAGGCGAGCAGGGGAGCCACGGGGTCGTCTGCAGGGAGTCCGTTCAGCTGGAGGGACAGGGGGAATGTCAGAGAAGGCAGATGGGGAATTATAAAATATTCTGCTTTAGAAGGGAGCCCATAAGGATTATCACACCTGGATTGTCAGCCCCTGAATCCTGCAGCCCCTCCAATCCTCCAGCCCCTCAATCCCACAGCCCCCCAATTCTCCAGTCCCCCACTNCCCCCCAATCCTACAAACCCCAATTCTCCAGTCGCCCACTCCTGCAGCTCCCCAATCCTGCAGCCTCTCAAACCCGCAGCCCCCAGTCCTGCAGTCTCCCCATCCCTGGAGCTGTTTCCCATCTCACCACCCTGTCAAGAGCAGCAGGACTGAGGCCCCTGTGCCACCACCCCTCTCTGGGTCAGACAGAGGGTCCTACCCCACCCCTTGCAGCTGCCCAGGGAGAATCCCCCTCCCCATACAACCCCTCGGGTTGGGGTGCAAATGTTGGGTGCAGCCCCCCCACGCTGTACCTGCCGTGCTGAGCCCTTGGGGGGCTCCCCACGGCTCTGGCTGCGGGGGGCTGTGGGGGCTCGCGGCGAGGGCTCGGCTGAAGAGGTAGCAAGGGGGGCTCTGTCGTCACAGGGTGTGCGGGGCAGCAGGTTAAACCAGGGCCCCCGTTTCCCCACAGCCTCTGGGGCTCTCTCCTCCTCCTCCTCCTCTTCCTCCTCCATGGGGTCTGAGGGGGCCTCAGGCGGCGGGAGCCCCGCGTCCCCCTTGCCGGGGCTGCTGGCCGGGGTGAGGACGGAGTCCTTGAGCAGGGACGACTGTGTCTGGCTCAGCCAGGACAGGAAGGCCGACTGGCTGAGGTCGTGCTGGCTCTGCCCCAGGGTCTCCGACTCCTCCAGGACCCCGTTGACCGGGGTGGGGCAGGGCCCGCAGTGCTGTGCCAGCTCCTCTTTGCTCTTGCGGGGCCGCCCGCGGGCGCGCGAGGCCGAGGCCGGGCAGCTCGTCCGGCTGGCCACGGGCACGGCCGCCGGCTCCTCCTTCACTGGGGACATGTGCGGGGACACCTTCTCCTCCGGGGGCTCCTGAGCCACCGGCTCGGCTGCTGTGACAGGAGGAACAGGTGAGATGTGGGGTCCTCTCCCAGCTGCCACGAGCCCCCAAAAGGCCCCTTCCCCGCTCACCCTCCGCGCCCTCCACGAAGATGCCGCCCAGGTGGGGCAGGACCCAGTAACGCCGCCGGAACCGGTCCTGGCCCAGGGAGGCTGCACGCAGGGTCTGGGAGGAATGGAGCAGCTTCTTGCGAAAGAACATCTGCCTCTGTGGGGAGAGTGGGGAGTGGTGAGGGGGCTGCAGCCCCCCCAGAGGGCTCAACACCAGCCCTCCAGCACCCGCTCACCTTGGCCAGCTTCTCGATCTGCCGCTCCAGCTCCGGGACACTGGAGGCGGATGTGTCGGCCTGGGGAAGGGATGGATCAGTCAGGCAAGAGACCCCTGAGGTGGCCCCCCACCTCTGCCCCCCAGCAGAGCCCGGAGCACCTCACCTCCTCCTCCCGGCGGGATCTCCTCCCCCGGGTCTCCTCCTCCTCCTCCATCTCCAGCCCCGTGTCCTCAGTCAGGCGGGAGCTGCGCCGGCGCCGGCCGTCCTCCAGCCCCGTGATCTCCGACTCAGGACGGCCCGTTTTCTTGGCCAGGGCGACTTTCAGCCTGCCAGGACACGGTTGGAAGCGTTGGGTACCTGTCCCCCTGCCCACCCCACATCCCCTGGTCACTCCTCGACCTCCAGGGGTGGAGTGGAAGGTGCTGAGGCTGCAAGTGAAGCCCCTTCCCCACCAACCTGCGGAGTCGTCCCTCGATGATCCACTTGTTCTTCCTGTAGCTGGACATGTTCTCCAGGGTCTTGTCGATCTCACTGCACAACACGGGACGGCGGTGGCTGCAGCGGGCAGCTCCAGGAGCGGAGCAGCACCCGCTCCACCATCCAGACCCAGAGGATTCCCGTGCCCCACGCCCGGCCCTACCTGATGATGAGGGCGCTGCTGTTGAGCTCGTTGACCAGGAAGACCAGGATGGCGGCTTTGCGCTCCGGGGGCAGCGCCTGGAAGGGTTTGGTGCGCAGCCCCTCGCACAGCTCCGCGCCCGCCCCGTGCGCCGTCAGGAAGCAGCGCAGCACCTCGGACACGGTGTCGCGGTTCAGGCTGATCTCTGACACCTTCTCCCCCAGGATCTTCAGGGACTGGGCGGAGCAGAGGGGGAGTGGTTTGGGGAGCGCCCACCTTTGCCTCCATGGGGGTTTGACAGGAGGGGGTTCCTGCCCATAGGTGGGCCAGGGGTGTTTTGGGTCCTCCCGCCACAAGGACACCCCAAAAGCTGCTGGGGGTGAGGAGGGGGCTGGCCACAGGGAAGGAGAGCAGCACATCCCAAATATAGGATCCCCTGTCCCGAGTTTTGCAGTCACTAACAGCCCTAGCCAAGGGAGGGGAAAAAGGAGAGAAGACGGTGAAAAGGGGAGAAAGAAAGGGAAAAGGAAGGGAAGGAAAGTGAAAGCAGAGGTAAAAAAAATAAATAAAAAGGCAGTGAGAAGAAAAGGAAAGGAAAAGAAAGAAGAAAGGAAAGGGAAAACAGGGGGAAGAAGAGAGGCAGAAAAAAAAGGGGAAGGCGGAAAAAGAAAGGTGACTGAAAAAGGAAAGGGGAGGACAAAAGGGAAAGAGAGGGAAGGAAGCGGAGAGTGGGGGGAAGAAAGAGGAAGGAAGAAAAGGGATGGGGAAAATGGAAAGGGGAAGGAAAAAATGGAAAGGGGAAAAAGGAAAATGAAGGGAAGGGGGAGAAAGGAAAGGAGAAGAGGGAAAAATAAGGAAAAAGAGAAAAATAAGGGAAGGGGGAACAGGGGTGAAAGGGAAAGACTCATCTGACTTGGTGGGGGGAATCTCACCTAACAAGAGGCTCTCAGATGGTGGGGAAGGGGGTCTCACCTGGCCGGGAAGGGGGTCTCACCTGGCAGTAGGGCGGCAGCCCAGGGTCACAGAGCGCTGCCTGCAGCAGCCTCACCAGCAGGTCCTGCAGCTGCCCCGCGCCGGGGGCCACCCCCAGCAGCCCCTCCTGCAGAGCACCCAGCGTGGGCACGTCCCGTGTCGGCTCCAGCCCCAGCACCTTCCCGTAGCTCTGCAGGAACTCCACCACTGTCAGGCAGTCGGAGAAGGCTCGGCTGGGCAGGACGAGCCCCGGGATGCGGGAGAAGGCTGGAAGGGGCTGTGGATCAGGGAGAGAAGAGAGGTGGAGGGATCAGAGCCAGCTGGCAGCTCCCCATGGTGAGGTTTCTGAGCCCCCCTGCATAGCCCACCTCGTGGTCCCCCAGGCACATGTCCTCCGTGGGCTTCTTCATCTCCTCCAGGATGAGCTGCTGCCGCTGCCGCTCCTCCAGGCGCCGCTGGGCCAGCTGCCCCTTGTCTGCCTTCCGAGCCCCCTTGCCCTTCTTCTCCTTAGGCCGGGCCTTGTCCTTGCCCTTCTCTGGCTTCCCCTTCTTCTCCTTGGCCTGGGTCAGAGCCCGCATGTGTGGGGGAACAAAGGTAAGGGGGAAAATCCATCTTTGTTTTTCATCTCCTCCCTCTCCCCGGCATACCCGTGCCCATGGACTCACCTTGGATTTCTTCTTGGCCTCCTTGGCCCTGGGGGCTTTGGCCTCCTGCTTCTGCTTGTTCTTGGCCTGAGGGGAGGACACGACCCGCTCAGGGACCCCCTGGACCAGGGAAACCCCCACCCAAATCTGAGCAGCACCCCAGCCCCCTGCCCGCACCTTCCGCCTCATTTTCTTCTTGATCTTGCTCATTTTCAACTTATCCTCCTCGCTCAGCACCTCTAGGGGGACACAGAGGGAGAGTGGACATCAATCTGGCGCCAGGATCCCACCAGGGCCAGGCTGTGAGGGGCTTCCCCAGTCCCCTCACACCAGGCCTGGGAAGGGGGTACCTTGTGCCTCCAGCCTCTTCAGCAGCCGTGCGTCAGTCTTGCTCAGCAAATCCACCATCCTGACCTTGGGCGGGCGGCCCCGGCCCCGTTTGGTGGCCGGGGGCTCCCTGGGCTTGGCCTTCTCGGCGTTGCGGGGCCGGCCGCGCTTGCCCGTGATGGCCTGGATGCGCCCGGGGATCTCCTCGGGGCTCAGCTTCACCCACTGCACACCCTGGGGGACACGAGGTGGGGTCACCCCCCGGCACAGAGCGAGGTTGGGGGGAACAGGGGGGCTCGGCAGCCCCCAGACCCACCTCTGGCGTGTCCCGCTCCTCGTAGAAGTCTCCCACGGGCATGCGGGGGCTGAAGCTGAAGTGCTCACGCCGGACATCCTGCACCATGTTCCTGCTCAGGTACTGGGGACAGGGAGGAGGAGGAAGGCCGTGAGGGGATCTCAGCGCTCTGGGTTCACCGCAGCCTCCATCAATCCTGGGCTTTGTGGGGCTGTGGTGGGACCAGAACCCCCCTCCCGCTGTCCGCAGGGGCCGCACCTTGATCACCTCCGGGAACTGCTTCATCCTCTTCCCGCAGGGGCCGTAGTACCACGTCTCGCCCTGCCAGCGATGGTTCCCCTTCTTGATCCGAACCTCCCGCCTCCACCTGGGCACGGCAGCGTCAGCCCGGGGCCGCGGGGCAGGATGGGGCCGGGGCACGATGGGGAGGGGGCGGGATGGGGCCGGGGCACGATGGGGAGGGGGCGGGATGGGGAGGGGACGGGGGCGGGGACAGGACGGCCCGAAGGGGGACAATATCAGCGACAAGACGGGGAGGGGATGGTGGCAGGGACAGATCAGTGGGAGGGGTTGGGGATGGGGACAGGAGCAAGATGGGAAGGGGAGGGGGACGGGGACAGGACGGGGATAGTTCCAGGAGCAGGATGGTGCGAAGGGGACTGGACTTTTTGAGGCAGGATGGGGAGGGGACGGTGGGAGGGGGCCAGGAACAAGACAGGAGAAAGGAAACAGGGTCGGGGGCAGGACGGCCCGACGGAGACACCCCACGTACCCGTGCTGCAGCGGGAAGCGCACCTCCTCCTGCGTGGCGATGCGCCGCCGAGGGACATCACCTGCGGGGAGGGGACAGATGGGACGATGCGCTGGCGGCCGGGGGGCCCCGGTGGGTCAGCCCAGGCGGGGTAAGGTCGCGGCCATACCTGCCCCCGAGGCACTGAGCGGGGCCGTCTCTTCGCTCTCTCCCTCTCCTTCTGGCGCGGCCGAAGTCTCCGGGCAGCTGTCGGCAGCCTCTTCCTCCTCCTCCTCCTCTTCTTCCTCCTCCTCCTCCTCCTCCTCCTCCGCAGACGGGGCCGGAGACTCCGGCTCCAGCGGAGGGTCGAGCTCCAGGGACCCCGACTCCCGCAGCCCCGCGTGGTCGCCGCTGTTCAGCTCGGCGTTGTCGCCTGAGGAGCCAAGGTCGGGGACGTCACCGGACACGTCACGGGGGCTGCGCGTCCCCTCCCTGCACTGCCCGGGGGCCTCGGGGGTGCCAGAGATGGGGCTGGCACACGGTCCATCCCTCGTGGGGAACAAGGAGGGGTGACCCCCCTGGCTGTGGGGGACACCGGCCCACGCCGGGGCCGCACGTACCGTGCAGGGCGGGCGGCGAGCCGGGGCCATCGAGCAGCGGGGCCGGCGAGGGGCTGGCGGGCAGCAGGCTGAAGGGGCCGGCATGGAGTGGGGGGCTGGCGGTCAGGTCGGGGGGCTCCTCCAAGGAGGACTTGTCGCTCACCAGCTGCGAGTCGTCCATGGCGTACAGGTCGCCGGTGCCGGGGTCTGGGGAGGGGGGTGAGCACCAGGGCTGGGGATACTCGGACCCACATCTCCGCTCCCGGGGAGTGGGGTTTGGAGAGGAGTGGGGGGGGGTGTGTGGAGTGGCCGAAAAGGCTCCGGCAGCAGAGGGGTTAAAAGGGGTTTGGGCACCCCCCCCCAGCCCCGCCTCCTCCTCTGGGAAGCGGAGGAGCCCAAAATGGCCGTGGCGATGCTCAGCAGCGCGGAAGTTCAGGCGCTGAGTAACCGCCTCGTCACGGAGCTGGGAAGGACGGGAAGGAAGGCAGGGAAGGCCGGCAGCGCGGCGGGGACGCGGGCCCGCCCCTGCCCCCGGAGAACGCCGCGGCCATCGCCGCCTCCATCGCCTCCTCTCCACGCGGGGACCGAGAAAGGCTGGCGCTGCTGCCCGGGCACCGCTGCCAGGGAATCGTTGTGCCCCCCCTGCCCCCGGCGTCCTGCCCCACCACAGCCCCGACACCCCCTCCTACCTCTGGCCAGGGACTCGAAGGGCTCCAGGGGGTCCTCGCTGAGGATGTGGGTGTCCTCCAGCCGCGAGGCGATGGGTGACGCGTCCCCCAAGCACCCCCTGTCCCTGGGTGCCAGGACGGGCCCCTCCGGCCCCAGCGAGCCCGTGGCAGCGGCTGCAGCCCCGTTGTAGCTACAGATCTTCAGGTCTGAAGGGAACAATCGACCGAAAACAGACCCTGAGACGTGACGGTGACAGAGCTGGGGGATCCCCACTGCTGTTCCCCGAGCTGGGACACCCAGCCCTCCATGGCACTGGGCAGTGACACCCTGGGCTGTGCCCAGCCTGGTTTTACAAGACCCCAGCGCCTGCTCCAAGCTGTGAGCAACCAAACCCCGTCCAGGACACTGAGCAGGCGAGTCAGAGCAGCTGGGATTCACCAAGGAACACAATGCCCAACTCGACCAGGATCCAGCACCCACCTGCCAGGGCCCCAGCGCCCCATCCCAGAGCTCTGCCAGCCCTCCCGGGCTCCTACCTGGCTGTGCCTCCTCCAGCTCCTGGCTGCCCACCAGCCCAGCCCCATTCTCCACAGTGGTGGTGGTGGTGGTGGTGGGCATCTCTTTGGCTGCACCATCAGCGTCTCCCTGGCCGGGGTCCGGCTCGTCCGGAGCCAGCGGGAAGGGCTGCGTGTCCGAGCTCAGTATGGGCGAGGACTGACCCGCCGCGTAGAAGCCGTCGGGCCCGTTCTGCATCAGCTCGAAGCTCTGCTCGTGGAAGGAGTCGTAGAGCTCCTGCGAGTCGAAGTTCAGCCCCATGGGCCCAGCGGTGCCGTTGCCCCAGAACTCCTGCCCGGCCGCCCGCAGGTTGGTGCCATGCCCCGGCGACGCCGGCCGGGACCCCCCGGCCACGCCGTTGAGGGGGAACTGTCCGAGGGCGGGCGGGGCCCCGTCCTTGAGGCCGCCGGCGGGCGCGTAGGGCGAGTAGTCCCACAGGCAGTCGTAGGCGCGGAGAGGCTGGGCCCCGGCAGGCGCAGAGCCGGGAGAGAACGTCCCTGAAGTACCGGGGTGGGATACAGTAGAGAAGCCATTGACATTCATGCCCCCGTTCAGACCTGCGGAGGGACGGCGAGGTCAGTGCTGCGGGGTCAGTGCTGCGGGGTCAGTGCTGCGGGGTCTCTCCAGTGGGTTTGAGATGGATCAATGACCAGGCCGGGCAGCTGCCAAAGCCCTGTTCATGTCCCCTCTCCATCCCTGGTCCCCGTTTGCCAAACCGGCTCCACCACGGGCTCCACCGGCACCGGGCCGAGCGCCGCAGGACGCCGGGGATTAGCCGAGCGCTTGGCAGGGCTGTGCCGGATCAGCTGACCGGCCAAATCCACGCACGGCCCCTGTGCCGGCGCCGCGGCTTTTCTAGGCCAAGGCGGCGGCAGGGACGGGCAGACCCCGGCCCTGGCCCCGCGTGATGGAGCTGCCGCCGGCCACGGCTCCTCCGTCCCTGCCGGTCCTCTGTCCCTCTGTCCTCTCTGGCTCCACAGCCACCCCATCCCTGCAGCCCCCCTCCATCCCTGTGTCCCCTCTGGCTCCACAGCCACCCCATCCCTGCAGCCCTCCCATCCCTGTGTCCCCTCTGGCCCCATGGCCACCCCATCCCTGTGTCCCCTCTGGCCCCATGGCCACCCCATCCCTGCAGCCCTCCCATCCCTGTCCCCGTGGGGTCACTTACTTTTCCCTTGTGGGGGGAAGCTGAGCGGGGAGCTGTGGGTGAAGGGGGAGTCCCCTGAGGCAGGCGTGGGTTTCGGTCCTGAGGCAGTGGGTGCAGAGGAAAGGCCAGTGAAGTTAAAATGGTTGTTTGTTTCCATTTCTGCGTGAGGGAGAAGATGCACCAGGGTCATTCACTGGTATGGACTGGGGCTCTCAGAGTGGTGATCCACCCACCACTGACCCCCCGTTCCCTCTCCCTGCAGTCCCCCAGCCTGGGGCTCGAGGGCTGGGGAGGGTGAGGAGTGACAATGAAGTCCCCTGGGACTGAGCTGCCACCTGTGCTGCGGTCTGGCCCTGGTCCAGCCACCCCAGCTGGATAAGTTGCCACCTGCTTGAGCACAGCCTGTCACCAGCGTCCCCAGGGACGGCCATCGCCAAGGTGTGATCGCTGTGTGCCACCATCCCGGGGTGACACCGTGGGGGCTCCCAGCCCAGGACCCCCTCAGAGTAGCTCTGTGACCCCATGAGGACCCAGCATAACCCAATGCTCCCAGCACAGGAATGACCCTGTGGTGACAGACAGTGTCCCCGCCATCCCCCCTAAGATGGAGGAAACCCCACACCCCACCCCCCAGGCACAGCTCCAGGGTTTGAGGCCAGAGCAATCGGGAGCTGAAGCCCCAGTACTGGCTTGGACAGGAGCCTGGTGACCTTCAACCCCCAGGAACCCCAAATGCTCCCTCAACCACGAGGCCACAAGGAGGGATCCTGGTGGGTGCAGCCCCAGGACGGGGCACGGGGGGAGCAGAGGCCCTGCAAGCCCAGCAGATGAGGTGGGAGCCCCAATGCTGGTGGGGACCCACAGGGACACCCCGCAGAGCTTCCTCTGCTGGCAACTCCTGGTTGTGCCACGCTTGCCAAACCCGCCACCGGCCAGGGTGGCACCGACCTCTCCGGAAGGGCCAAGGCTGCCGCACTCGGCACTTCAGCAGTGGCTGGTGGCACGGCCCGTGTCGAAACCAGGATTTCATCACACCCTCACCCGCCTCAGCTGGTGCCCTGGCAGGGGCCAGAGGGGCCACTGAGCCTGGCCAGGGCCACCGGTGATTCATCCACCGGAGAAACCCGTATGGGCGGTGACGCAGCTGCCACACGAGCGTGGCTCCCGGACATCCCGGGATGGACCCGCAGCCGCCTCCCCTGAGCCGTGAACCGGCCTCTACCCTGACCCAGCTGGGACCCCCGGGCGTGGGGACACCGGCAGCGGCGGGGCTGGAATAAGGAAAAGCCTTTCCGGTCCCACCCTGCGTGTGATGTGCCGGCCAGGAACGCGCTGCCGGCTTTGGAGGTCAGAGGAGGCGGCCAAAGGGACGTGCCAGAAGCGGGCAGGTGGCGGCTGCAGGTCGCAGACTGAGGTGGACTGGGATGGTCTGGGCACGTGCCAGGGTGGGGAGGAGGCCGGGAGAAAATAAAAGCCAGCAAGGTGGGAATGTCACCCTTGCTCCCAGGGACACCCCGGGCCCTGCAGAGGCCAGAGCCGCCCTTGGCATCCCTGGGAGCTCAGCCAGTGCCGGGTGCATTGTGGACACTGGTCATCCATGGCCATCCACGGCCACCCATCACCTCCCACCGGCACCGGGGCTCCCGTGGCCCCGCTCCCCCCACCCTGAGCCACCGAGTGTGGAGCTGAAACTGGGCCACGGTGCGAAACCGGAGCCGGGCGAGGTGAGGAGGGCGAGGGGCAGGAGCCTGGGGATGGCAGCACTGCGATGGTGGGTGACAAGGCAGGCCCCGCTGACCCCGGCTCTTGTCACACCGGGCACGGCCGACGTGGCAGCGACACTGGCCCGGGTGTCAAACCCGGTGGCGGCGGCACCCAGTGGCCCCTGGGATCCCCGCGGGGACAGTGGTGCCAGGACTGTCCCCGGCAGCTGAGCTGGGGGGGGGCAGAGCTCCAGGCTGGGGGGGAACTGTCGGTGCCGTGGAGCCGGTCCCGCTCCTCGGGCAGAGAGCTCGCCCCACCCCGGTTCTGCGGCCCCCCCGGCCCGGTGGCACCGGGAGGCCCCGGGAGCGTGACGCGACCTGATTAAAAAGGACGTTTCAAAAACAACGAGACGCAACAACCGGCTGCCATTTCCCGGCCACTTCCTGCGGGGACGGACACACGGGGGGACACGGGACCGGCCCCCCCCCGGCCCCGCAGCGCCGCACCCGGCGGGGACCCCCCGGTTCCTGCGGCAAGGACACCCCCAGCCCCTTCTCGCAGCCCCACCGCCGGGTCTCCGGGGATGGGGAGGCTCGGTGTCCGCGCCCCCCCCGCCGCCGCAGGGTGGTCCCGGTCCCGGAGAGTGCGGTGGGGGGGGGACACAGACGGGGGGTGCGAGAGGGGAGGGGGCTCCCCCCGAGCTACGGGATAGGGGTGCGGGGGAACTGCACCGGCCACCGGGAACGGGGCTCGGGCTCCCCGCGGGTCTGGGCCCTTGGCCGCTGCACCAGGAGGCGAACGGGTGGGTCGCTAGCAGCCGGTAACGGAGGAGGAGGTGGGGGGGGTCACGTCATGGAACCGGGATGCGCAGGGGGAAGCGGGGAAAGGACAGCGTCTCACCGAGCTCGGGAAAGCGGAGCGGGGTTCCGCCGCCGCCAGGCCTAAACCGCCGCAACCGACCCCCCCGCCCCCGCCGCCCGGGCCGTTAACGGCCCGTTACCGCCTGCCCCCCCCTCCTGCTCCGCCGCGACCCCGCACCTGGCAGGCGGCGGCGCGGGCCCGGCTCAGGCGGCTCGGGGCGGGGGGCGGCTCGGCATGGCGCGGCCCCTCCGCCGCACCGCGCCGGGCCGGGGCCCCTCCGCTCCGTTCCGCTCCGGTACCGGGCCGGGCCGCGGAGCCGAACCCGCGGCCGCGGCAGGAAGCGCCTCGCGCCGCCGGGCGGTCCCGGGACCGCCCCCGTCCCGTCCCGTCCTTCCCCCCCCCCCTCCCCCCGTACGTCACGGCGGCCGCAGTGGCGTCACCGGGAGCGGCGCCGCCGTGGCGTCACCGGGGGCGGGCGCGCGCCCACGTGGGAGGGGGATCCCCGCCCCCGGCGGGGTCAGGGCGGGGGGAATCCCCACGCGGGGACGCCCCCCTACCCCTGGCTCCGGGACCCCCGGTTCCCCCCGGGGCTCCCCCACCGCGTACCGGCACCCGCCGCGAACGTCCCCCCCCGGTTCGCCTCCCCCCCCCGGCGCTCTCTCGTTCGTTCTCCCCTCGCTCCCCGCAGCCCCGGCTCGACCCCCGGGAACGGCGGCGCACCGGGACCGGGACCCCGCCGGACAGCGGTGCTCCCCGGTTCGGCCGCGGGGACACCGGCCCCCCCCAGCTCCCCCCGGCCCCCGGGATCCCCGGTGACGTCACGCGGCACCGGCCGGGCCGCGCTGCGCAGGGCCCGGGGGCGACACCGGCTCCGGGGGCGGCGAGGGGAGAAGGGGGTCCCGGTGCGGGGGGGTCGTCCCGGTGCGGCCGCAATGGAAGTAGGGGGTGGGGGAGGAAGGGTGTCCCTTCCCGGTGCGGGGCAGGGGAGCCCGGTGCGGGGGTTCCCCGCCTGGTGGAGGCTGCCGGGGGTTTGGGGAGGTCCCGGTACAGAGCCGGGGGTCCCGGTGCAGTTGGCCCGGTCTCAGGGGGTCCCGGTATAGATCCGGGGGTCTCTGTACAGCCATCCCAGCCCCATAGGGAGTCCCGGTGGGTCCCGGTATCTCCGTCCGCGGGTCCCGTCCTGCGCGGTGCGTACCTGGGGGGGCGGCGGGGGCGGCCCGCACCAGCCCCGGTGCCCGCCCGGCCCGGTGCGCTGCGGTGCCGGTGCCGGTGGCGGAGCCGGGCGGGGCGCAGGTGCTCCCGGCCCCGCGTGATGTCAGCGACCGCCGCCGCCCCCTCCGCCACCGGGGCCGCGCCGCCATTTAAAGGGACCGCCGCCCTCCGTGGGGTGGGGGGGGTGACGGGGAACGCCCCCCCAAACCGGGGCCACGCCGCGGGACCCCCGGCTGCCGCCCCCGCGGGGACACCCCCGGGACCCCGCTCTTCCGTGGGGTTGAGCAGAACCCGTCACCGGGGGGGTTACCGGCGGAGCAGTGACCGGGGGAGGGGTCTCGGGAGTTGGGGGTGGTCCTGGTACCCTCGGGGGGATGTTCCCCAGCCCCGCACTGGGAGAGGTCGGGCCGGAGCGGCCCCCGTGAGACCCCGGGGACAAAGTGGCAGCTGCCGGGCCCTGGCCGGGGCGGCTCTTTGTGCCTCGAAATGGAGGAGCTGGAACTGCGCGGGGGGGGGCGGGTGGAGTGACAGACTGGGACAGACAGACGGACACGAGGCTGGGCAGCGACACAGAAACAGCATCTGTCACCCCCCGGGCTGTGCCGGCAGTGGAGGGGCAACGCTGCTCTGGGGAGGGAAGAGGGGGCTCCTCCCCTCCTGGAGACCCCATAGGACAAAGGGGGACTCTTCATCCTGCTGGGGATCCCCCAAGGCTGGGGGTTCCCACACTGCTGGAGCAGCTGAGACAGAACCCGGCACAAACCCCCATGGAGAGGATCCTGGGGCCAGTGGGACCCCCAGAGCTGGGGGGGCTCACAGGACTTTGATTCCTCCAGCCCCCTGAGAGCACGAGCCACAGCACGCAAAGCCTGTGAAACGTTTTCACCGATGTTTTATTGGAAATGTTAAATACTGGGGGTCCGGCCCCAGCGGAGCCGGGGGTGAGGGTGGTCAGGGGGGCTCAGGCGTGTTCCTCTGCCAGCTTCTCTGCCTTGGCCACCGCCTCCTCGATGGGCCCCACCATGTAGAAAGCCTGCTCAGGCAGGTGGTCGTATTCACCTGGGGGGACACACGGTGTCAGGGGGGAGTGGGAGGCCCAGGCAGGCTCCCCCATGCCCCCCAGGGGCTACCTCACCTGCCAGGATCTGCTTGAAGCCCTTGATGGTCTCTTTCAGTGGCACCAACTTGCCCATGTGGCCGGTGAAGACCTCGGCCNNNNATGGCGATGATGTCCTGCAGCGACTTGTAGTCCTGGGGAAGGGGACGCAGCAGGTGAGTGGCCAGTGCTGATCCCCCACCCCAGCACCCCACAGAGAGGGGCTGCCCCAGACTCTCACCTGCAGGATCTTCTGCACACCACGAGCCACGTCGTAGTGCTCGGGCCCCACGATGTTGGGGTCCATGATACGGGAGGTGGAGTCCAGGGGGTCCACGGCTGGGTAGATGCCCAGCTCAGCGATGGCACGGGACAACACCGTGGTGGCGTCCAAGTGGGCAAAGGTGGTGGCGGGCGCAGGGTCAGTCAAGTCGTCAGCCGGCACGTAAATAGCCTGGGGACGCAGAGGAAAGGGGACAGTGGGTCCCAGGCAGGTGACACAGCCCCCCTGCAGGACCCTGGGACTGCTCCTGCCCTCACCTGCACGGAGGTGATGGATCCCTTGCGTGTGGTGGTGATACGCTCCTGCATGGTGCCCATGTCAGTGGCCAGCGTGGGCTGGTAGCCCACAGCCGAGGGGATTCTGCCCAGCAGGGCTGACACCTGTGAGGGGACAGAGCGTGAGGCACAGAGCACGAGGGGCTGTGCAGGTGGGGGACAGGTGACCCCGCCCCGTGCCCAGCACAGACCTCGGAGCCGGCCTGGGTGAAGCNCCTGAAGTACTCGGCCACCGTCAGCCCCGTCAGGGCCACCCTGGCACGGGCACCCGGGGGCTCGTTCATCTGCCCGTAGACCAGGGCGACCTGCGGGCGGGAGCCTGGGGTCAGCACGGTGTCACTGCCACGCTTGGCACAACGTCAAGGGACCCAGAACCTCCCCAGGGGACTCGCTCAAGGTCTCTGCACACCTTGGAAGTGGCATCTTTCAGGTTGATGACCCCAGACTCAATCATCTCGTGGTACAAGTCGTTGCCCTCACGGGTCC
>VZDJ01000009.1:103986-126314 GCA_008694505.1 Cyanoderma ruficeps
CCACGTTGTTGATGAGCTCCATGATCAGCACAGTCTTGCCGACACCGGCACCTCCAAACAAACCTGGGAGGGGGGGGAAATAAGGGTCCTGTTCAGTCCCAAGCCAGCCTGGCTGCCCCAAGGGTCTCCCTTCAGCTCTTTCCTCCTCAGATACAAAAAGAGTTGCTTCAGCAAGCTCAGGAGAACGAAAGTCATGGAGTGAATCATCAGTGAAGGAAAAGTTCCTCAGAGGAACTGCTGGAAATCCCAGAGGGACCATCAAGTGCCCGCTCCCCAGACCCAGCCCTGCTCTGGGGGTCACGTACCAATCTTGCCACCCTTGGCGTAGGGAGCCAGCAGATCCACCACCTTGATCCCTGTCACCAGGATCTCCTGCTCCACGCTCATCTCCACGAACTCAGGGGCCTCGGCGTGGATAGCAGCAAACCTGGAGCAGGAAGAGGAGAGGAAGGGGGTGGGCAGCTGCTCTGACCCCCCTCCCAGGCTGGGGGCTGGTAGGGGACAGTCCCCACTGTGACCCAGGAGAGGCAGAGCCACCTCCCTGCTCACACCTGGTGTGTCCTCCAGCCCCTCATCACTCACTGTTTGGTCTTGATGGGGCCCCTCTCGTCGATGGGTTCCCCAATTACATTCATGATCCTGCCCAGGGTCTCAGGGCCCACGGGAATGCGGATGGGAGCACCAGAGTCCAGCACCTTCTGTCCCCTCACCAGCCCTTCTGTACCGTCCATGGCAATGGTGCGCACAGTGTTCTCCCCTGCCGAGGCCCAAGGACAGCACAGTCACCACAGTGTCCTCAGGCTGACTCTGGGGACAGCTGCTGGTGGCTTCCCCAGGCCCTGCCAAGGGGACGTTCTGCTGGCAGAAGAACCAAGAGGAGCAGCAGGAATAAAATAGCCCTGAGGAAAATTGAGCCCTGCAGCCACAGCCCTCGGGGCAGCCATTTTCCTCCTCCTCAGATTGAAATCCGTGGCTTCAGCAAGCTCAGGAGAACGAAAGTCATTGGAAACATCATCACAGGAGGACCCCTCCCCATCCCCTCCTCCTTCCCCGTGCCAGCTGCTCACCCAGGTGCTGAGCCACCTCCAACACCAGCCGCGTCTCCCTGCCCTGCACCTCAAGGGCGTTCAGGATGGGGGGCAGCCCCTCGTCGAACTGCACATCCACCACGGCCCCGATGACGGCCACGATGCGGCCGGTGGTGGAGCCGGCCTTGGCGGCGGGGGCTGCCTGGGCGGCATAGTCCCGTCCTGGGGGGAGAGGGACGAGTCAAGGTCGGCCGGGGCAGGGCAGCTCCGGGTTCCCCTGCAGGCCTTGGGGTGTGCCCGAGACCCCTGAACCTCCTTCGGGGCACCCAGGACCCCCTGAACTCCCTTCCTCAGTGCACTGTGGATGCCCGTACCCTGCTTGGTGCACCCTCGACACCCTCTCTTGAAGCACCCAGCACCCCTTGGCCCTCCCTCAATGCACACAGGACCCCTGCACCCCACGCTGGGTACACCCGCAGCCCCTGCACCCCCTCAGCACACCCAGGACCCCCTGAACCCCCTTCCCTCAGCGCACCCAGGACCCCCTGAATCCCCTCCCCCCGTACACCCGCATTTCTGCAGCCCCTGAGTGCTCCCCACGCCCACCCGCTCAGGGCCGCTGCTCCACTGCCGCAGCCCATCCCGCCGCCCTGCTCGCTTGGCACACCCCACCCCATCCCGGTAACGGGGGCCTGACCACCGGCACCCCGCGTCCCCCGCCCGCGCGGGCCCCAAGGTGACCCCGGCCCGCCCAGCACTCACGCGCCCCGACGGCGACAGCCGGGGCGGCCCCGCGGCCGAGGAGAAGCGGGAGGAGATCCCGGCCCGGGGCGGCCCCGCGGGGCAGCAGCGGCCGGGCCGCGGCGGCGGCGGCGGCGGCGGAACGACCCGCGAGCCCCAACATGGCGGCGCCGACTGAGCCCCGCGTCTCGCCCGCCCCTCACGGCCCCCGCGGGGCGGGGCCGCCGAGCCGCGCGTCACCGCCGCACCGTGCGCCCATTGGCTATTCCGCCGAGAGGCGCCGGGAGAATTCGCGCTCCCATTGGTCGCACTCATGCGGCGCCCGCTCTGCGCCTCCTCGCGATTGGGTTTTGCATCCATCCGTCAAAACGCGCTGCGGGCTGATAGGGCGGCGTGGTGGGAAGGGGCGTGCCCCGGGCGAAGGTCAGCGGAAGTGGCGGCGCACGTGTCCCGCGCTTGTCCTTGGGCGGGCGCCGTGACCGCGGCCGAGGCCGCACCGGGCCCGCCTCCGCCTCGTTTGCGTTCTTGCTCTACCCGCGGGGCCGCCCTTCACCGGGCAGGTGTCCGCCCCGCACGGCCAAGGGTCACGGCACCGCCCCGCCCAGACACCGTGTTCGCCTCACGCCCCGGGTATCACCGCAGTGCCCCCGGGGACCGCCCCGCACCGGGCTGACCCCGCGGCACCAGTTCCTGCTGTCCTGCAGACACCAAAACGCCACCGCACCCGGTGGGACTGAGGACCACCGCACCATTTCTCCCCCACCCCTCAAAGGAAGGGATCCCACCCTCCTGCCTCCCCAGGGGAGGGGAACCTGCCCCACCGACCCCTCTTGTCCCTAAAGGGAGGGAACTCCACCCCACCCACACCTCCCGGGAGGGGATCCCACCATACCGANACTCCACCCTACCGACCCCTCCCGGGAGGGGATCCCCCCCCACTGACCGCCCCCCCTGCCCCCGCGGAGCTGAGGAATGCACAGGGCCCAGGCCGAAGGAGAGCCAGGGAGTCTTCAACAGTTTATTAGAAAGAATGCAGACATTAAAAAAATCCCAGCTGCTCTGAACATAAATTGAGGTTTTTCAGCCCGGTTTCGCAGGCGCCCGCGCGCCCCACGGTCTGTCACTTGCTGCCAAACCCACAGTGCAAATACGATTTGGTCTAAATGTACAGATTGACAAGCAACAATGTACAGCCACTCGCACCCCGGGCGAGGAGGTGGAAAAGGTTTGGGGGGTCACACGGGACCAGGGGCAGGCTCCGGCCGCCGGCACCGGTCGGGGCTCGGGGGCGAACACCAAAACGAGGAGAATTTTGAACTTTTCTTTTTCGATACAAACTTTTTTTTTTTAGTGGAACAGACCTGAAGACACCACAGAGGGATGCGCCTCGCCTGCTGAATTTGGGGAGCCAATGACAACAGTTTTTTGTTCCCGGTACAAATGGACAATTTCAGGCCATGGAAGAGGTGGGGGAAATGCTCTTTTACCACTCAAGTGTTAATTCAGGGTTCTGCCGTTGTAATTTTATCTGCTACGAGGCAAGGAGGCTCTGTAAACTTTATTGCAACTGTTCTGAACGGATTGCCTACACCTCAATTGGGTTGGTTTGGGTTTGTTTTTCTTTTTTTTTTTGGTGTTTTTGGAAGTCTGGAAAACGGTTCATGCATAAACGTTATTGCCTCTCCTGGCTTTAAGACCGCCCCGTGCCATGGGACACACCTACCATCAGTGAAGCCATTTAAAATGGACTGAAAATGGGTTAAAGGATGCAGGATCTCCCTTTAGGGCTATCAACTCAGGAATTCTTATCTCAATTATGAAATGTTGTGATGAACTTCTTTCCCCAAAACCCTGAAGACGACAGTTTGCCTTACTCCAGATCCGGCATTTCTAGAGGGAAAAGAGAGAATTAGTGGGTTTAGGGTCGGTCTGTGGGGTTTTGTATTTTGCTTGGTTGGTTTTTAAAAGCTCCCAGGGCACTATTATGTCACAAGGGACACGAGCAAGACGACCTGGCCTCCAACCAAGGAGGTCACGGGGCAGTTTGGGGCCTCTGCCCTCCCCTCTGGCTCTTCCCAAGGGAAAGCTGTGCCAGAACCACCCTGAGCACGTGCTGCTCCTGAAGCCAAAGCCTCCCTGGGACTGCAGCTGCCTGGGAAGGTCAAATTGGTATTTGGAGCTTGCATGGAGAGGCTTTCCCAGATTAGATTTGTCTCCCAGGGCTGGCTTTAGCCAGGATGAACATCTGCCATCCCTGCCCGAGGCCGGCTCGGAGCCTTCAGCAGGTGTGCGAGGGGAAAAGAACAATAACAACAACTTACTTTCATCATCACTGTCTNGAGTCCTGGAAAGGAGAACAAACAACCTTTCAGTGGAGCAGACAGGTCCTCTACCACCTCCCACCCTGCCAGCAAAGAGCTGCTGCTCCCAAATCTGGATTTTGAGGAACTCCAGGTTCCAGAGGACTCGGTGAGCTCAGTTTGGCCTCACTGCAGACCCACAATGACCCCCAGTCACTGCAGAGAGACACAGACACCAAACTGGTGTCCCCAGCACCCTCAGCACCACTGAGAGGACAGGGAAGTGGCCTCTCCAGGTGACATCACCTGTGCAAACAAGGTTTGGGGCTATTTTAGCCTTTTTCAGTGCTGAGGGGTGAGTGCAGGACTCCTGAGCCAGCCCTGCAGGTGTTTACTCCGCCCACATACTCACATCATCTGCCCCATCTACTTCTGGCAAGTCTACGTCGTCGTCTCCTCCCATGTTGTTCATCATCTGCTCAGAGACAGAACAGCCACACTTGGGGGTGAATCCAACCCCACTCTCCACCCAAAACCAACAGCCCCCCCCTTGCTTTAACAGATCATGCAGGAATTACAAAGCGATGGTGTAAAAAAACCCTCGGATTCATTGCCTGGCAACTCCCAAAACTCCAGGAATTTGTCGCTCCCTACCTCGGAAAAGCGATCGAAATTGGACATGTCTTCATCTGAATCATCTTCCCAATCTTTCCAGTTGTTGAAGTCCACGCTGAGCCAGTTGAGCTGCACCAACACCAGGAGTTATTTCAGGACAAAGAATTATTTAAGGACAAGGAAGTAACTGGCTGTCAGTTAGAACAGGCAGATTAACAAGAACTGCCGTGGGATCAGGAGCAGGAAAGTGACCCAAAACTGCTCCAGAATTTGAACATGACCCAAATATTCACTCAATTAAAAGCCAGGGGAGGCAGCAGATGCCCAGACCCACCTTTGCCCTCTCTTTTGTTAACCTTGGCCATGCCTGACCAGACTCTCCTTTTCGTAAACAACACAAGATGGATCTGTCTGTTCTTTTATGCTTTGATTCCTGAAAAAGACCAAATATCCATCAGTACCATCAGGACGACCTTCACCAGGAGCTGCTGACATCCCTCCTTTATCTTTCACCTCTTCCCTTATTCCTTGTCCTGGAAAATACCACCCAGAGAAGCTTTCCTGGATCTGACTTGGAGCTTTTATGTTCTAAGGGGTAATTTTCCCAAAATCTAGGGAGCAGCCTAAAGAACAGATGGTATTTTTTAGGCTGACAGAACCACGGGATGGTTTGGGTTGGAAAGGACATTAAAAACCAAGTTTCAAAGCCTTGCCATGGGCAGGGACATCTTCCACTAGCCCAGGTTGCCCCAACGTGGCCTTTAACACTTCCAGGGATGGAACATCTGCAATTTCTCTGCACAAACTGTGCCAGCCCCTCACCAGCATCAAGAACTCAGGAAGAGTCAGGAGTATACTCACATTTGGATCGATATTATTAAAAAGATCGATTTCATTTAAATGTTTAAAGTTATCGCTTCCTCCAAGACAACTGCAAGAGAAAAAAAATAAATCGGTATTTAGCCCAAAAAACATCTCATAGAACAACCCTCCTTCTCCTCAGCCCTCCCTAGGCCCGAGTTAACTTACCTGAACGTGAGTTTGGACTTTTCAAAATTTACATTTACGTCTTTGCTGTCTTCCACACAGAACTCAATAAAGACGTAGTCCCTCCGGTCGTACCACTTTGCAGAGGCAGGCTGCCTGTGGGCACAGCAGGAACACAAGGGCCTTGATTTTCACCAAGAAAATCCAACCAAAAGAACTTCTTTCCGTGCCTAAAACCCGCATTTCGAGCTTACTGTTATCCTTTGAAGGTGCTTAAAGCTGAAAGGAGAGAGGCAGGAATAAAAAGAAAACTACGCACTCGGTGTGCAACGCCCCCAGAAAGCTGCTGGGAGGAGCCACTGAAATCTGAGACTGAAATAAACGTTTCAGCAGATCAAAATTCTGATAAACTTCAAGATGAGCTACTACAGACTGTGGCAGAAGCTCCACCACCTCCAACAGCTGCACGGGCAAGACTTCAAGAGTGGTTTTTGTCATGCAAGAAGTTAAAACCTGAAGTAAAACTACCAAACCCCCCCTTTTTTTGGGAGGTATTGATACTATAAAAATGGATTTCCTATGATTAAGACCAAATTAAGGCAGCACAGGCTGGAGAATCACTGCTCCAACCTCCTTACCACCACCAAGTACTCACACCGGGACTCCCACGCCCTTTGGAATCCTTCTGCCTTTGCACAACCACCTCAAGAAGCAACAGCGTGTCCAGGAGAGCTGGGAAAGCCTCAGAGCTCTGCACCAAGCCCTGTGTTTGCAGTTCCACCCTGCAGAACTCACCTGCAACGGGCTCTGTGCTCCCTGGAGCGGGGAAAACCACCTTGGCTGGGCTCAGACACCTCCTCCCCTCCCCTTCCAGCCCTTCCCTGGCAACTGAGGCCGAGCCCAGGGAACGCCTGCATTCCAGGAGAACCAAAAGGCCTCCCAGCAGGGCTGTTGCTAAGGCACAGAGGCCACGGGTGTTCTTCACACTTGTTTGTCTTCCCGAGATTCCCCGATCTCGGGAATCACCGATCTCGGGAATCACCGTCAGGGAATCGTGGAATGGTTGGGAGGGACCTTAAAGTTCAGCCAGTGCCACCCCCTGCCATGGCAGGGACACCTTTCACTAGTCCAGGTTGTTCCAAGTCCCGTCCAGCCCGGCCTTGGACACTTCCAGGGATGAGGAATCCTCTGGGAAATCCATTCCAGGGCCTCACCAGTCTCACAGGGAGGTATTTCATCCCAATATCCCACCTTAAGATCCTCTTCAACCATTCCCCTTTTGAAGTATTTCATCCCAATATCCCATCCTAATCTCCTTTTTAACCATTTCCCCTTTATCTGCCATTCCTGTGCCTCGCCAGCCTCACAGGGAGGATTTTTTTTTCCCAGCTGATGCCCCTGCAGGGACCTGCAGTGGGATGAGGTGGAAGGCTCTGAGCTGGACAAGGATCTAAACCAGGGAAGCTGGAGTGACAACGCAAGGTGAGACCCTTTGTGCTGCTCTCTAAGTCAATATCTGACCAAAAAAACAACTTTTCAGACCATTTATTAAGGTGACCTTTGCTAAACTTCCAGATTTTGACTCACCCCATCATCAATTAATTGTTGGCATTGAGCTGTGACACATTTAGCAAAGGCTCCTACACATTTCCTAGGCATGAACCCAACCAAGGCACAGCTCAGCTCCAGCTGAACACCAAACCAGCCACCTCTGAGTTCCCCCGGTGACACAGCTCAGGGGGAGGCAGCAGAATGGCCACAATGCCTTGGGCAGCCCCAACACCTCTTGCAGGTGCCACAACACCTGGGCAGAGATCAATGCCCAAGGATTTAATCTCCAAGAGCATAAAAACACGTGGATTCTGAATTCGGCCTCGAGTTTCAGCTGTTCCAGGGGTGATGCTTCCCCTCACAGCAGCATTTCAGGGAATGTTCATTATCACCTTATTCAGGTGAAACGCAGCAGCGGAGCAGCATTTTTCCCACTGTGGTATTTTTAAACCCTTCTTGGACAGAGACTTCCTCTTTTAACAGGGAATGAAAGACTCTCAAGAGGAAAAGAGGATGAGAAAGGCCCTGCTCTGCTCCCTCTGTGCTGGGAGACAAAATCTCCCCAGCCTGGGGCACTTGGAACGTCGCTCCAGCCCCGTTATCCAACAGAAATCTCAGTGTCCCTGCCTGGATGACGCAGGGGCTGCTGAATGGTGTTAACACTTCCCAGCTCTCAATGTCAATGGAGACATCTCCAGCCTTCCCAGGGAGCCGTGACCTCGGCATCTCCGCCGGGATCGGGGATTTGAGGCACCACCAAAACACACAGCACTTCCAGAAACCCCACTCAGCTCAAGGCAACGCACACACACATCCGACCTGGAGAGCAGTGACACCCCAGAGAAGTTTTACTCGGCCACAATTCACGTTTCTGAACCTAAACCTGCGGCTGTTTCCCTGGGAATTCACCCCCTGGCGTGCTCGGAATGCGCTGGAGCTGCCTCTCCTCCTCCTCTTATCTGCTTTTCCAATCTCAACCTCCCAAAGGGAGGAGGGAAACCTCCCTGCGAGCTTCAGTCAGGACTCACCCGTTCCAACCAGTAACGCAGGACCCGCCGGAGCAGGACCCGCCGGAGCGTTGGGACGAGGCGGAAGCCGCAGCTGCTTTTTTGTCTCCTGCCCACACGGAGATTCCCAGGAGACAACCACAACTGCAGCAGCAGCAGCAGCAAGAGCAGCCCGTGGGGAGCCCTGCACGTGCCCCCAGTGTTCCCACACACCCACGGAAAATCTCCTCTCACGGGCACTGACCCACCACCTGTTACACAGCTCCACCCCGCTCACCAAACCCCGAGGGAGCTCGGCCTCCTGCCAAGGGCATTTTGGTTATCCAGCACCCCCGTGGGATCTGGAAAAGGGAATTTAAACGTGCTCCATTCTGGTGAGGATCTCCTCTGTCCCATCCACCTGCGTTTTGGGGACTTCCTGAGCAGACACAGCCACCCCTGCAGCTCCTCTGGCTCCTGCAGTCCCCACATTCCGATGGCAATCGTTATCCCAGCGCTGTGGAACAGGTTCTAGAAGCTTCCCGACAGCACTGATGGTCAGCGTGGAGGCTCACCTTCACCACAGAGCCCTCAAGGCTCTGCCTGATCCACGGGGGCTCTGCTGGATATCCCTGGGTATATCCTGGTCTCTGGCACGCTGAACTCACCAGTGGAATCTCAAAATCTCCCCATTTGGGGCATTGAGGAAGTTTCCAAACCTGTTCTCGTGTTCTGTCTGTATCCTGTGCCTATGGAACCCCATCTCTGTCTCCTGGAAGTTCCCTGACAGTTCCTACAGCTCGAGGATGCTGCAGGAATCAGACCCTCAACAAGATTTTTCCCCTCCCAGACAGCAATAAAACCTGTTTTACAAAACGACTTTTCCTTTCATTTATACACCCTGAAAAGGCAGGTCTCTTTCATTAAAAAAACCCCTCATTTTAGATTTTAGGTGATTCTATGCAGATGCAGCAGCGCCGCAGTTTCAGGATGATGAAATTTTATAGAAATTACACCCAAAAAAAACCTCCAACTCGATCACAATTCTCTCACTTTCACTCAGGTTAAGATGAAGCACCTCCACTGTTCAGGGTTTCAGAACGAAAGTAAAAGCCTGGCTGGGGGGCAAGGGACCAAAACCCACCAGCCCCAGTAGTTAACGCTGTCCTCAGACTGAATTCCTGACAAACCAAAACCTCGGGAAGTGCTCCTGCCTCCAGTCCTTCCAGCCAGACGTGTGGAGGTCACCGAATCACGGAATGGTTTGGGTTGGAAGGGACCTTGAAGCTCATCCATCCTCCCCCACTGCCACGTGCAGGAACACCTCCAACTATCCCAGGCTGCTTCAAGCCTCGTCCAGCCTGGCCTTGGACACCTCCAGGGATGGGGCATCCTCTGGAAAATCCACTCCAGTGCCTCCCCACCCTCAGAGGGAGGAATTTTTTTCCCCAATATCCCACCTAACCCTCCTCTCCGGCAGTTGGAAGCCATTTCCCCTTGTCCTGCCACTAGAGATGTGGGAATGGTGCCTGCAGCTCCCAGGGCAGCGCAGCTCTTCCTTCCCAGCCACTTTTCCCTCTCGAGTATCACCCCCTCACACGGAAAACTCCGGCTCTTCTTGCCCGAGCACCACGAGGGAACACTTGACGTCGATCAGAGCTCTACCACGAGCTGGTTTTGGGTCACTGAAGCGACCCCGGGAGAATTCCAAGGAAGGAGGTTAATTAGGGCTCCCTGGCACGGCAGCCCGGGCACCCGGGAGCGCGGGATTCCGCTCGGGATGCACGTGGACACACCGGGAGAGGAGATCCAGCAGCTCACCTGCACCGGGCAGAGCAGCACCACGGCTGCCCCGGGGGTTTCCATGTGCTTCCACCCCCATCTCCTGAGGGGCCTTTTTGCTATTTCTCGGTTTTTCATGGAATTCTGGAACGGTTTGGTTGGGAAGGGGCCTTAAAGTCCATCTCGTTCCACACCACCTTCCGCCAGACCAGGCTGTTCCGAGCCCTCTCCAGCCTGGCCTTGGACACTTTCAGGGACAGCGCCAAACCCAGGGATGGATTTTACGCAGAAAATTGGAAGTTTACAAACAGATTCGCTCGCCTGCACGCTCTGGATGCTTCCACGCGTTACTTACCGGGAGCTTTCCGCGGTTTCGGCCGCCAAGGTTCGGCGGGCGCCGGTGGCCACGGACACACCGAGAAACGCGCAACACCCCCCGGACACCCCCCGCCACCCGCGCAGCCCCATTCATTCCGCGCAGCCCGGAGCCGAGACGGGAGATCCCGCTTGCATCGCGGTACGCCGGGGCCGAGCCAGTAACCGGGACCGGCGGCCGAGCCGGGGCGCTCCGCCCTCACCCGGTAACCGGGGCCGGGCCCACCCGATAACCGAGGCCGGGCCCACCGGCGCGGCGGCGGGGCCGCCCAAGGTCAACACGCGGCGGGAACCCGCGCTCGGCGGCGCCGGGGCGGCTCCCGCGGTAGCGCCCGCGGCCCGGCGGGGCCTGGCGGGGCCTGCCCGCGCCGCTCCCACCCCCGGGCCTCACATGGCGGATGGCGACGGCTCTGGCGGGCGCTCCTGCGGCGTGCGGGTCGGGCTCCGGGCGGTGTCGCGGGCTGTGCGGGCGGCGCGGTGGCGGTCGGGCGGTGCCGGGAGGGCTCCGGGGGGGATCCGGCGGCGGCTCCGGTGGCTCCGGGCGGGCTCGGGGCTCGGCGCGGCCTCGCTCCCACAATGCCCCGCGCGCGCTCGGCCCGTGGTGACGCAGCAAAATCCCCGCGCCCCGCGCGCGCCGCCTCCTCCCGCCGCCGGCACCGCGCGTGCGCGGCTCCCCCCGGCGCGCGCCCCCGCCCCGCGCGCGCCCCCGCCCGCTGCCCTTCCAGCAGCTTCTCGCCGCGCATGCGCACTGCGGCCCGGCGACTGGGGGCCGGGAAAGGGACAAACCCCCCCCCCCCGTCCCTCACTGTCCTTGTCCTGCTGTTCACGGGGAGCAGAGCCCGACCCCACCCGGCTCCACTCTCCCGTCAGGGAGTTGTGGGGTGAAAAGGTCCCTCCTGAGGCTCCTTTTCTCCAGGCTGAGCCCCTTTCCCAGCTCCCTCAGAACTTCTCCAGACCCTTCTCCTGCTGCTCCAGCCCTTCCCCAGCTCTGGCCACGCTCCAGCCCCTCAATGTCTCTGTGACCCCTCAATGTTTCTGTGGCCCCTCAATGTCTCAGAGCTGGACCCAGCACTGGAGGGGCCTCAGCAGTGCCAGCACAGGGGGACAATCCTGTGCACACCTGGGCTTGTGTCCAGCCCCTGGCACCAGGAACCCCAGGGCCTTTCTCAGCTTTCCAGCCCCTCTTCCCCCAACCTGGAGTGTTCCATGGGGTTGGTGGTGCCTTGTTGACCCACTGGCCTCAGCCCATGGATCCATCCTGTCCGGGTGGCTCTGCAGAGCTTCCTGCCTTCCAGCAGATCAATATCCCACCCAAGCCGGAGCCCTCGATCCCCTCACCCAGATCATGGATAAAGACATTACACAGGACTGTCTCTGATGTGGCCACCACCTGGATACAGCCCAGTTCCCCACCACCCTGTGGGTCCAGCCGTCAGCTAGGTTTGAACCCCAAAGAGTGCACCCGTCCCAAAGCATCCCAAAGTCTCTACTGGAGTCCACAGCCCACATCCACAGCCTTTCCCTCATCCATGATTCCCCATTCCTGCCTGATGCAGGGAAGTGAGGAGCCCCCCTGAAGGGAACCCTGAAGGGATGAAGGGGTGACCCTGCAGCTGATTGAGGCTGACCAGGGCTCATGTCCAGCCAGGCTCTGGGACAGGAAGGAAAGGAGGGAACAGGCAGGTGGTGTTCCAGGACGGGGTATCGGCGCCGGGATCTTCCCGGGAGGAAAGCTCCACCCTGGGGCCACGACTCTCAGGGAAGGGCGGGCAGCAAAGCACCACAGAGCAGCAGTTTCACCAACAATAAGCCACAACTTTTATTAACCGATAGAAATAGTACAAATTTTAAATTTGGTTGTATTTTACTCTTCTCTGAAACACCAAAAAAGGCTCCTCCCTCCGGCGGCTACATCGTCAGCTCCTGTGGGGAGAACAGGAGTCAGGAGCCAGCCCAGAGCTAGCAGCTCCCCCCAGACACCCCCCCAAAACCTGCTGCCCCCCAACACTCACCATTATCGCGTTTACAATGTCGTTACTGTTGTTCTTGAGGGCTCGCACGGCCTTTGCCCGCGACACGTTCGCCTGCGACATCACCAGCTCAATGTCTTTCACCTCCACGCCGGTTTCGTCAACCTGAAGGAGAAACAGAGCCCAGGATTGGTGCCAGTTCCAGGCCTGGCACAGGCTGGGATTGTCTGGATTGGAAGCCAGGAGGCCAGGCCTGCACTGTAAACACCCCCAGGGTAGGACCCTGTGCTCTCCCTTTGCCATCACGGCAGAAACACAGATGAAGGAGAAGAATCCATGGATTAATCCAAACCACGGCCCCACAGAGAGGCTGGGGAAGGCATTACCTCCTCTTCCTCGCTCTCCTCCTGCACGGTGGGGGTCTGTGTGTTTTCCTGGATGTTGGAAACAGGTTCTCCTTGCACTTTGAACTTTTCGGCGGCCGCCAGCTGAGCCTGCTGGGACAGGTCTTCGATCTGCAGGAGGGAAGGAAAGGAGTGGTGAGGCCAGTCTTGGGCAGTGCCAGCACATTCCTGGGCAGGAGCCACACAGGTGACAGGAAAGAACCCTGGCACGGCATCCTGCTGGCTCCAGGGTGGGCTCACCTTGGCCTCGCCGAAGACGATGTAGGTGTCTGATGCCGGGCTCTTGTACACGTCTGGCTTTGTGATGACAAAGAGGATGTTCTTGGATTTCCGGATGGTGACTCTGGTGACTCCTGTCACCTGGCGAAGGCCCAGCTTGGACATTGCCTGAAAAACACCAGGGAAAGAAAGGTCAGCGCCACTCCTCTCTCCGGAGTCCCAGATCCAACATTTGCTGCATGGATCCACAGGAAAACGTGCATTTACTGCCACAGAGCAGTACACCTGGGCTGTCAGCTGGAGGGAACACTCCAATCCCAGGACTGGTGAGATCCCCAGCATGACTCTGAGCCCTGGGGCTGTTCACCAGGGACAGGTGAAGCCTCACCTTCCGAGCTTTCTTCTCGCTCCGGCTCTGTTTTGCTTTGCTGACGGGTTCTTCATCTATTTCAGCTGCTGCCGCGAGCTGCAGGAAGGGAAAACCAGAGAGATCTGTGATGATCCTGAGGTGACACCTCAGGGACTCTGACTCACCAAGATGGCATGTGCCACCTGCCCTACCTGTGCCTGCTGTGTCGTGGCCTGTGTGGAGTCCTGCTCTTCGAGCTCTGGTACGGATTCATCGCTGTCGGACTCTGTGCCAGACCCTGCAGAGACACACACCCCTCACTCTTCCCATCTCAGGGAGGTCCAGGGGACACAGCCTTTGCTGCTGGTTCCCAGTGCAGCCACCAGTCAGCCCAGTTAGGTGGTGGACGGAGCATTCCCTGCACTCTGAATGCCATCAGGAGCTCTCACTGTACCCCAAATGCCATCAGCAGGGCGGTACAGTGAGTCCTCAGCCTCTCCCCAGGGTGGGAGCTGGGTGCCAGAGCCCCACGGGTGCCCAGAGGCTCTGGAATGAATCCCGAGGCAGTTCCAGCCTGTGGCATCGGCTCGAGGAGGAGGTAGGTGGCACTCCCAGGGTGCTGAAGTGGCAGCAACCAAGTGTGACACAGCCCCTCTTGACTCTCCTCAAACCCAGAGCTGACATACTGCACTGAGACCCTACTCACTGAGCCCTTAGGGCTGCTGCACATCCATGACTTCACTACAGGGATGATCTGGGACAATCCCGAACCCCCCTCAGGGAACAGCACCTCTGGGTGCCCAAAGGGCCACCAGCTGCAATGCCACCACCACTTGTGACCCACAGCACCGACCATGCCAGTTATCAAAGCAGAGCCAGGTATCCCCAACCTCAGAGGCCGGAGGTCACCTGGAGGTGACAGTGATGCTCCCGTGCAGCCATTACCTGGATTCAGTCCTGCTTCCTGCTCTGGGAAGGGCCTCTGTGCCCACGGCCCCCAGGAGCCCTGGCAAAGCTCTCTGCAGGTGTGAGGGTGTGCCCGGCGTTCCCACCACTTCAGGCAGAGCGTGGGGCCAGCGCAGTTTGTCACCAGCGCTGCCCACGGCCCCATTTCCACCGTCAACCGGACACGGGGACACCACGTGGACACCACACACAGCAGGGACAGGCACGTGGCAGCTCCTCCGTGTGAAGCCAGCTCAGCTCGCGGTGCCCATGCCACAAAAACCACACGCCGTGCTCCGTGCCCGAGGACACGCGTTAGTGACCGCCGGGACCGTGCCGAGCCCCGTCCCCCTCCTCCCTGCGCCCCCGAGCTCACCGCCTGCTCGGCTCGGTCTGTCCCCACACGCCGCCGCCAGGGGGGCCCCGGGCGGGGTTAGTATCCCGTGGGCAGCCAGTGACACTCCATGCACACGGCAAACCGCGCCCGCAAATACCCTTGTCATTCTTGAGCGGGGCCGGGAGCGCCGCGGGCGGAGAGAGCTCCAGCAGCACGGGCGGCTCCGGGGGGAGCAGAGGCGGCAGGTCCTCATCGTCAGCGCTCAGCGGGGCCTTCGAGGGAGCTTTGGGCTGGGGGGGGCCAGCAGCCGGCTTGGCTGCCTTGTTATTGGTGGGGGGCTGCTGCTTTTTGGCAGGGGCAGAGCCGGGATGGATGGTGTCTGCTTTTGGAGGGGTGCCAGAAACACCCGTGGCTGGAGCAAGAGCTGGGGCTGGAGCTGCAGGAGTTGGAGTGGCCTTGACAGGGCTCTTTGGAGGTGCCTTGGCCTCAGCAGGGCTTTTTGAGGGTCCTTTGGCTGCAGCAGGGGTGGCTGCAGGGGGAGTGGCTTTGACGGGACTTTTTGGGGGTGCCTTGGCCTCAGCAGGGCTTTTTGAGGGTCCTTTGGCTGCAGCAGGGGTGGCTGGAGGGGGAGTGGCTTTGACAGGACTTTTTGGGGGTGTCTTCGCATCAGCAGGGGTAGATGGAGCTGGGGTGGCTTTGGCAGGGCTCTTTGGGGGTGCCTTGGCCTCAGCAGGGCTTTTTGAGGGTCCTTCGGCCTCAGCAGGGGCCGCTGGTGTTGGGGTGGCTTTGGCAGGGCTCTTTGGGGGTGCCTTGTCCTCAGTGGGGGTGGCTGGAGTTGGGGTGGCTTTAGCAGGGCTCTTTGGGGGTGTTTTGGCTGCTGGGGGAGCAGCTGGAGGTGGGGTGGCAGGAGCAGGCGTGGCAGGGGATGGGGGAGCAGCAACGGGGCTCTTGGGAGCAGTTTTGGCTGCAGGTGGCGTGGCTGGAGCTGGGGCGGGGGGAGTTGGAGCAGCAGCTGAGGCAGCAACAGAGCCCTTGGGAGGAGCTTTGGCTGAGGGAGGGGCAGCTGGAGAGGGCGGAGCTGCCATGGCCGGTGTGACAGGGACAGAGGGGGCAGTGACCGGGCTCCCAGGAGCTGCTTTGGCCGCAGAAGGGGTGGCTGGAGCTGCCATGGGCGGTGTGACAGGGACAGAGGGGACAGCTGGGGCACTGACCGGGCTCCCCAGAGCTGTTTTGGCCACAGGAGGGGTGGCTGGAGCTGCCATGGGCAGTATGACAGGGGCAGCAGGAGCTGGTGAGGCCACAAGAGGGGTGGCTGGAGCTGCCATGGCTGGTGTGACAGGGACAGAGGGGACAGTGACTGGGCTCCCAGGAGCTGCTTTGGCAGCAGGAGCTGGTGAGGCCACAGGAGAGATGGCTGGAGCTGCCATGGCCGGTGTGACAGGGGCAGCAGGAGGTGTTTTAGGCACAGGAGGGCTGGTCAGAGGTGCCACAGGCGGTGTGACAGGGGGGCAGCTGGCAGAGGGGACAACGGGCACAGCACTTGCTACGGGGAACACAGGGCTTGCTGGAGGCCCGGGGACAGAGATGGCAGCTCCCAGTGCAGGCGTGGACAGGGCAAGAGCCCGAGGGGCTGGGCTCCCAGGAGGGGTCCTGGTCACTGAGGGAGGGACTGGGTGTCCCACAGCTGGGACCACCGGGGCAGGGCCCACGGGACAGCCCTTGGCAACAGAAGGAGCAACTGGGAGCAGTGGTGAGACTGGGGCACCTGGGGCTGGGCCCGGTGGGGCAGCAGCAGGGTGCCCAGGGGACATCCCAGCTGGCAGCAGAGGGATGGGGGGTGACAAGGGAGCTTTGGGGGCAGCCAGGAAGACAGGGGGAGAGATGGCACCGACCAGGGCTGGAGCTGGGGCTCGGGGAGAGGCTGGAACAGGAGCCAGCGGGCTGGAAGCAGCAATTCCAGGAGACACCGGGACGGAGGGAAGTGGGGGTGACCCTGGGCTCTGGGGACACACTGCCATGGTGGGAGCAGGCAGCAGACTGGGAGACACTGGTGGGGGAGATGCCAGAAGGGGACGGGATGGGGGAGGTAGGAGAGGGGCTGGGGCTGCCCCAGAGACAGGGAGAGGGGCTGGGGCTGCTCCAGAGACAGGGAGAGGGGCTGGGGATGCCCCAGAGGTGGGAAGTGGGGCCAGGGGTGCAGCTCCCACAGAGGCAGCAGCAGCAGCAGTTTTCATGGGACAGGTGAGAGCAGCTGGGAGAGAACTGGGGCTCACTGGGGGGGCAAGAGGGGCTCCTGTCACTGCAGCAGAAGCAGCAGCCAGGCCGGGTGACACTGGAGCTGGGAATCCTGGAGACACTGGGCTAACTGGGGCGGGCCCTGGAGATGCTGGGGCTGCAAAACCCAGCGGGGCCTGCGGAGCTGGAGGAGGGGCAGTGGTGACTGGGCCCGGCAGAGCCGGGGCAGGGGGCTGGGGGGGCACAGAGAACACGGGGATGGCTGCGGCTGGGACCACGGGGGGAGACACGGGGCCTGGGGGGCCCGGCAGAGCCGTGGCAGCGCTGGGGGGCTGCGCTGGGACAGCCTGGGCGGATGGAGATGGAGTCAGAGGTGGGGAATGAGCAGCATGAAGAACAGCTAAAGGAGAGAAACAGAGTGAGCTATGAGAGGGGGGAGGGAGAAAGGGAGAGAAAGAGAGACAGGGAGGGGGCAGGCAGCCAGCCCTGGCCTGCCCCTGGCCTCTGGGCCTGGCTTCTGGCCCAGCAAGCACTGCCAGGGTCAGCACGGACCAGGACATTCATCCCCTTCTAGAACACAGATCTTCCCAGGAGCCCTGGAATAGCAGGAGGCACTCCCTGAACCAGCAGGAAGCCCCAGCAGGCCAGGGATGCAGAGATCCAGCTCTGCCCTACCAAAGTGGCTGTCACAACCTCTGTTGAGCCCCAAAAGTCTGGCAGGACCCCCAGGACAGCTTGTGAGCCTGGGGTCACCCCTGGGGCTGCTGGGAGCATGGGGGAACAAAGACCCACCCGAGAAGAGGATGTAAAAGTCAAATATAACCCAGTGGCACGTGGAATTACTCCTGGAGTGCCCTGGGAGCCCCCTCCCTTCAGCCATGGGTGACACGGGCAGGTGCCCTGAGGGCACAACGACACGGGGGTGGTGGGGCCAGGCCCACCAGTGGCCCCTCACTTCCCTGGAAGCTGTTAGGGTTAATGGGACTGCACCCCCAGAACGGCACACGCTGGTTAATGCGGCACACGAGGGGTTACAGGAGGGTCCCGAGTACCTGGAGCAGGGATGGGAGCAGGAACGGGGGCAGCTGCAACGGGGAGAACAACAGTTTATTAAGGCAAGTCCCTCTGACCAGGAGCAGCTTCCAGCTCCCCAGCCAGGTCCAAGAGAGCCTGGAGAGGGCCTGGCCATTCCCAAAGGCATTCCCAACACCATGCCCAGCTGGTGATCCAAGGGCAACGCTCAGGCCACGACAGAGCCCTGACATTCCCAACAAAATTCCCAGTGCCAACCTGCAGTCAAAGGGCACCCATTAGGGAAGAGGCCATGAGAGTGATCAGCTTCCAGCTCCTGAGGAAGAGCTGAGAGCCTGGAGAGAGCCCTGACATTCCCAAAATCATTCCCAGCACTCACTGGAGAGCCAAGGGCAGCACTGAGGGAGGAGCCAGGGAGGGCAGTGCCGGTCCGACCGGCCAGGGGAGCAGAACCGGCCCGGCCGCGGTGCCGAGCCCAAAGCCAGCCCCACGCCATGGATCCTGCCCCTGTCCCACCCTGGCATCAGGGTCACACTCGTGTCCAGGACTCGCCGTCACCCAGGGCAGTGGCACGTGCATGGAACGCAGGGAATGACATCCCTGCCCCAGGAATGAGGGCCTGGAAGATGCTTTTAATGCCACGTTTTATCCCAAACCACGGGACTGTGGGAAGGATGGGGAGGCTTGGAGCTGGACATCAGTGCCAGCGGGTGCCAGGACACTTCCTGCTCCAGGGAACATCCCGGTGCCTCCGAAAGGAGCAACAAGTCCTGCCAAGGGGCCCTGGCTCGTCACAGAACAGGCTGTGCAGAGCCACCCTCTCCAGAACAATCCTTCATCCCTGCCTGCTCTCCCTGTTCCTTCCCCAGCTCCACTGGCACTGTTTAAACACATTCCTGATAAACACAATCATTCCTGCTTGTTGCTTCAGCCTCACCTTTCTTTGGGCCCTTCTCAAACATTGCCAAGCAAAAGGATTCCCCCAAATCACGGGGTTTTTAGCAGATGCTCAAAGCACCTGGGTGGCAGAGCCTCCCCAAAGCCCCCTCTGGATCAGCGTGCACCAGCCCCATCTCCAGGTTTTTCCAGGGACCAGCTGACCTCCATGGAACAAGATGAAAATCCAAGGAGCTGCCTGAGGAATCCCAGGACACCACCAGAGACTTTGAGAGCAGCAGAATTTTGGGAGCTGTCAGCTGAGAGGGACAGAAGAGCCATTCCAGGGAATGGGCCCCAAAGAGGAATTCCAACTACGCCGGGAGGGATAAGGAGCTCAGCAGCTCCCCTGGGAATCATCAGTGCAGCTGTCACAGCAACAGCCATCACTCAGCTCCCTCCTTGTGTCCCCTCTCTGTCACCAACCTTGGTCCCCCAATGGGACAGTGCTCAAACCCAAGGAGAGACCCCCAAATCCAGCAGGGCAGACCTGCAAAATTCAATGAAATACCCCCAAATCCAAAGGGACAGACCCCAAAACCAAGGGGGCAGACCTCAAAAATCAGTAAGAGACCCCCAAATCCAACAGGGCAGACCTCCAAAATTCAATGAAAGACCCCCAAATCCAAAGGGACAGACCCCAAATCCAACGGGGCCGACCCTAAAAATCAGTAAGAGACCCCCAAATCCAACAGGGCACACCTCCAAAATTCAATGAAAGACCCCCAAATCCAAAGGGACAGACCCCAAATCCAACGGGACAGACCCCCCCAAATCCAACGGGGCAGACCCCAAAAATTAGTAAGAGACCCCCAAATGCAGGGGGGCAGACGCCCAAAATCCAATGAAAGACCCCCAAATCCAAAGGGACAGACCCCAAATCCAAGGGGGGAGACCTCAAAAATCAGTAAGAGACCCCCAAATCCAACGGGCAGACGCCCAAAATTCAATGAGAGACCCCCGCTAAATCCAATGGAGCAAACACTCAAATTCAGTGAAGCAGACCCTTAAATACAACAGGGCAGATCATCACATCTACTGAAGACCCCCAACTCCGACAGGGGAGACCCCCAAATCCAACAGCAGAACCCTGTTCCCCCTCGTGCCCTGAGCGGCCCTCTCAGATCAGGTGACAACACCCACTCATGGAGCAGATCCAAAATCCAAAAATCCAATGGGAGAACACCGAATCCAGCAGGAAAAGCCCCCAAATCCAACGGGACAGGCCCCCAAATCCAACATCCCGGCCTGGCCACGGCCGCTTCCCCCCAACTCCCACCCGTAACCGGGGACCACCCAAACCAGGCTCCGAGCCATCCCCGTCCCCGTGATTTTGGGACACGAGGCGTCCCCACTCCCACGGCTCCAGTCACGTTCCCTGTGGGATAAGCCGCGAGTTTTGGGAGGAAAACCACAGAACCGGCCGGGTTTGTTTTGGCCACAACACGACGACACGGAGAGACCACGGAATGGACAAAACCCCGCGGCGGACGTGACAAGACTGGAACCGGGGTCACACAACTCCCGCCGCCACCGGGTCCCGGCCCACCGGGCGACCCCCGTCCCTCCCTCCCTTCCGGAGATCCCGCCAGGCGAGGGGATCCCGGGAATCAGCCCCAAAACCGCCCCGGAGCACCGCTCGGTCTCACCTGTCTCTGCCTGCGGCTGCGGCAGCTCCTGCTCCGTGGCCGGGACGGTTTCTGTGGCTTCGCCGGGCATTTCTACGGGAATGGACAAACCGACAGGCCCGGGCTCGCCGGGGCTCCGGGACAACCCGGGGGCGACCACCGGTAACTCGTCCTTCCCACCCCGCTCGGACACCGCGCGCCTCCCACTACCGGGAAAATCTACCAAGACAACTCAGCCGCACGGCACAGGCAGAGCCCGATCCCATTCCCGGTCCCGGTCAGGGGCCGAGGCCGCCTCCTCCCCCCCACCGCCGGTACGCGGGGCCGCCCCCTCTGCCCTGCCCGGCGGGCCCACGACTCCATCGATGGCCTCAACCGGGTCCTCCCGGCCACCCGCTCGTCCCGCTAGAGGCGAGCGACGCCCTAAGCGGCGGATGGCGGTGGATGCCGGCGGATAGCGGCGCGGGACTCACTGTGCGGGGAGCGGGTTCCAAGATGGCGGCGGAAAGAGACCGAGAGGGCAGCGCGACTTCCGGGAGCACGGGACTTCCGGGGCAGGGGGAGAGCCTGGCAACACGGTCCGGCCCAGCCCCTGTGGCCACACTTGGGCGTTCCGGGCTCTGTTCGGGCCCCACCGTGGGTGCGGGGACCCCCCCGGGGTGGGAGTTGGGATCCCCCGGGCTGGGGTGGGACCCCCGTGGGAACGTGGCGAGGAGCCCTCCGGGTGACGGATGAGATGTTGTGAACGTGGGGTCTGGTTTCAGCAGGTCGGGCAGGGATTCCTGGGGCTGGCAAGGACTCCAAAGGCAGGGGGTCCAGGCAGGATTAGGGGGGCAGAGAAGGGGGTCCAGGCAGGATTAGGGGCTCAGAACAGGGGTCCAGGCAGGGCTAGGGGGTCAGGACAGGGGTCCAGGCAGGGGATTGGGGGCAGCAACCCCCCAATGCAGAGCAGGGACCCCCTCCCCCAGCTCCTCCCCTCAGGGAAGGGACCCCCACCCCCCTCAGCACGTCCCAGTCACAGCACACAGATGACCAGAAACATTTAATGGTCTTTAATGGCGTAGAAAACAGTACAAAAGGTATAAAAACTGGGGAAAGGGCAGGGAGCCCATGTGGTTTGGCTGCTCCAAGGCACCAGGACCCCCATGGCCAGGGGAGGTGACAGCGACAAGATGTGACACTGGCAGTTGGCTCCTCATCAAGACCTCAGAAATCTCCTTGCAGATCTGTGAAGAGGAGAAATGCAAAGCTTTTTCCAGACAAAACAAAGCTGTCACAGCAACAGCCATCACTCAGCTCCCTCTTTGTGCCCCGCTCTGTCACCAACCCTTGTGGCCCCAGATCCAATGGGACAGACCCCAAACCCAACGGGAGGCCACCAAATCCAACAGGTCAGACCCTCAAATCCAACACAAGACCCCTAAATCTGTTACCAGAGCCAGAAGGCCCCACTTGGGGTCTTTTCTGGGGGCACTCACCGCTCTGACGGATCTTCTCTCCCCGCCGGGCACATTCCATCCCCTCCACGAACTGCTCGAAGACCTTCACGTAAGGGGCCAGGCTCGTCTTCTTATAGTCTGGAGGATTTGGGGAGTGCACAGGGGCAGGAGTGGGTGCTGGGGACCCCCAAACTCCCCAAACCCTGAGCTCCAAACCCTGACCCTGACACCCAAACCCCCAGCCTTGACCCCCCCAAACCCTGACCCTAACCCCTAAAACCCCAGACTTGACCCCTAAAAACCTCAACCCTGACCCCCAAAGCCCCCACCTTGACTGCTAAACCCCAACCCTGACCTCCAAACCCTGACCCTTGCTCCCAAAAGCCCAGCCTCGACCCATAAATGCCATCCCTCACTCCCAAAACCCCCGCCTTGACTGCCAAACCCCAACTCCCAAACCCCATCCCTG
>VZDJ01000009.1:132347-145372 GCA_008694505.1 Cyanoderma ruficeps
CTGGTGCGGCGGGCGCGGGGCCGCGTGGTCAACGTGGCCAGCGTGATGGGCCGCGTGTCCTTCTTTGGCGGTGGGTACTGCATCTCCAAGTATGGTGTGGAAGCCTTCTCTGACAGCCTCAGGTAAGTCTGACCCAGCCGGCTCCATCCTGATTTTCCAGTTTGTTTTTCTGGCCTTTATCAGTCGCAGTTGTCAACCCCCATCCTCTTGCAAACGTGACTGAGCACAGGTCGGACTTGTATCTTCTGCTGAAGTGTGAACAGCTGCTGTACTGGCATGGAGCCTCCCCTATGGACATTGCCCCTGTCCAAGATCCTGCAGGACACGGCCCTGCTGTCCTGAGCTTTGCTTTGTTCCCAACCCATCCAGATATGACAAATGTTTACGGACACACTGTCTCAGCCATGTGCCGGGCTGGCACAGGGTCCACTGGCGTGGTCAGGCTCCGCTCCACACCTCTGGCATGAGGCTGCATCCCATGAGAGATGTGGGCATGGACATGCTCTAGTGCTGCTCCCATGTCCCACATGACTCAATCCCTTCCAGGCTTGAGATGCGCAACTTTGGGGTGAAGGTCTGTGTGATCGAGCCGGGCTACTTCAGAACGATGATTACCAACGTTGAGAACCTGGAGAAGAACTTTCATTCCAGCTGGCAGAAGCTCCCGCAGGAAATCAAAGCGAGTTATGGGGAACGTTACTTGAGGCAGCGTAAGTACCTCTCCCAAAGGCTGAGTGATCCTCTTTCTCTCCTGACACAAGGCACATCCTCAGGGCCACAACGGTCCCATGGGGATCCCACTGCCCCAGCACCCCATGGAGCCACTTGGCTCTGCTCAGCTTCAGGGTCTCAGCAGCATTTTCTGCCTCTGCAGTTGTGGCGATGCTCAAGATGATGCAGAAGACCTACAACTCCAACCCGTCGCTGGTCACCAACTGCATGGAGCACGCGCTGACCAGCCTCCACCCCCGCACCCGCTACTCTCCTGGCTGGGACGCCAAGCTGGTCTACCTCCCCATCAGCTACCTGCCCTCAGCCCTCAGCGACGCCCTGTTCACCTCGTTCTACCCCAAATCTGTTGGGAAAGCCTAAGGTGGGGATGCAGCGGGCAGCCAGGACCAGAGTGGGATCCAATGACGCACGGTGGGATCCAGAATCAGCTGCTGCCAGGACCACACTGCAGTCTCTGAATTTGTAACTCCGTGTACATCTGACCCTCTGCCCCCTGCTTACGGATGGGTTTGTCCTGAATAAAGCCCCCCGTCCCCTCCTGGCAGACCATGGTGTTACTCTCAGGCTGTGGCACTGAGCCTGTGCCTGGAGGCTCTTGGCTGCTCCCCTGAGCACCTGCTGCATTCAGGATCCAGCCCCTGACAAGTTGCCCAGGGACTTGCCCAGACTGGCACCCCAGGTATTGACACATGCAAGTAAAACTCAGACCTGTTCCAACCTGAGCAGATTTCCCTCTAGGCAAAGAACCAAACAGCCTCTTATAGAACCCTCCTCCTCTGCTTTCTCCTTCTCCTCCTCCTCCCAGAGCTGGTTGGGGTGGGCTGTCCTGATCCATTGCCACATTTGGGAACATTGTCCCACAGCAACACTGGATAAGAGGGAAAGGTCCGGAAAGGTCCAGGGTTGGTGCTGCTGGCAGTGTCTGGAGGGTTCCACCACATCCAGCTCCATGGGGCATTGGGATCCACCTGCTAAGGGCACAGCAGAGCCCCAGGCACAGGGAGTGGTGCAAGGCAAAGCTGGGAATTACAAAATATTACAAACCAGGAGGACAAAATTCACCCCGAGTGCTGCCGCAATCCTGGCTCTATAAATGTGGCCCGAGCGCGGCTGGCACGGGCTGTCACCGCTGCCGAGGATGTGGCTGTACGTGGTGGCCGTGCTGCTGGGGCTGTTCCTGCTGCGGCGCTGGCACCGGGAGCGGCAGACGGTGCCGGGGCTCTCGGAGAAGCACGTGCTGATCACAGGATGTGACAGCGGCTTCGGGAACCTGCTGGCTCGGCAGCTGGACGCGCGCGGGCTGAGGGTGCTGGCCGCCTGCCTGACCGAGGCCGGGGCCGCGCAGCTGCGGGCGGCCACCTCCAACCGGCTCCAGACCGTCCTGCTGGACGTCACCTCCAGCAAGAGCATCGCCGATGTCGCCGCCTGGGTCCGGGAGCGTGTGGGTGATCAAGGTAGGATGGGGCAGCCTCCCCTTGTTGTCACCCCATTGTCATCCCACCGGCCCTTCTTCCACCTTGCCCACTCAACACGGGTGAGGCTGGCACAGAGCCGTGGGCTGGGGAACAGCCCCAGCTGATCCCGTCTCCTCTCCAGGGCTCTGGGGGCTGGTGAACAACGCAGGCATCGCCATCCCCACCGCCCCCAACGAGTGGCTGACCAAGGAGGATTTTGTCAAGGTGCTGAACGTCAACCTGGTGGGGCTGGTGGAGGTGACGCTGAGCCTCCTGCCACTGGTGCGGCGGGCGCGGGGCCGCGTGGTCAACGTGGCCAGCGTCATGGGCCGCATGTCCTGTTTTGGTGGCGGATACTGCATCTCCAAGTACGGCGTGGAAGCCTTTTCTGACAGCCTCAGGTACGGCTCTGGCAGCCCCTGGAGCTCTCCCGTGCTTGTCCAGCAGCCCCAGTGTTGCCCCGTTCCCCAGAGGGCTTGTGAAACGCTGACCACAAGCAGGCTGGGAGCGTGGGCAAGGCTGGAGCCGTGGGTGTACAACCAGGGGAAAGGTTTCAAGGAGCTCTGGGGCAAAGCACTAGAGGGATCTTGGGGTGGGGATGATGGACCTGTCCAGGAGGTCCCAGGGTCCCGGGGTGGTCCAGGGTTCTGGAGTCTAGGGGAGTCCCGGGGTGCTGAGATTTGGGGAGGTCCCAGGATCCGGGAACGCTCTGGGGTCTGAGGTGGTCCCGAGGCACTGAGGTTCAGGGGAATTCCAGGATCCTGGATCCAGAGGGGTCTCAGAGCGCTGAGGGCCTGGGATGTGTCGGGATCCAAGAGGGTCCCTGGAGCAAGGACAGGGCTCCCCTGTGCCCATGATGGGATGCCTGGGGGGTGTCACAAGCTCTCCCTCCCTCTCCCCCCTGGTCTCTGCCCTCCTCAGGGCAGCAGCTCCCGCTGACGGCCCCACCTTGGGCAGGCGGGAGCTGCGTCCCTTCGGGGTTCAGGTCTCCATCATCGAACCTGGAGGTTTCCAGACGGGAATGACCAGCCCCACACTGCTGATGAAGGACTTCGTTCGCCTCTGGGAGCGGCTGCCGGCAGAAACCCAGGCAGCCTACGGCCGCCACTACCTGGACAAATGTGAGTCCGTCCCCACACCTCGCCCACACCCCCAGTGACCCCACTTCCATCAGGCTGACCCCCTTCTGCCCACGCAGATGCCAAGATCACCACCCTGATGCACCGCCTGAGCAGCTCCCGCCTGTCGCACGTCACCGATGCCATGACACACGCGCTGCTCTCCCGCTGCCCCCGCAGCCGCTACGCCGCCGGCTGGGATGCCCGGCTCATCTTCCTGCCCCTCAGCTACTGCCCGGCCTGGCTGTCTGACACCATCATTGGCCTCTTCCAGCCCATCTCAGGCAGCAGGTTGCCCTGACGATGGCCACCAGAGTGAGGACATGGACAGGGCACCCGTGGGTGTCTCACCCTCAAGAACGTTTTCAATAAAATCGGTGCAATGCTGGGACTCTGGCCTTGGAGGTGTCCGATGTCCATTTGGCCACCGTGCTGCTTGACCCGTCCCACCCGGGGGGTCCTGTGGCAGGATCCCGGCTGCTGCCTGTGCCCAGAGCAGCCACCTATCCCGGGACACCCCGGTTCGGCTGGCAGGGAAGGAGCTGGGAAAGGCACCGAGGTGTTTATCCATCTTCTGGGCACAGCAAATCCAGGGATGCCCCGGCTGAGCTGCCAGGGAACGGGGCTGGGAAAAGCCGCTCGGTGTTTATCCATCATCCCCTGGGCTCGTGGGCGGTGGTCCCTGCGTCACTCATCGAGCTAATTAAGAGCTGATTAGCGATCAGCAGCTGAGGGATGGGCCTCTCAGACTGTATATTTGCCTGCGGGACCAGAGCAGGGCCAACGCAGTGAGGCTGAGCTCACACTGGACCGGGACCCCCGAGATGCGACGGGGATAGCGAGAGGGATGGGGAGGGACCTGGCACAAGCTGCGTTCAGCTCGCCGAGCTGCTTCCCCAGCCAAGGAAGCTTCTCTTAAGTGTTTTCTTTGGCTTAGAAAGCACAACGTCCCCGGCAGCCCCGGCAGGTCGCGTTCGGGACCCGCGTGTCCCCAGGGGCCGGGATGCTGCTCCCAAGTCCCCGGGAGCTCCTGCCTTGGCTGTACCTGCCGGGGGACACCTGTGCCCGCATCCCTCCGGCAGCATCGCGGGCCGGTGACGCTGCCCGCGGAGGGAAGGAGTGAGAGAACGGCAGATCCCCGGCGCTGCCTCTGCCTGGAGCGCACCTCCCCAGACCCTGAGGGAGGCTGGGGGCTCCTGGGCACACATTTGGGGTGCTGAGAGCCTTGGGGCGCCCCAGGCATTGGGGCAGGGATGGGCTGAGCCGCCTGTCCCAACCCCACGGCTCAGAAAGACAACCGGCTCCCAGACCCGGCTATTCCCGCCAGGATCAGCAGCCTCTCTGCACAATCCTTGTCGGCTCCTAGATCCTGCTCAGCCCCAGAGTTCGGTGTGGAAATTCCCTGACCTGTTAAAAAGAACCAGCAGAGCATTGCGTGAGGCAAAGCCCCCCCAGCCCCTCGGTGGCAGAGCGGCCCCTCACCACCCGACGGCCCCAGCTGAGCCAAAATGTGCCCGGGGCCAGCACGAAGCTGCCGAGTTCCTGTTTGGAAGCCGCTCCTGCCGGGGTTGGTACCTGCACACGGGGTCACCAGCGCTGGGCTTGTTGTTGTGAGCCCCGACTTTATCAGTGCCCTCGTGCTTCCCCGCTCCCCATGCCTTCCTTCCGAGCCAATTGTTGATCCCGCAGTCTTGGCTGAGCTGGAAAAGAGGAGATTTCCTGCAATTGTTTCGCAGGACTTGCAGCCCGATGCAAAATTTTCTGCCTATCAGCCCCCTCCCCAGCGCCAGGGCAAGGCTTGAGCCCCCTCGCTTCCCCTGCCAGACGGCGGGGCAGTCACGGCTCTGTGATTAATTGCTGCCTGGCCAAAGGTGCTTCTCTGGCGACATCCATCTGCCATCGGCTCCTGCGAGAGCGCCGCCCGGTCAGAGAGTTCAGCTTTCAGCCCTTTGCCCCCGAAAAGAACCCTGAGCTCATCCTGGTATCGAGGTGGCATCAGGAACAGTTTTGGCACTTTTGTTATAACCCACCCCAACCCCTCCGGGTTCCCAGACCTGGGTAGTATTTTCCCCACAGAAGGATCCAGGCAGGATCCAGCCCCTGAGCCCGGCGGGGTGACAGTGGAGGGGACTCTCAGGAAGCCTTGGGGACCCCCATCCATCCCCAGGCACCTGCGGCTTCCCCACCGACACCTGCCCGGGGCCTCCCCGTGCCCGTCCCCTCCCTGCAGCAAAATCAAACGGGAGGCGAGTCCCGGGGCTGGAAATCCAGTCAAATGTCACCCGCGCTGGGCTGTCTCAGGATGTTGCACCACGACGGTCATTTCCTGCCCAGCAAGCGGCCACCGAGCCCACCCGAGCTCCGCGCCCAGAGGAGCGTGAGCTGCCGAGCCGAGAGGATCCCCCCGCTCCCGAGCAGCCCCTGCGCAGCCCTCCGGTGAGCCAGCGCCGTCCCTCCTCCCTCGTGTCCCTTCTTCTGTCCGTCTGTCCCCTTTACTATCCATCTGTCCCCTTTCCCATCCATCCATCCCTTCTCCCGTTTGTCTGTCCCTGGTCCTGTCCGCCTGTCCCTTCTCCTGTCCACCTGTCCCCTTTACCATCCATCTGTCCCCTCTCCCATCTCTCTCTTCCCTCTCCTGTCCATCTGTCCCGTCTTCCATCTGTCTGTCCTCAGTCCCAGCGGCCTTTCGGGACTTGCAGCAGGTTCAGGAGCCCTGGGGGTGGCAGGTCCAGCCTCTCCCTGGTTTTTGGGTGGGTGGGTGTCAGCCTGGGTGGGTGCCACAGGGATGACACTCTCCCAGGGGACACCCGGCTGTGGCTGGGTCCCGGCTTGCCAGGGAAGACGCCTCTGGAATGTCACACTCCCCCGCAGCATTCCCAAAGGAACGGCTGCTCCTGAACCCTTCCAGCAGCACGAGGCTGGACGGGGTCTGCAGCGTCTTCGCTGTGCGGATGCAGCTGTGCTGGGATCGGAGCTCTCACTTGGGGCAATAAGAGGATGTTCAGGTCAACTGCATTTCCCTGAGATTTGTAATTTTGTCACCTACTTGGATGTCCTGATGGCTCCCGGCAGAGTGAGGGTGGCTGGCAAGTGACCACTCCCGGAGGGCTCGGGTGGGAGTGGTGGCTTTCCCACTGGAGCTGAGTCTCTGGGACAGTCACCGGCACCTGTGTGTGTCCCAGGCCAGGCTCTGGGACAGGGAACAGCCACCACATGTAGTGACTGTTGTTTGTGGCTGGCATTTGTCCTGGGATGTGAGGAGATCACCTGGGCGGACACAGCGTCTTTTGAGGGTTGATGTAGGGAGTCACCGTAGGAGTAAAAATTGGGGTAGAAACCCCCAGAAGGATCTTTTTGAGCCCCACACAAGGGCTGTGTGTTTCAGGCTGCCCAGCTCAGTGCTCTCCCTTTCCCTGCAGCCACCAGGATGGCCGAGGTGACCACTGTCCCCACGGAGACACACACTGTCCCTAGTGAGTACGGGGACTACCGCAACTTATCCGAGCTGTTCTACCTCCTGAACCACACCTACACCTACTGCGAGTTCAGCCTGGATGAGAACATCAAACGGGTGTTTCTCTTCATCCTCTACCTGGTCATCTTCGTGGTGGGCTTGGTGGAGAACCTCCTCGTCATCTGGGTCAACTGGCAGACGCGGGGCCACAAGAACTTGGTCAACCTGTACGTCATCAACATGGCCATCGCCGACCTTGGGGTGCTGCTCTCGTTGCCCATCTGGATGCTGGAGGTGGTGCTGGATTACACCTGGCTCTGGGGCAGCTTCCTCTGCCGCTTCACCCACTACTTCTACTTCGCCAACATGTACGCCAGCATCTTCTTCCTCACCTGCCTGAGCGTGGATCGCTACGTGACCCTGACCAGCTCCTCCAACTTCTGGCACCGGCACCAGCACCGCGCGCGCCGCGTGGTCTGCGCCTGCAGCTGGGTCCTGGCCGCCACCATCCCCCTGCTGGAGGTGGCTCACATGCAGCTGGTCAACACCGGGGAGCCCATCTGCATCTTCATGGCCCCTTTCGAGACCTACGACGAGTGGGCCCTGGCGGTCAGCTTGGCCACCACCACCATCGGCTTCCTCATCCCCTTCCCCATCATCGCGGTGTTCAACGTGCTGACGGCGCGGTTCATCCGGCGCACCAAGCCGGAGAGCCGCAAGCACTGCCTGCTCATCTACGCCTACGTCGGGGTGTTCCTGGTCAGCTGGCTGCCCTTCCACGTCGTGCTGACGCTGCTCACCCTCGAGGGCAACCACATCATCCTGCACTGCACCTTCGCCCACTTCCTCTACTTCTTCTACGACATCATAGACTGCTTCACGCTGCTCCACTGCGTCGTCAACCCCATCCTCTACAACTTCCTCAGCAAGAACTTCCGCAGCAAACTCATCTCCGCCGTGGTCAAGTACATCCCAAAGGACCACGGTGGCCAGAAGGGCGCTGGCGACTCCTCCTCCAGCACGCAGCACTCCGTGGTCATCGCAAAGGAAAACAGCCCTTCAAATTAAGGGAGGTTGAGCTCTCCCACCAGTCGTGGTGGCTCCGTGGGGACAGTGGGATGGGTTTTCCTGTTGCTGAGGACACAGTTTGTTTGGGCACAGCCCTTCTTGCCCGGGCACCTCCTGTAGCAGGATGAGATGCCAGGTTTGAGGAGAGCTGGGAGCTATGGACATCTTGCCTCTGGGGCGCTGCTGTGTCCAACCTAAAGAAAGGATAAGAGAAAAATTTGACCAGTGAAACCCTTGCAATAATAAAGCCTGTTACCCCACTCAGTGTCTGATACAACCCAGCCCCGAGATCAGATCCCCATCCTGCCCCAAGCTGTGGGGTTGGAGTTCATGATCTGCCCCATCCTGGGTGTTCCTGCACCCCCCAAACTGTCCCTGACCCCAAGCCCTGTGAGAGAGAAGGAATCACCCCTTTGGAACACAAACCTCCCCTCACCGTGTCCACAGCCTGATTTTTGTGAGATGAAGGCAAAGCAGCCCAAGGGGCTGAGCAGGGCACAGACCTGAGGGGAGGAATAATTTGGATTTGATCAGGGCAATTTTGCAAACCCAGTGGTAAATTAGCGATGGCTAAACTGGGTTTGACCGGGAGGGGCAGCTCCAGACTGACTTTGGGTCCCCCATCCCATTAACTCCAGCCTCCTCTGGAGCATCCCCTGAAAGGCTTTTATGGCCACTGGGTGCATTTCTCAACTCAGTCGGGCTCCAACAGCCCTTCCCCTTCCACCAAAGTCCCTGTGGGAGCACGGGCATGTGAGGAAAACCTCACAGCTGGAGCACGGGCTGGGCTTGTGCTGTGCAAGGAACTGGAGCATCCGGAGAAAGTTCATCCTTGTCTGGATGCTGATCTCGGTCACGTGCTGCGGGTCGAGCCCCGGCTGGGCGAAGGTGACAGAGCCACAGGCGCCGGAGCCCATAAATCTACCAAAGGCCTTGAGCTGCTCGAGGAACACGTGGTGAAAAAAAGCAAAGCATAAGCAGTTCTGGGGACAGGATGCTGGCACAGGGGGTGGGAGCAGGATGACCGGGGGTTCAGACGGATACGGGGTTATCGTGGGGCTGGCTGGGAAATCTCTGCCCGTTCCAGGGGTCCTTGATGGGGTAAAACCCTAAATACCTCAGAGTTCCTTCTGCAGGGATTTCCTCTGTATCCCAGGACACCAGCACTGAGGCAACAATCCCAATCCACGTCTGATACAGAAATCCTGGGAAGGCTCCAGCCCCCTCATCAGAATCTCTGTTCAGGGCAGCAGCTCAGGCTGTTGCCCTCCTCTGTTCCTCACACCTGTGAGAGCAGAACCCCAGGGGCTGCAAGACCTCCAGGCTGAGATCTGCACCCACCACCTTCATTCCCTGATCCCGAATCCTCCCTGAGCTTCCCTTTGCTGATTCCCTCCCATTTCCAATGAAGAAATGGATGATAAATACACAACCAGCCACTCACCAGGGCAAAAAAACATATTCAAGATACTTAAATGTGTAAAATTTGGTATTTCACCTAATAAACTTCATTTTTAACTGTCTTGATTTCTCTGCACTTTTGTCCATAGACCTTAGGCCCAGAGTGGCCTCAAATAAACTGTCACCCATGAGGTGACCTGGGCTGGGGCACCTTGTTCCCATGTTCTGCCACCTCCACGGGAAAGAAATTCTTTCTTGTGTCGAGGTGGAATTTCTCATGGTTTCATTTATGGCCATTTATTGCTCCTTGTCCTGCCACACCGCTGAAAAGTCCTCTTGGCACTCACCTTTGAGGGATTGTTATGGGTTGATGAGATCCCCTCTAAAATGAGGTATTTATATGGATATCTGAGGTATTGTTATGGATTGATGAGATCCCCCTCTCAAATGAGACATTTATACGGATATCAGAGGTATTGTTATGGATTGATGAGACCCCTCTCACATGAGATATTTATATGGATATCTGAGATGTTTTTATGGATTGATAGAATCCCCTCTCAGTCTCCTCCAGACTAACCAAGCCCAGCTCCCACAGTGTCTCCTCATCACTGAGCTGCTCCAGACCCCTCAACACCAGTGTGGCCTCTGCTGGACCTGCTCCAGTAAATCCTTGTCTTTGCTGAGCTCAGTTCCCAGCCCGCAGAGCTCCAGTTCCTGGCAAACACGGTGCTGGCAGCACAGGAAAGGCTGATCCAGGCACACAAACCCTGGAATTCCCCAATGGATGGGCTCTGCTCCCACCCTGCTGCTGCACCCCGCACTCCCTCCTGTTCCTGGATCCCACAGGAATGTCCCACCCTGTTCTCCTGAGCCACTCCCAGTCCTGGAGCCACAAATCCGGTGGGAGCACGACACAGGGATGGCCTCACCTGCTTCCCAGGCATTCCTGGGAGGGACACGTTTTATAAAGAAGCAGCCACAAGAAGTCAATGTTTTCCATTTTATTATTCTAAATAAAAAACACACTTTGTGCTGAACAATGGAGTAGAAAAGAACCTGATGTACAACGATTTTAGACATCTACGATTTGGGGGGGTGGGGTGGTGGGGAAGTTTACAAAATATACAAAACTTTACAGCAAATAGATAGTAAACACTTAAATAGCAGGAGGTCAGTACCTACGATTAACTTAACAAAAAGGTTAGACAGCAAGTTCAACTCTCGTTCTTTCTTCTTCTGATCAATTACTCTGATGAGATCCACTGAGAACAGGGAAAGTGAATTTTGTGTTGGGGATGGGAGTGAGCCTGGGCTCAGAGCAGGGCCCTCAGAGGCCTGGCCGGGCTCCCCACCAGGCTCCGTGACCTGGACGCTGCCAGAATCTCCCCCTCTCCTACCCCAGGATCCCAAAGCACTTTGCAAACACCTCAGGCTGCCCCAGGAGAGGTAGGTCGGTGTCCCCACAGTCGCCGAGGGCAGTGGGGACAGGAGAGAGCCAGGTGTGCCCATGGTGGTGGAGAAGGAACGAAATCCGGCACGGAGCTACTGCTCTGACTCTCCCAACACTGAACTGGAGCTCCCAGCCAGGTTGGCTGGACATGGGGACAGGGATGACACCCCTGACAACTCCTGAAGGCTCGGGAACACCCAGGACCCTCCTGGGGGGACCACTCAGGTCTCTGACCCCTCTGGGAATCACCCCCCCCAGGATTTAGCAGCAGCAGGTCCAGACGCATCCCTGCAGCCCCTCCACTGCTGATTTTGGGATGTTCCACGTGGGAATGATCCGTTTTAACCCAGGCAAACAGAAATTCCTTGGATCAGAGCCTGCAGCAAGCAGGGGGCTCCTGTTTTCCCCCCCCCAGGGCCAGGAGGGAGGGCTGGCTGAGCCTGTTGGTGTTTCGGTGTAAAAGCTTCTCTTTTTTGGTTTATGTGCACAAAAGGCTTTTGCTTTTCAGCTTTGCGAGATCCCGGGGCTGCAGACCCTCCCTGAAGCTCACCACGGCTTCTGGAACATTCCAGGAGGATCTCAAGGCTCTCCCAGCCTTGTCTACCCCTCACACCCTTCACAGCCACCTCCAGAGCAGCGCAGGTTGTGTCCATCCCTGTCCCTGGCCCCAGCCTGTCACCAGCTGGGCACAGCCCTGAGTTCCGTGCTCGAGGGGATCCTGCACGAGCAGGGGGTGGCACTGAGTGACCCCTGACGGTCCCTTCCAGCCTCATCCATCCCACGATTCCATGACAGAAACCCCGGAACCCAGAGAGCAGCTCAAGAGGAGCCCACAGAGACGCTCCCACACTTCCCAGAGCACCACACCATTCCCAAAATTACCCTTTCTTGCTCTTGTAAAACCCAACACGGCTCAACACAGCTCCACAGGACCACGAGGCCAGAGTTCAGAGCTCAGAGCTGCAGCAGCCAGGCCAACCCAGAGCTGACCTTGGCTCTGGGGCCTCCCCTCCTCCAAAGCCAGGCTCCAGGCACCCTCCCCGCTCCCGGAGGTAGGTCGGTACCACGGCAGGTACCACCCTCATTTTACAGATGAGGAAACTGAGGCAAAGAGGTGAAGTGACTTGCCCAAGGCCACGGCAGAGCCAGAAGAGAGACCCCCGGGGCTCTCTCCGAGTCTAGCCCCCACTGCAGGATGGCCCTGCCTGGGTGTCCCTTCCTGGGTGGGGGGGTCCCTTCCTGGGTGTCCCTTCACAAGGAGGGGGCAGCAGGGTGAGTTTCCAGGGTTTGCAAATCACTAGTTCAGTTTAGTTTAGTTTAGTTTTTAGTAACAGCAAAACTTGACAGAAGCGCAGGAGCCGATCCACGACCACCGAGGCTGGAGAGCCCCGAGCACTTCCATGTTTGTGAGGTAGAATGAGTTACCCGAGGGCAGTCCCAGCTTGGAAATATCTTGGAAATATTCCTCCCCACCTCTGTCCCACAGCAGGGTGGCATGGGGAGAAGCTCATCTCGTGCCCTTCTCATTGTTGACGCTGTTGGCACCAGCTGACCTCGTCGGGGTGGCCAGGAGAGACCCCCAGGAGTGGCCAGGAGAGCCCCCCATGCTGAAGTGGACCTGACACAGGGCCAAGAGAGACCCCCGTGCCCAGGAGAGCTCCCCGTGCCCAGGAGAGCCTCCTGCACCAAGGGGCATTGAAACGTAGAGGGGAAGAACCACCCACGCCCAGGAGAGTCCCCCACACCCAGGGGAGTCCCCAGAAATGCCCAGAGAGGCCAAACCATCACTGTGGCTCCCATGGACAAACTCACATCACTCCACCCACACACATCTGCCACCGGAACACGTCCGGGATGTGGCGATCCAGGGCGTGGGACGGGGGATCCATTTGGCAGGAGAAGGGTCCCCCCTCCTTCCAGGGAGTTAAGGCAAAAGCTTCATTCTGACTCGTCTGCCTGGGGCACAGCGTGAGGCTGGGGCAGAGCAGAGCCAGGAGACTCCTGGCTCTCCGTGGCCACCACAAATCACCTCCCAGGCAGCACGGACCTGCTTCCCCTCCCTCTCCAGTCCTACAGGAGATCCCTGTGCTCACACGGCCCACAGGCTCTGCAGGGAGGTCGTGTGGCTCCTTCATCTCCTCCTCCAGGTCTCAGGGCACGAGCGAGTCCCAGCCACAGCAGAGAAAACACGGCCTGGGAATCTGTGAATCCCCTGCTCCCGGTTTCCTGCTGGGATTCCTCCTTGTTTACACACTCGGGTGCTTCCTGCTCCTCTCCCCAGCAACGCAGCAATGGCTGATCCCAGAGCACACTTTGCCCATCTCCTGGCAGTAGCAGCAGAACAC
>VZDJ01000009.1:153237-185952 GCA_008694505.1 Cyanoderma ruficeps
GGGTGGGGGATGACACAAGAGGGGGTTCAGGGGTGCCAGTGTGAGGGTGAAGGGCGAGGAACTCCTCATTGCACCAGGACCTCCATCTTGTTGCTGCCCTTTTTCTTGCAGACAGGGCCGTTGGTGCTGGCCTTGGGTGACTCCACCACGGTGATGGACACGTCGCCCTTTGGGAAGTGGGTGGAGAACCTGGGGTGGCAGGATGGAGGGGAGGGGTTGGGATGGGGAGGGGTCAGGATGGAGAGGTGAGAAGGGGACACACCCAGGCTCATCCCCTCATTGCCAAATGAGCTGCCTTGGGTACGCCCACTCCTCAGCATCTTCCTGCTGCAGCCAATCAGGGCACTCATATGGTGCCCCGCCCTTGGAGGCTCCACCCCCACCTCAACCCCACCCTGGGCACCGCCCTGTCCCACCCACAATAACCCCACCCACTGTAGCCCCACCCTCAAGTACCCACACCCACATCAGCCCCACCCTCCTGGCCCCGCCCAAGGTAGCTCCACCCTGCCCCACCCACAGAAGCCACACCCTCTGTGCCCCCAGCCCTGCCCCATCCACACAGCCACACCCATTCTAGTCCTGCCCTTCTGATTCCGCCCAGTGTAGCCACACCCACGATAGCCACGCCCACAAAAGCCCCACCCACACCTGTCAGTGATGTGCAGGGGCAGCGCCTGCCCAGTGACGGCCTCAAAGGTCTGGTGCAGGCGGGTGACCAGCTCGATGAGGTGGTCACTGACCAGCAGAAAGTCACCCTTGGCCCCCACTGTGGAGACCTGTGGGGCAAGCGAGGGGTCAGTCCTGCTGGGGACCTCCTGAGCCCCCCAGGCCCCCTTTCCCAGGTACCTCCTTGAGGTGCAGAGCCAGGAAGCCGTCGGAGAAGCGGGTGACTGAGACCCCACGGATGTCACTGAGGGTGAGCACAGTCTTAGGCTGGGCGGCCTTGGGGTCAGCCAGGACCAGGTGCTCGGTGGTGAGGAGCAGCAGGCGTGGGACTGTCTGCGGGTGGGGGTCAGCGTGGGCAGGGGGTTATGGTGGTCCCGCGTGCCCTCCTACTGCTCAGGGCACGGTGCCGAGGCAGGATCTCACCTTTCCATTGGCCCTGTTCACCTTCCTCACGCTGTCGGCCATCACCAGCTTGTCCTTGGCCACCGCATGGAGCTTCTGGTATTTGGGGTTCTGCTTCAGGCCCAGGTAATCTCCACGGAAGGGCTGCTGCAGGCTGGGGACAAAATCATCAGCCACTGCTGTTCTGAGCTTCCCTGCACCCCCAGCCCCCTGCCCTGGCACCTTTTTGGGTAGAGGTTCTTCTTGTCCTTGAAGAGCTCGCTGGCACAGAGCTTCGCCTGCAGTTGGGTCCGGCGCGATGGCGGCAGCTGGTCCCGGTACTTCTTGCACTGCCGAGGGAGGAGGCGATTTGGTGCTGCCAAAGACCTCTGGGGTGAGCTGGCGCACCAAGATCCCGCCTGGAATCCTCCCCATCTCCCCCTGCTCCCACCTTCCAGCGGTAGAAGATGTTCTTCAGCTCCTGGTTGGTGTCATCCAGGAACCTGTACGGCGCCGGCGGCCAGGTCCGGTCCGTCACCGACAGCGGCGGGAGGTTCTTTGCCAGCCCCACCAGGTACCTGTGCACCTGGAGGTGACAACGTGGCAAGGGGTCAGGAGAGGACAGGAGCATCCAGCCCCAGGGCAGGGGGCTGGGAAGGCACCGTAGCCCCCTCGCCCCCGGCCCCACTCACCAGCCGCCGGTAGATGAAGTTGGCCAAGGAGGTGCTGGCGCTGGAACGGAAATACCTCCTGTAGGTCCTGCGGGCCTGCGGGGACAAGTGCCAGCGGTGAGGACACTGGACAACACCACCAGCCCCACAAACACAAGGGTGTCTCATCCCCCACGTCCCCCCGTCCCTGTTTGGCCCCCAGTGGAGAGGACAGAGGCTCCAGCCCGACAGGGTGGGCAGAAGTGGGGTGGGCAGACAGACAGACAGCCCGGACACACGGACACAATAACAGACATGGACACTGGGAGGGACACAGGAACAAGGTGTCGTGGACAGTGGCACGGACAGCAGGACAGAGGTGGCCTGAGGGCACGTGGCCCCGTTACCTGGTACCCTCTCCAGTGAGCGGCGATGGTGGTGGCGGCCGCGTGACGTCGGCGTTGGGCCTTCAGCTCCCGGAGGAGCCGGCGAGACTGCCGGGGTGGGAGCCCAGGGGGCCCGAGGGAGAGACAGCAACACAGACACGGAGCGAGAGGGAGAGGCAGGGGAGAGGCAAGAGAGAAGGAGGAAAGACGGGGAGAGGAGATGAGGGTGAATCTGGTCCCATGATGGGACACGCAGAGCTCCTGGTCCCACCGTGGGGCACACAGAGCCCCTGTCCCCACCCACCGTCCTCCCTCACACCAGGCCAGTCCCATGGGTGGCCCTGGGGGTGCTCAGCCCTCACCTTCCAGCCCCGTGCGTACGCCTGCAGGATCAGTGCCGACCGCTTCATCTGCTTGTACCGGTTCATTTGCTGTGGGGCAACAAGTGCGTGAGTTGGGTGCGCTTGGAGGGCCAGGGGGAGAGGGATGGGCAGGGAAAGCATGGCCAGGACCTGCCCTGTCCTCACCCTGTGGCCACGGAACCAGGCAGAGATGAGGATCTGGCTCTTGCGCATCAGCTGGTATTGAGTCCGGCACCGCCAGCCCCGAAACATCTTCTGGATGAGGGTGGCGAGCTGGGCCACGCGCTCCTGGCGCTGCCGCTCCAGGTCGAAGAGCTGGGGACAACCGTGGCAAGCGCTGGGTCACTGAGTAGCTCCAGGGGCTGTGGCATCACCCAGGAACTCCCAGGACAAGTCTGGATCCCCACAGGCTCCCCCGTTCCTGGACTCACAGTGCGTGGCGAGCGGATGAAGACCTTGGTGTGGCCAAACGCCAGCTCCTCTGCGGGGAACGCCAGACCTGCCAGCAGCACCTCGGCCCCCTCCCTGCACCGTGGCAGAGACCAAGCCGGTCAGAGACCCCCTGGCAGCCCCCTGACCCTCACGGGTTCGTGACAGCCCCGTACCTGTCCCCACTGTCCCAGCGGGGCCACGTGCGGGGGTTGAGCATCTTGTAGCGCTGCAGGAAGGGGCCGTAGAGCTGGCGGAAGGCGTAGCCCGCCCGCCTCACCCGCACGTTCTCCATCAGCCCCAGGTACCGGACCTGTGCCAGCACCAGCTCCGGCGTGAACACCATCGCTGACTTGGTGTCGTTGGGTTTGATGCACCTGCAGAGCGCAGCGGTGGTTTGGGGGAGGTGGATCTCACAGGCGCCAAAGCCCCCCAGCCCGGGGGTCTCTGCTGGGGGCTGTACCTGATGTAATTGGGGTTCTTGGAGTAAAGGTTCTTCATCAGCATCGCCACGGACGACTTGAACTGGAAGCCCGCGGTGGGTGGCAGCTTGAGGGAAACCTTCTGGGGGTCCCCCTCGGGGAAAAGCGAGCGCAGCAGCGCGTGCCGGGCCGCCCACATGGCCTGTGAGAGGTCTCGGAAGAGCAGGTCGTTGTTCTTCTCGATGAAGCCTGTCACGTTGTAGGTCACCTGAGGGGGCAGCGGGGTCAGCGCCCGGGCAGGGAGTGGGGCACAGCTCAGCATCTCCACGCCTGTTCCCAGTCCAGCCCTGCAGCTCCTGTGCAATGCTGGGAAGGGGACCAGGGCACTGGGAAGAGGTCTGGGGTGCTGAGAAGAGAACTGAGGCACTGGGAAAAGGACCAGGATGCTATGAAGAGGTCCAGAGAGCAAGGAGGAGGTCTGAGATGCAGGGAAGAAGCCTGGGGTGCTGGGAAGAGGATCGGGGTGCTGAAAAGAGGTCTGGGGTGCTGGGAAAAGAACCAAAGTGCTGGGAAGAGGTCTGGGGTAGTGGTAAGAGAACCAGAGAACTAGGAAAAAGACCAGGGCACTGGGAAGAGAAATGGGGTGCTGGAAGGAGAACTGAGGAATTGTGAAGAGGACCGGGGTGCTGTGAAAAGGACTGTGGTGCTGTGAAAAGGATCAGGGTGCTGGGAAGAGGATTGGGGCACTGGGAGAGGATCAGGGTTCTGGGAAGAGGATTGGGGCATTAGGAAAAGGATCAGGGTTCTGGAAAGAGGAGTGTGGCACAGGGAAGAGGACTGGGGCACTGGGAAGAGGATCAGGGTGCTGGAAACAGGATCGGGGTGTTGGGAAGAGGAGTGTGGCACAGGGAAGAGATCAGGGTTCTGGGAAGCAGATTGGGGCACTAGGAAGTGGATCAGGGTTCCGGGGAGAGGAGTGTGGCACAGGGAAGAGGAGCAGGCGTTGCCGGACCTTGCCGGCGTAGTGGTGGATGCGGAAGCAGCGCGCCGGCAGGCTGGTGTCGGTGACGTGCCGGGCGTTCTGCGTCTCCTTGCTCTCGTAGTGCTTGTGTGTGCCCAAGAGCTGGTTGAGTTTGGTGAGGAAGGTGTCCTCGTTGACCACGCCGGGCCGCAGGCACTCCTCGTCCAGCATGGCCAGGATCCCGGTGGTGCTCTGTGCCATGATGGATGGTGTCACCCAGCAAATCCCAGTTTGGGCTATGGGAGGAGCTGGAACCCAAAGATCCCAGCACTGGGCGGGCAACTCACGTTCTCAATCAAGTTGCAGATGATGCTGTTGTCGAAAAACTCCACCGGGGTCCACTGGATGCCCTGGGAGTAGATGTGGGTCAGACACACAGATAATAACCCAGACCCTGCCCCGTGGACACCCCCGGCTGATGTGGGGCAGGAACCGGACATCCGGCCACGGGGATGAGGATCCCGAATCCCTTCCTGCCATTGAATCTGCTCTCGGCAGGGAGCGGGGCGAGGGAGGGACGTGTGGCGGAGCCGTCTCCGGCACTTCCCCATCCCGGGGAGGCCGAAATTCCTTGTGGCCATGCTTTGGCAGGGGCTGGAGGTACCTCTCGGACATATTCCTCCTGTTCCTCCTTCAGCGTCATCAGGATGAAGATCTGCTGCAGCTTCTCGTTGCAGTAGTTGATGATGAACTGCTCAAAGCCGTTGTCCTGCGAGAGAAGGGTCCTGTGTGGCAGGTGCTTCCAGAGCCCCCAGCCCTGCCCCATGTCTCAACTGCTGCTCCTGACCCCCTGAATGGGGCCTGGTGGTTCCTTCCCTCACCTGGAAGATCTCAAAGCCGTAGATATCCAGGACTCCCATCACCTTCCTCTGCTCGTCTGACTTTACCTGGGGAGATAATGGGGTGTTGAGCCCTGTGTGGGGTGGGGGTCCTGCTGAGGCTCCAGAATCCCCTGGAGCTCACCTGGATGCTGGTGTTGATGCGTTTCACCAGCCAGTCAAAGAGGCGGCTGTAGATGTTCTTGGCCAGCGCGTCCCGGCCGTAGTAGCCCTGGGGAGAGGGGAGAGGGGCTGGTGCCGGCTCGTGGGGGGCTGCCAGGCACCATTCCCACGGCTGAGGGTGGTCCTGCTCACCTGGGGGACAGTGAGGGTGGTGAGCACCGTCTCATCCCGCGCCTTCACCGTGCGGGAGCACAGTGCCTGCTCCAGCGTGCTGGAGTCCAGCCCGATCAGCTGGCAGATCTCGCGCAGCTCTGTGTGGGAAGACGGCAGTGCCAGAGCCGAGGAGGGGCTGAGGAGATCCCCACACCCCCCTCAACCCATCCCTGTCCCCATCCTACCCTGGGGCTCGGTGATGCTGCAGGCCTCCATCCCGCTGGCCTGGAAGCTGCTGCTCAGCTGGACGTTGCCCAGTTTGAGCACCACGGCTGTCACCTCCAGCAGCTCCGTCACCTCGGCGGGCGAGAAGCCGATGACCCTCATGGCATCCTGGGGATGGACATTACAGCTCAGGGGATGGGGTGAGCTCCAGGATTTTTGGGGGGAGTCCTGTCTTCCCGTGGGTACCTGCATAGTGTGGAAGTTGGCTGCATCGTCCATGCCGGGCAGGCTGGAGCTCTCCCGGTTCAGGTATCCATAGTGGCCACAGTCCTGGCGGAGCTTCAGCTGCTCTGGTTGAGGGGAGAGGAGGTGGAAGTTCAGCCATGATCCACCCCCAGCTCCTGTTCCACCTCCAAATCGCCCACGCTGTGGGGTCTGGACTTACGGAGCAGCTGCGGCGAAGCCCCAGCCAGGAGCTGGTAGAAGATGTGGAAGTTCCTCTCGCCCTTCACGTGCCGGACGATGCGGGATTTCTCCAGCAGGTCTGTGGGGAGGGGTCAGTGTCACTGGGGAGCGTGGGGTGGAACCCCCCCGGGATGGGTGGTGGGTACTCACAGTTGCTGATGACCCCTCCCAGGGGCTCCCCTTTGAAGTCGAACTCAATGTCCATGTACTTGCCCTGGGGGAGAGGGTTGGGTCAGGGAAGGGGGTCCTGGTGGGACTGGCAGCTCCATTCCCCACATCCCCATCCCCTCTGTGCCCCCAGCCCCACCAGGGCCCACATGGCTCCAGCAGGGTCCAACCCCCCTCCCCAAGTCACTCACGAATCGGGAGGAGTTGTCATTACGGACAGTCTTGGCGTTTCCAAAGGCTGCAGGAGAGGACGGGGGGTTATGGTGTGGTTGGGGGGACAGTGCTGAACCCTGACAGATCTGGGAGGCAGGAGCCAGAGCTCAGGATGTGGAGCACTCACCTTCCAGCACAGGGTTGGACTGCAGGAGCTGCTCCTTCACCTTGTTCACCTCCTCCCCTTTGCTGCTCACCGCTGCCACGTAGGACATCACCAGCTTGCTGGCCTCTGTCAGCGAGGGCCCGGGGGTCATTGGTGTGGGGGCTGTGGGTGCTGGGGCTGTGCCAGCCCCAACCAGCCCCTCGCAGTGCCCTGAGCCCCCCTGCAGCGCCCTGAGCCCCCCTTGCAGCCCTGGCTGTACCTGTCTTGCCGGCGCCGCTCTCGCCGGTGATGAGGATGCACTGGTCCCTGTCCCGGTCCCGCAGCGAGCGATAGGCATCGTCAGCGATGGCGTAGCTGGGGGCAAGAGGGGTTGGAAGCGGCTGGAGCCATCTGGGGGGGCTTCGGGAAATGCCAAGACCTCCCCCTTGTGGCTGTGGCGTTGACCCGAGTGGATTCCCTTGGATCCTGACGCTTTGGGATTGCCCCAGGAGCGATGCCCTTGGCACGGTCTGGGGGACCAAGGGCACCACCAGCCCCCCCATGCTCACATGTGGGGCTTCACAGCGAAGAAGCTGCAGTTGTGATATTCCTCCACCTTCTCCGGGGTGTAGATGGGCAGGGACTGGTATGGGTTCACTGAGATCACCACATTCCCAATGTATGTCTGCAGGACAACAGGGATGAGGGGCTGGGAGGACTCAGACCAGGCCCTGGTGCTCCCCATCTCCATCCCAGATCCTTGACCTCATCCCAGATGCCAGATCCTGCATCCCAGAACATGCAGACCTTCCACTCCCCATCCCAGACCCCATATACTGCTCCCCATCCCAGGATCTGACAGCTCTTCTGCTTCCCAGATCCTCCTCCCCATCCCAGACCCCAAATCCCCCTCCTCACCCTCGACCTTGCAGCCCTCCCACTTTGCATCCCAGACTCCATACCCTGTTCCCACTCCGGACCCCAAAGTTCTCCTGCTCCCAATCCCAGACCCCATATCCTGCTCCCCACCCCAGACTCTGGAGTTTTCCCACTCTCCAGGTCCTTTTCCCCAATTCAGACCCCATATCCTGATCACCTTGAAGCCCTCCCAATCCCCATCTCAGACCCTGCAACCTTCCCAGTCCCCATCCCATACCCCATATCCCATACCTCATAGCCTTCCCAATCCCCATCTGAGACCCCATATCCCTCTTCCCATCCCAGACCCTGCAGCCTTCCCAATCCCCATCTCAGACCCCATATCCCTCTTCCCATCCCATACCCTGCAGCCCTCCCCATCCCCATCTCAGACCCCATACCCCACTCGCACCCCAGCGGCCCCTGTCGTCCCCCCCAAGCCCCCCCATCCCGCTGCTCACGTAAATGTCGTGGCGGCGGAATCGCTCCTGCAGCGTCCGGACCAGCGACTCCTCCGTCAGCGGGTCCAGCAGCACCAGGTCCGCGACGGCCTCGGCGTCCAGCGGCGATGAGGTGCCTTCCATGGCCGGGCAGCTCCGGGGCAGCTGGGGGGGACACAGAACGGGGCGGCTGCAGCCAGGGACACGCAGCCCCTTCCCCAAAACACCCCACCAGCTCCTCAGCAGTCTCTGGGATCTTGGCTGCTCCCCCAAGTCTGGGGACAGGGGACAAGGCAGCCACACACGCACAGAGGCACAGGGAGCACCTTCCCAGGGTATCTCGGTGCCCAGGACCCCGTGGTGGAGCTGAGGGCGGCAGGACGCTGGGGGGAAACGGAGACCCGGCCAGGAAATGCGGACACCTGGATCCTATTCTTGGGGCAGGGATTAATTCAGCCTCCACTTCCTCCCTCCTTCCTGGCAGGGGGAAGCCGGGGTGGGGAAGGGAGCCCAAGGCCCTCGACAGGTCACTCCCGGTGCTGCTTCTCCCCACTGTCCCTCATCCCTCACCGGCCTGTGACAGCACAGTCACGTTCCCGGAGCTGACCTTCAGCCCCGCTTTACAGCTGGGGCGCAGGGCTGTAAACCCAGCCCCACTTATCTGTGCCCTGGGGAAAGTTCAAGAGCGAGTAGAAAAGGTGGGGAAGGATGGGGCAAAAAAGGTGATGCAGCCTCTAGAGATGGCAGAGACCCCCACGGGTCTGAGTCCCCCGTGCTGCTGGGTTGAGACCCCAGGGTCAGCAGCCATGGGTGGGAGTCACAGTAAGAGCCCCCCACAGCTCCAGGGCAGCGCTGGGCTCACCCCGGTCCCCACGCCCCGTTTCCCCACACCTCATGGGATGCAGGTGCCCTGGGATGGGGGTTTTGGGGACAGGGTACCCCCATCCAGCTGAGGGTTGGGTGGCTCGGGTGCTCCAGGCGCTGTCTGGCAGCAGAGGGGACCCCGACTCACCTCCCGGTGGCAGAGCAGCAGATGCTGGAGCGGCTTCAGCTGGAGCAGCTTCAGCTGGAGCTGCCCCGGAACCGGCGGGGCTCAGCCCGGTACCGGCCCCGTCCGGCCCACGGAGGGGCGGGGGGCCGCAGGGCCCTCCCCCAGAGCTCCCAGATGGGGAAACTGAGGCACGAAGGAGCAGCCGGTGGGGATCGATGTGGAGTGCCGCCGGCTGCAGCCCGTGCTCGGCCGCTGTGTGCCTTCCCCACCCGGCAGCTCAGAGCAGGAACAAGGAGGGAAAATCCTGGAGCCGAGCAAACAAAGGGAGCTTCCTCTGCTGAGCTGCGGGAAACGGGCAAGGCACAGGGCTGGAGAACGGGGACTCAGGGGTGCTCCATGGAGGACACCTGTCCCCAAGGAGGACACCTGTCCCCAGGCAAACGTGTCCCCAGAGAGGACACCTGGTCCCAGCCCAACCTGAGGCCACGGTAGGTCCTGCCACAGGGATTGTGTCACCCAGGGGCTGTTGTGTCCCCACACACCATCCCCAGCAGAAAGACCTCCCACAGGTGGGTGAGCCCTGGGGTCACAGCGGGACGAACAAATGAGGCTCAGGACCTAAAAAATACATTTTTATTAAAAATAGAATCAGTCCTTCACCACGCTGCAGGTGGGGGGGACAGAGTAACAGAGTCTGCTCACACCTGAGCAGGGAGGAAAGTGCAGCGAGGGCTGGGGGGGAGCAAAGGGACAGACCTGGGATTGGGACAAACTGACAGCAGAAGCTCCAGGTGAGGTAGGGGCTGGGCTGGGGGGTCCCCAAGGCAGCTGAGACACTGCGAGGAGGTGAGGGCAGCGTTATTGCTCGGGAAGTTGCATAGATTGGGGCGTCCCCTCCAGCTTTGTGCTTTGGCAGAGCTCCCCAGCCAGCACTGGGAGCTGGAACATCAGTGGGGTCACCCTCAGCCCCTGCCCGCACCCACTGGGAGAGGAGTAACAGCAGAAGGGCAGCGAGGCAGGGAGGAAGCAGATCCACGCTCATCCTCAGCTCTGGCACGGGGAGAGGGGGCTGAGCACGGCCTCTACCCCAACATCACAGCCAGGGGCAGCCAGCAGCCCCTGAGGCACCACAGCTCCATCAGGGAAGCCCTGGAGTTTTTTTGGTATCCACACGGGATTGAAGCCAAGGCAAGAGGAGTGGCCCGACCAGCTGGAGCCTTCTTCACATGTTTGTAACAAGAGGAGGAGGAGCAGCGGGTCACTGGCAGCTCCCTCATCACGGCTCCAGGCAGGTGCTGAGCACACAGGTACCAGCGGGACAGGTCCAAAGTTCCTCTCGTGTGTGTCACCCTCAGGCACCTGCACAGGAGATGGAGGGGAAGGTCCATCCCCACCCCAGGCTGTCCAGTGAGGGGATAAGGGGCTCCTTCTGCAGCTCACAGCTGGTTTGGAAGAAAGTCCCTGCCCTGGGGGTGCCACCCTGGGAGCTCACAAACATCCACTGCAAAAGTTGGGGTGGGTACAGGCTGCATCCAGGACCCTCTCTGCCTCGGGGGGCTCCCATGTGTCCCACCCCCCCGACACCCAGAGCTGTGCTGACAACAGCATTCACACCTCAGGGAGGAGCTGCAGGGAAAGGGAGGTCAGACCCCCTTTTTTCCCTGTCAGAGGGGGTCCATCCCCACAAGGACCATCCCCACCATGCCTGGGGCAGCCCAGCAATGGTTCCGCTCCTTGGTCGCAGGGCAGCTGACCTCACTGGATATCCAGGTGGTTGTGGGGCAGGGAATCACTCCTGTGATTCCCAGCGAAGGAGTAATTGCCATTTTCCTCCTCTTCTTCATCATCATCATCATCATCANTCATCCTCCTCGAAGAGCTGCTCGTCAATGCAGAGACTTGCCAGGCCAAACTCCCGCTCGTGGGCCGACACCTCGTTGGGGGTGACATGGGAAGCACCAGCCACAAAGTCGGCAAACCTGGGGGAAGACATGGAGCAGCACGTTGGGCAGGTGTGTCCAGCGCCTCTGGAGAGGCCCTGACACGTGCAGGTAAAGCGTTTTGGGTGCTGGGACCTGGTGTTATCCATCCTTTCCCCTCAGCACTCTGCGCTCCCACACACCACAGATGTCTCTAAGGACAGAGGTGACAGCGCAGAGGGACACAGGGTGGCCACCCCGAGCTTGCTGACAGGGATGTTACCTTTTGGGAGACTGGATGCGGGACACCGTGGTCCAGGCAGAGAATTCGGGGCTCTGGCAGACGTTCCGCAGCTCTGCCAGGGCCTTTTGGGTCTCCACCTCGCCCTGGAGCCGATATTCCTCCTCTGACAGCAGCCGAGGGGGGGTCGGGCCCAACTTGGAACTCTGCACCCTCCTGCCAGGGGGGAAAACACCAGTTAACGCCTGCCTGGATGGGGTGGGAGCCCAGAGCAGGACCCCAGGGACAGGAACTCTCAGGACAGAACCCCTGGGCCAGGACCAGCCCCCAGAGCAGGATCCCTGGAGCAGGAACTCTAAGGCAAGACCAGATCCTGAGGCAGGACCACCTCCTAGAACTGGAAATCTGGGGCAGGACCAGCTCCTGGGGCAGGAACCCCGGGGCAGGACCAGCTCTTGAGGCCAGACCCGCTCCTGGAACATGAATCTCTGGGGCAGAACCAGTTTCTGAGACACGAATCCCCAGGGCAGCCCGAGCTCCCAGGACAGGACCAGCTCCTGGGCCAGCTGGCAGTGAGGAAAGTGGAACACCCCCCTCTAACCTCTGCTCCTTGCTCCCAAGGGCCCTCTCCTGCACCAGCCCCAGGGGAAAAAGGGCAGAGTTACCCACCCCACTCCCAAACCCCAGTGAAAACAACCCTGTTCTGTGCCACGGGCTCCATCCAGCACCTCATCCCAACCCAGCTGGGGTGTGTGAGCCGGCTGGAATCCCCACGGGCCTCACCGGTAGGCAGCGAAGGCCCATTGCAAGGGGTAGTCCAAATTCTTGGTGCAGACGGCGACGAGCACCACGGCCAGGGCGACGGGGTGGATCTGGATGCCTGAATACATCAGCAGCAGCCCCAGGAGCTGCAGGGCCCAGGAGAGGAGGTTGATGCTGCGCTCGTTCTCCAAGGGGCCGTACCTGTAGCACACGGCGAAGCTCAGGAGGCCCACGAACACCAGGTAACCTGTGGGACAGCACAGGGATGGGGCAGAAATTGGGGGCTCCGTGAGGATAAGGGAGAACCTGATACTGTTGCTCTGAGCTTTTTGGTTTTTTTTTTTGTCTTAGTGAAGAACTTTTTCACGCAGCTTCATCTAAACGATGTTTATTTTCAGAATGTTTGCATACTTCTCTGAGAGAAGAAATAATTGATGGTCATATCCACCATCCAAGTTAAGAGGTGGCGACCTCTGCAGCCAATCTCTTAACCTCTGTACAAATGTATAAAGGAGTCAGATTTGTAAATAAAGGGGGAGAAGTTTGTTCCTCACTGCTCTCTTTGTGTCCCTGAAGTGGGACATGCCCAGCTTCAGCAAACAACATGATACCATCCTCTGGGAGCACCAGCAGGGACAGGGAGCCTCGGCATTGTTCCCCAGCACGTTCCAGCTCTGTTAGGAGACGTTCACCTGGTGAAATGGTGAATCCCAGAGCTCCCACCTACCTAGCAGGTACTGCCAGTAGGACTTGCAGATCTCCCGCAGGTTCTTGAAGATCAGCTGGAGCAGGTACAGGGAAAAGGACCAACCTCCGACCAGCAGGAAGTACACAGGGCTTTTCTGGGGGGAGCACAGGAGGGGGTTGCAGGCAGGCCATGAATACCTCCCCCAGGTGCTGAGCTGCTCTGTGCCAAACCCAGTCCATCCCAGTGCAGGCATGGAAAGGGTTACAAGGCCTCTGACCCCCTCAAGACATGACACCTACCTTGGGCATGACCTTGGACATCATGTAGACCAGGACAAGCAGCGAGGCCAACAAGCCAACGCTGATCCCAGCTGAGTAATAGAAGATTTGGCTCCTGCAATGATCACCCAGGGAATCAATCCCAGCAGGTGTTTTTAGGGATACCTGGGCACAAACACCCCCACCCAGGAGCCCCCGGGGGGAGAGGAGGGGGCCTCACCTGCTCAGCGTGTCCCCACAAAAAAACAACATCAGGCCCAGGAAGGAAACGAGGAACAGCTTGGGATCAAAGCCTGGAAAGAAAGCAAATCCCAGTGGAGAGGGGCACGGTGGGAAGCTGGGGACACCAAGGACAGGGATGGGGCAGCATCCAGGTGAACTTCCAAGCGCCTCAAATTCCTTCTACAGACCAAATTCCCTTTTTGAGGAAGGAACAGGTCCTTGGATCATGAGCTGCCCTGTCCTGCTGTCCCCTGGGCAGCCCCAGGCCCCCTCTGCCCCACCGGGGAGGGGACGTACGTCGGTAGAGGACGACGGAGTAGACGGTGCCGGGCTCCAGCAGCTCGACCTTGAGGCAGGTTTTGTTGCTGTAGAGATCCACGTCGATGCTGGTGTCGTTGAGCTTCCCCCGCAGGAAGGAGAACAGCACGTTCCACACGCTGAACTTCTCCAGCTCCTCCTCGCTGTCCACCTGCGTGACGCGGATCATCCGGCTGCTGTTGACGCGGATCTGGGGGAAGCCAGGGGGGAATGGATGGAGGGGCTGGGGAAGGGAGGATCTGCCTCCTCCTCCTCCTCCTCCTCCTGCTGTCACCTGTGTCCTGGTCCAGATGTCGTTCCATTGCGGGACGCGTGTGTTGGTGTAGCAGAAGCGTCGGGATTCTTTGTGGTGGGACGTGTGGCCCTCCTGGAGCGGGATGATGGGATCCTTGGTGCCTGGGAAGCACAAAGGGAAGGGTTCAGGCCTCACTGCCTTCTGCTTCACCCACCAAACCCTTGCCCTCCCCAGGGATCCTCCACTTAGGCATATTCCTCATGGTCCTGCTGTTTTCCTTGGAATGCACCCTCTGGTTCCTCTTTGGGATAACCCCGTGCCCCGGGCTGAGGGGATCAGCTCAGGCCCATCCTTTCGTCCCTTCTAAATCGACTCCTAGCTCTAAAATTCGACCTCAGGGACATAAATCCGAGGGTGTCTCTGGCGCGCACTCGCCCCCCGAATCGCACGGGAGGCCCGATCGTACCGGGGATGGGAACAGCGGGACATGAAACCCCGGTCCCACCGGGCCGCACCGACCCCCTGAGCGTGGAGGCCCCGGGAAGTGCTCAGAGGGTTCTCCGGGGGTGCAGGGGGTCTCTCAGCAGGCAGCGGGAAGTTCCCCGTGGTCCAGGCCGCTGGTCCCATTGTCCCGCCATGCTGCCCCGAGGGCTACCGCCGCTCCGCTCCCCACAATGATCCCCCCCGTCCCCGCCCATGGACGCCGCTGCCCCGCGCACCTGTAGCTTCCAGGAGAAGGAAGGACAGGAACAGCAACAGCAGCACGGGCAGTCCCGGGAGCCGCCGCCGCTCCCCCGGAGCCGGTTTCATCCCTCCCGCCGCGGTTGCGCCGGCTACTTCCGCTTCCGTCTGGCTCGGCCGCTGAGAAGCACCCACAGCCAATAGGAGAGGCGCTCGCCGGGCTTTATCGTCGATTGACAGCTAAATAAACCTATCAAAGATCACCTCTTATCTCGCTCTCGCCCCCTTCTGCCTGCCAAGTTGATTGACAGTACTGTTGACCTATCAGCTATGCGCATGCAGGAAGCAGCCGTGTTCCCGCCCTCGGTTACCACGGTGACCAATATGCCCCCCGCCATTCGCTCAACAGCCACGCCCCACTCTGATAACAGATGTGATAGACGTTCCCCTCGACCAATCACAGCACAGGCCCGGCCGGTCACGTTCTCCACCCCCTCGTGTATCCCGTGTGATTGACAACCGCCTCCGCCTATCAGGGCGCGGCCTCGCGTTGTTAGTGTGAATGGGTCACGCGTGGGGGGCGCGCAGGTCCCGCCCCTCGCCCCCCCCCCGCCCCTTCCCCGGCGGCCGAACCCGCGGTCCCGGGCCCCGCGACCCCACGGCCCCGCCGGGGCTCTGCCAGGGCGGACGTGCCACGAGGGTCACCGGTGACCCGCGGCGCCGAGGGGGTCCGGCATCCCACGGGACAAGGGGCGGCTCGGCTCGGCCAGGGGGCTCCGGTACCGTCCGTCCCCTCGCAGCGAGGCTCCCCCAGCCCCGGGAAGGGGGTGCCGCCTTCCGCGTGGGTCCCTCCCCATGGGGCGGTGGCCGCCCGTGGGCGAGCAGCGGGGAGCGGGCTCGGGCGGCCCCCCCGCTCCCCCTCCGCGGGCCGTGGGCGGCGGAGCCGGGAAGCGGCGGGGCCGTGGGCGGAGGATGTGCGTCAGCCGGGGGCAGCGCCGGGGCTGGGAACGGCCCCGCCGCGCCGGACGTTTGGTCGTGGAGGGGGAGAGGGGCGTGATAGGGGCGGTGGGGAGAGGGGTGAACCGGGAGGGCTGGGGCAGGACCCCCGCCATGGGGACCGTGGCCGTGCGGGATCCCCCGGCTGCTCCCCCGGCAGCTCCGGGGATGTGCCCCGGACACCGACACGGCTCCCCCCGGCCAGGATCGCGCGGGGGCGGCTCTGGCCCCACGCCAGGCGCCGGCCGCGGTATAAATAGCGCCGAGCCATGCAGGGCCGGACCGGGGTGTGGGCCGTGACAGCCCCCCGCCTCCCTCCCACGGAAGGAGCGAGCGAGGGGCTTCAGCATCCCCCCCCCAGTCCACCCGAGAAACCTCCGTGTGCTCCCGTTCTCGCTGCTCCGGGGCGCCGCTGGGGTCCTCACCCCGAAGCCTATCGATGGCAGCGTGTGCGTGCCGGTGACACCAAGTGCCCGCCCTTCGCAAGGGCTCCGGCACCGGGGGGGGACTGCCGGGACAGCGGTGCCGGTACCCGGAGCATCCCCGCGCCCCGTCAGGTTGTCACCGAAACCGGGGATGCTGCGAGCGCTGCCCGCGGGACCTCCGTGATTCAGGGAGCCCAACACCGAGCACCGTGTTCCCCTTCGGGGGGTTCTGCCTCTGCCATGGACCCCCCCCGTGCCACGCGTGTCCTCCTGCCGGGGCTGCAGGACCCCCGATGCCGCCGAGCGGGGCGCCGCTCCCGCTCCCCTCCCGCTGCTCCGGTGCCGGGGGGGAAAGAAGGGGGGCCGGTGCTGCCGCCCCCGCCGCTGTCCCCCCCCCGCTCCGCGCGCTCGGCGGGGGCGGCAGCCGCGGGATCCGCCCCCGGGGCCTCCCACGCGCGGCGCAGCCGGGGCCGCTGCTATTTCACGGTCCCGCCCGTGTGGGCGGCGCGCAGAGCGGCGCGGCGCGGCGGAGGGAGCGCGCCCGGCCCGGCCGCGGGACCCCCCGAGCCCCGGCACCCCCCGGACCCCCGGCTAGAGCCGGCCCCGGAGCCCCCCCGCCCCTCCCCGGCCGCCCGGCGGGGCGGGCGGAGCGGACGGAGGCGGTTCCAGGCGGCGGTGAGCAAACGGCGGACGGCGGGAGGGGACGGGGCACCGGGGGGCACCGGCCAGGGCGGGAGTCCCGGGAGACGGTGGCCATGGTGGGACTGTGGGGACCGCAGGGGGACGGAGCAGCGCGGGACACCGGGCAGGGCGGGGCGCCCAAGGGGTGTTGGCCACGGGGCTCCGGGCGGGTCCGGGGCGCCGGGATGCACGGGGAGAGGATGGTCCCGGTGGGACCGGGGGCACCGCGGCACCAGGGGGTACCGGGCGGGGTAGGGGTTTCGTGGGGGGGTGGCCTCCGTGGGACCGTGGGAGCACAAAGGGACCGTGGGGACGGCGGGGGGATGGGACACCGGGGGTCACCGGGCAGGGCAGAGAGCCCGGGGAGGGGATGACCCGGCTGGGTCTGGGAGGAATGGGGGGGGATGGAGCACAGGGTGGGTTTGGGGCACTGGAGGGCACGAAGCAGGTGCAGGGAGGCTGTGGGAGGATGGCCCTGGTGGGACCGGGGTGGAGATGGGGGCACCGAGCGGGGCGGGGTCACCAGGGAAGGATGGCCGTGATGGGATCCAGGGGACCACAGGGGAACAGGGCACGGGCAGGGCAGGGGGCCTGGGGGATGTTGGCCATGGTGAGATCCGCACTGGCACACCATCCCTGGGGATGGGGGGGCTGGGGGAAGCCCCACGTGTGTCCTGTCCCTTGTGAGGACCTGGTGTGGAGGGGGCTGGAGGGGTGGGCAGAGGCTGGGCACAGCCCAGGATAGGGGGTAGGGGCTGGGATGGGGTTGACCCCACTCGTGTCTGTGCCATGTCCAGGGGCTGTGGCTGCGGGGACCGTCCCAGCCTGGAGCACATGGGTGGGACTGGGTGCCCCTGTGGGGTTTAGGGACACTGGAACACCCACACGTGGGAGTGCTCCGCCTGCCCTTTACCCCCAGGCCCAAGGGTGGGGAGGGGGTTTCTCCTGCATGTCCATCCATCCCGGTGGTGAGTCCGTCTGTCCTCTGTCCACCCCAGGCTCGCCATGGCCCTGCCCCGCACGCTGGGGGAGCTGCAGCTGTACCGGGTGCTGCAACGCGCCAACCTGCTGGGCTACTACGAGACCTTCATCCAACAAGGGGGGGACGACGTGCAGCAGCTCTGCGAGGCGGGCGAGGAGGAGTTCCTGGAGATCATGGCGCTGGTGGGCATGGCCACCAAGCCCCTCCACGTCCGCCGCCTCCAGAAGGCCCTGCGCGAGTGGGCCTCCAACCCGGGGCTCTTCAGCCAGCCCGTCTCGGCTGTCCCGGTCAGCAGCATCCCGCTCTTCAAGCTCTCTGAGACCGGCGGGCGCAAGGCGCTCAGCAACGGGCACGCCAGCCCCGGCGAGACCGCGGGCAAGGGGAGTGGCAGTGCTGGGACGCCCCCGGCTCGCAGCCCCACGGAGCCAGGGGAGAAGCTGTCACCGTCAGCGGCTCCGCCGTGGCCGGGAAGGAGCACCCCCGAGTCGGAGGGCGGTGGGGATGAGGAGCCGGGGGTTCCCCCCTTCTCCCCGGGCGGCAGCAGCGGGGAGCAGGCGGTGGGCACGGAGCTGGAGCCGGAGTTGGCACGGACGGTGGTGGAGAGTGTGGAGCGGCTGCTGCAGAGCTGCCCCCGGGGCGGTGAGGCCGAGCTGCGGGCGCTGATGAAGCTCAACAAGAAGCTGGCCAAGGCTGTGGGGCACATCTTCCAGCTGGAGGATGGTGACCGGCAGAAGGAGGAGGAGATCCGCCGGCACAGCGCGATCTACGGCCGCGGCGAGGCCCGGCGCCGTGAGGGCAAGCAGCTCACCCTGCACGAGGTGGGCACCGTGCTTGAAGTTCCTGCGATGTGCTGGGACCGGGGCAGCTCTGAGGGCGTGAGTGGGTTGGGATTCGAGGTCTGCTCCCACGCAGGTGGCATCTGCCATTCTGAATGTGGTGTCGCCTTAGCCGAGGGTCGTGTGGGCGCTGCTGTCCCGTGGGCGCTGCCATCCCTGTCCCCACTCACGCATCATCTCTGCCCCCAGCTCATCATCAACGAGGCGGCCGCCCAGTTCTGCCTGCGGGACAACTCGCTGCTGCTGCGGCGCGTCGAGCTCTTCTCGCTGTCACGACAGGTCGCGCGGGAGAGCACCTACCTGTCTTCACTCAAGGTCGCCAGGTAAGCCCAGACCTGGGAAACGCCCACCTCATAGGCCTGGGGGGGCCTGGGTGTCACCCCCTCGCACGCTGGGAGCTGCACCATGATCCAGCACTTCTGGATGGGGCCAGGACCCTGCGGCCCCCAGTTCCCCTTTGCCAGTGGGTGGTTTCTGCCTGACCTTGGAGCGTGGGAAGTGGGGAGGATGGGAATGACGGGGATGCCAGGCGTAGGGGGGGGATGCCAGGCAGCAAAGGGATGCCGCTGGGGATACCCCATGTCTTGCCTCCATCCCCAAAGCCCCCTGCCCACCGTGCCAGGGCTGCCTTTTCCCTTTGCTTTCCAGCTGCTTCCCTCTTTTTCCACCCCCAATTCCATCTGTGCCAGAGCCCCAGCTTCTCTGGCAGTGCCCTGCCTGGTGGCTCGGCTCACAGCGTGGGGCCTTGCTGAGGCCACCCCCACGCCTGACACAGCTCCTTTCCACCCCCAGGGCCCATCCCGAGGACGGTGGTGCCATTGTGGCTAAGCGGCTCAAGCAGGAGGTGGGTGCAGGTGCAGGAGAGTGTGTGCAGGTGTGCACACCTGTGAGCGTGGGTGTGACGGTGCAACGTGCCCGGGGCTGCCCATGCCAGCTCGGGGTGATGGCCGTGGGTGTTCTGGGGTGGGTGGTGCAGGGGACCTGCTCACCTGTGTGCTCCTGGCAGGCGGGAGAGCAGAGCCGCCCTGAGCTCCTGGCACTGCCGGTGGGGCTGGAGCCCCCCGGGGCCGGGTACCGAGCCAGCTTGGAGGAGGACACGGGCAGCCTCTCTGGGGAGAGCCTCGATGGCCACTTGCAGGGTGAGTGGGGCTCCCTCTCCTCCCCGGGGAGCTGGTGGTGGCCGGTCCCCAGCCCCTCGCGCTGACTGTCGCCCCTCTCTCGGCAGCAGCGGGGGCCTGTCCCCGGCTGACCCCTCCGCCCGCTGCGGCCCCGGACGTGCCCCTCGGCCTCGCACCCCACGGGCTCTGGAGCCGCCACATCCTCCAGCAGACGCTGATGGACGAGGGGCTGCGCCTGGCCCGGCTGGTCTCGCACGAGCGCGTGGGGCGGCTCAGCCCCTGCCTGCCGGGGAAGCCCCCGGGACCAGGTGAGCCCCCGCGGGGCCGGGGGGGCTTCGCCGCGGGCAGGGGTCAGGGCGGCACCGCTGCTTTCTCCGATGGAATCGTGTCCTGACGCCATCTCCGTGTTCTCCCCACAGAGTTCGAGGATGGGCTGGCAGAACGGGGTCCTCCGGCCCCCCCAGACCCCCCTCGGGGCACCATCAAGGTGGAGCAGGAGACCAGCAGGCAGTGAGGCCCCTGTAGCGCCCCCGCCACCATTAACGAAGCAATAACGTGCTGGGGGACGGGTGCGGCGGAGCTCCGGGCCCGGGGAGCTTGGGGAGGGTCTCAGCCACAGCCCCCCGGCCCCCTCCCGTCCCACACCGACGCTCTGGTTACCTCAGCCGCGGCGGGATGCGACTCCCCGCAGCAGCAATACCCTCATCCCGCTCGGCTCCGCGCCCCCGCCGCCCCCCAGGGTTGGGGAGCCCTCGATGGACTGGAGCCCCCTGTACANCCCCGTTAGGACTGTGTGGTGTCTTTTTAGAGCATTAGCGACTCTTCCTTTGTACCGTGTACAGTAGATTATTTATTTTGTTATTTTGGAATAAAACTTTATTTTATGGCTTATCTTCCTGCCCCCCTGCTCCAGCCTGGAGGGGGTGGGGGTGGGGAACAGCTCAAAACCCCAAAGCAAGCGCTGACTGCGGGGGTGCGCGGGGATCGGGTCCCCCTCCATGGGGGTCCCGGTGTTCCCCCCCGCGCCGGGCACCGGGCTGGCACCTCCGCCCCGGCGCCGTTCGCGCTGCCGCCTCCCGCCCCCGCGGTGACTCATCCCGGCGGCGTGGGCTGGGGGCACCGCGTGCGGCTGCCGGTGCCCCCCACGCAGGACGGGGCCCCTGCGCCTGCACCCCTCACCCGCGGACCCCCGGAAGCGGCGGGGGCGCGCAGCAATGCACGGAGGAAAGGGGGGGCGGGGGTTACCCCAAATCCCCCTAACCCCGCCTTTCCTAGCTGGAGTTTCCACCCCTCGCAGGAGTCGTTTCAAGTCCATGAACCCAGGCAATACTGGGAGGGAGTGAGGGGGGGGTCCCAGTCCGTTGCCGCCCCTCCCCAGTAGCCCCCTCAGGCGTGTCTCGGCCGGATGCTGTCATCCCACCGTGCCTCCTGGCCCAGCCCCCAGGAGGACAGGCTGGAATTGGGGTACCCGCCGTGCTGCGGGAGGGCCGGGAAGGTGGGCAACAGGGGCACCTCCTGCAGGAGGAGCTGGTCCAAATCCGCGCCTGATGACTGCTCCATGCTGGGCGACATCCTGGGGACAGAGGCAGCGGGGTGACTGGGGGGAACTGGGAGGGGCTTCCCCCTGCTGACCCCTCCCCGTGCTTACCACCGCGGGGAGCTCTGCAGCGACGCGTCCTCCACGGCCTGGAACGGGGGCAGCTCGGGCATCTCCTCGTCCTGCGGCTCCACAGAGGGACCCGCGGGCAGCAGCTGCGGGACCTCCCCAGCCATGTACTGGTTGGGCATGAAGGGTCTGGGAGGGGGGCAAAGAATGGTGTAGACCCTGCCCCGCAGGGCACTCACCAGCCCCGAGGTATTGGGGGGCACTCTCTGGTTTGTGGGGGGCTGGTGTGGGGCTCCTCCTCCCGGGAGCACTGGTCAGCTGGAGATGGCCACTCCAGGTCTGCCAGCCCTGTGTCGAGGGGGGGAAAAAGGGGTGCAGGGCAGGGTGCCCCCCTTCCAGCTGTGTGCCAGGTCTTACCCAGAGGTCCTGAAGGTAGGGTCCGGGCAGTGGGACAGCGAGGGAGGTGAGAGCATCTGTGATGGGCTGTGGGGAGCAGGAGCACTCAGAGAGGGGGGGAACACCCCTGACCCTGCTGTGGGGTGGAGGGGTGTCCACCCTGCCCCCCAATCTGCCCCCCACCTACCTGGGGAAAGGGGAGTTGAGCCTGTCAGGGACCATCATCATGCTGCTCTCAACGGTGGGGTAGCCTGCGGGCATGGGCTGGGAGCAGAATGGAGTGGAGGGGCTGCAGTGCACATACAGAGAGGTTTAGATTGATGGGGGGCTCTGCCACAGCCCCCACCCCACGCCCCACAGCAAGGCACTCACCACATGGGGCCCAGCAGTGGCTGCAGACTCTCAGGGTGCAGCTCATGCTGCGGCATGGGCAGGTTGAACATTTGTGTCTGGGGGGCCTCGGGGGGGGCCCCCATGGTGCTTGGAGGCTGCTGGTCCCTGCAAAAGCACATGGTCCCCGTCAGCACTGCCTGATCCAGCCTCCCAAGGGGGACTTGTGCCAGTGGGTGCTCGGGGGCAGGTGGGGAGGTGCACAGATGTGCCCCAGCGCAGCTGGGGGCCCACAGGGGGATCTTCACTCTCCACACAGCTCTTTTCTACCCAGCCAGGGATGTCCTTGTCCAAGGGGATGCTCAGGCTGGCCAGGGGTCTGTGCAAACCCTGGCCCATGTGCACACGCCTCCAGCACAGACATGGCCTCGCACCCACCTTTCGCTTTCCACAGTCATCTTGATGGCAGTGGAGACGTAGCCCCGGCCGTCCTTGCCTGTCTGCTCTTCTGCTCAGGGAGGAGAAGCACCCATGAGCCGCCACCCCCACCATGCCCTGCCAACCATCTTTGCCAGCCCCAGTTGCCCCTGCAAGCCCTGGGGCCACCTGGGTCAGACCCATGATTCCCCCTGCAGCATTGCTGGGGTGCAGAGGGGCAGCCCAGGGCCCATCCCAGCCCTCCCCACTCACTGTTGTAGTGACTCCCAAAGGCCTGGTCCTTGGGGGTGCTGGGGTAGAGGTTACGGAGCTGCACCAGGTCCCGGATCCGGTCGCCGAGGGAGCGGATGGACAAGTCCTTGGCAGAGAAGGGCTGGATGTTTTCCACCTGGCTGGAGCCTGAGTGAGGGGGAAACACGCCACTGAATTCCAGCGCTGGTTCTCTTAGCAGCCCACAGCTCCCGGCAGTGAGGATTCCCCCTGCACAGCACCTGACCCCGCCTCACCGTCCTTGCCCCGCATGACGTAAGCGATGGTGACGCCCCCGATCTCGGAGTCGCTGAAGCGGAGCAGGAAGGTCCCGTCTGGCTTCATGCCCAGCAGTTTGCACACATACTGCTTGCTGATGAAGCCCATGATGAGCCTGGAGGGGTGGACAGGTGGGGAACAGGGATCAGGACTACACAGGGCAGTGGGGTGGGATCAGGACCCCCAAAGCGCAGCCCCAGGGTACCGACCTGTCTGACCAGTAACTTTTGAGGCATCTCTTGGTGAGGTCCAGGACTCCATCAAACCACTGCCAGAAGGTGAATCCCCGCCCAGGGAGGATCTCCTGAGGCAGAGAGAGGCCATGAGGCTCCCCATGGCCAGGCTGGCCCCTGCCCACCCTGGCCAGCCCTGCCAGTCACCTTGTTGAACTGGGCCCAGGAGACGTGACGGTTCTGGAAGTCCTCGGGGCTGGCGCTGTGGTCATTGAAGATCTTCTGGGCCAGGAAGAAGTAATGGTCCTTGAGAAGCCCCTTGGTGGTCTGCACCTCTGCCATGAACTTCAGGTTGAGGGTGTCACACATCTTTTCCCAGGGCACCCGCTCGGCCACCACGAAGGGCACTCGCTCCTGTGGCCAGGCAGGGGGTCATCAGGACGGGACGCTCACCACGTCCCACCCCTGGGCTCCTGCTCCCCCCTGCACTGTTCCCCCCCTCCACACCCCAGTCAGCCCCAGGTTCCAGCTCCTTCTCTCCAGCTGGTGGCACTCACAATGTCGGAGAAGGCGTTATCCCACAGCACGGTGGCTTTGGCGTTGTTGTCCTGGTTCCCGTGGACGATGACAACGATGGGCAGAGACAGGACCTGGGGACAGAGAGTGGCCCTGAGCCGAGGGAGTGTCCCAGTGCAGCACAGATGTCCCACAGGGGAAGGCTCAGCACACCCAGCCCCATCCCATGGGAGAGGAACTGGTACCTGGAGGTGGATGGAGATGTTGCTGGGAGTCAAGGTGACGTTAGTGCTGAACAGGACGGCGCATTTCTCCTCTGTCACTGACTCGGAGCCCTTCCGCTCACAGCGCTTGATCTTCTTCAGCAGCTGGGGATGGAGAGCTGAGCATCCCCAGCCTCGGGACCCCCAAAAACCCAACAGAGCCCCCAGCACAGTCCCCAGCCCCTCACTGGTGGCACTTACCACGTTCTTGAAGTTGGCGCAGCAGGTCCCGTTGGTGGGGTTGGTCTCCAGGGCCACCGTGTTGTGCAAGATCTCCCCCGTGCTCTCACTGGGTGGAGGAGGGGGGGTCAGGGGGGAAATGGCGGTGGGGAAGCCCCCCTGCCCTCACACCCACTGCTCACCTGAGAGTATTGCTGTAGTTGCTGAGCTCGAGCTCCCGTGCCTGCTTCTCTGTCACCATGTCAGCCCTCACCATGTAGGGCTTGGGTGCTGCCTTCAGCAGCTGCGGGCCCAGCAGGAACCGGACGCTTGCCTGGAACTTGGTCTGGGTCTTCAGCACCTGTGGGGGCTGCTTCTCCACCAGGAAGGAGCTGAGGGACAAAGGGACACCGTGGCACTTGGCACAACGCCCTGCCAGCTCTGCCACCAGCCCCTGCACACCCACCTCAACCCCTGGCCACCACAGCCCCCGGGCCTGTTACCTCTTGACCAGGCTGGACAACACCTCGTTGAGGCGCTCCAGGAGCCGGGGCAGCAGCTCAGGCCCCAGCTCTGTGCTGGCTGCCATCACCTGCTGCTGCAGCTGGAAGTAAACCTCGACCAGGCTCTCGCACCTGGAGAAAGAGGGACCCTCAGCACTGCACCCTCACTCACCCAGAGCCCCTTGGGCCTGCAGGAGGAGCAGGAGACTGCCCAGGGTCCCCCAGCCCTGCCCTGTGCCCCCTCACCTCTTCTGCAGCGGTGCCAGATTCTCCTCAAAGATGGCCCCATTCCCTGCCAGCTGCTGTTGTCTCTTCCAGATCTGGATCCTCTTCAGGACCTGCTGTTTGGCTGCCTCCAGCTCCTTCACGGCCTCCAGGACAACGGTGGGCAGTTCCCTGGGGGCCATGGGGCTCTGCACGGCCCCTTCCCGCCCTGGCCCCTCCTCCTGGAGCGCCTTGATTTCACAGACTCGGTGCTGCAGCCGCTGCAGCCCCAGGCTGAACTTCAGCTCCTCCTGCCGCCGGTGGAAGCTGAGGGGCAGGTGGTGGTCCTGGGGCAGAGCAGAGCGGGGTCAAAAGGGGCTGGGGCCGGTCCTGCACCTCGGGGTGCCCGGGAGGGGGGCAGGGAGCACCCACCCGCTTGAGCACGGCTGCCTTCTCGCCCTCCAGGATGGCTCTCATGATGGCCACCAGCCGCAGAGGGTCCCGGCGGAAGGTGTTCTGGGGGGAGACAAATGGGGGTGTCAGGGGGGATGGTTCATGTGCCCCCCGTTCCTGGCCCCCCTCCCACCTCAGCCCCTTCCCACAACACCCGGCCAAGGCAATTCATGGGTTCCACAGCCACCACAGAGCTGATTTCCAGCTTTAAAAACCACTTTAAATGGTGCATAGAATCATGGAATATCTGGAGTTGGAGGGAACATCAGGATCATCAGCTCCAACTTCATCTTTTTGTATAAAAAGTAGAAGAATCAACTTCAATTTGGAAAAAAAAAAATCCAAACTGAAAGAAAATCTCCATTCCTGTGAGCATTTCCTCCAGCCTCCAGCCTGACACCTGGGGGAGACTCTCCCAGCTGCCCTGGGTGGATCAATGCTTTCTACTGAAAACAAGGAGAGGAATTCCCCTGCTGGCTCCAGCTCCCGTGTCCTGTGCCAGCTCCTCCGGCCTTCATGCATTTCCCAAATTAGCAACTTCCCAAAACAGCAGCAGAAACACGATGGGGGGAACGGCTGATGACGTGCTTGGTGGGTTTCTGTGCCGGAGGGAGCTCCAGTGCGGGGCTCTGAATGCAGCACTGGTAGCCCCGTGGGCTCTTCCAGGGAAAATGTGGGATTCAGGGGATGAGAGGTCCAGGTTTGGCTCCCACCTGCACCCCCAGCCCTGTGGTTGCCCATCTTGGGGGCCACCTGGCTCCCACTACCCACAGCAGCACAGAGAGCAGGGAACAGCTTAGCCAGGCATGGATAAATGAGGATTTGGTGTTCTGGGATGAGGGGATTGAAGGAGGAGGGAACACAGGAGGGCTGCTCTGGTTCAACATTTTAAATAATAAAAATTCCCTAAGCTGAAACATCTGCTTGTTTCCTACAGCAAAAAGGAACAGTCTTGTTTTGGAAAGTCACCCCGCTCCCCAGAAGTTGTGACTAAAGCTGATCCCTTCCCAAATGCTGCATATTAAAAAGGTCTGTTACCAAAAAAGCAAGAGTTTTCAACCAGAATGGGGCTCTGGGAGTGAGCCCTGCTCAGCTCTGGTGCTCTGAGCTCTGCTGGCCAGAGGGGATAAATCAGAGGGGTTGGGAAAGGGACACGGCAATTCCAACAGCCTTGATAAGAGAAAGAGCACCAAAAATGAAACCCAGAGCTCACGGCAGGAGGAAATGCAGCCTCACACGGCCTGGAGGAAGGAGAAATCAAACACTCGAGCAGAAAATGGGGAACATCTGGTGAGACAGCCCTCAGGTGCCAACAGCTGGGGGCAAATGGGGCCATGGGGGCTGAGGGGCTCAGGAGGGTCTCCACAGGATCATTTTAGGGAAGATGTAGCAGCTCCCTGTGGGCCACTGGGCTGTAGAATCTGGGTCAGCCCTGGGATGCAAACAAACCCCCTCTGTCCTCTGGAACACCCCAAAAACCCAATCGCTGAGTCCACTCATCGCTCACAAGCCTGGAAAAGGGTGTCACATGGGAACCATCCCAAGGCATTGAGCCCTTCCAGCCTAAAATAATCAAGTTTTCCTGGGAGCCGGCTGCAATCCCAGCCCCAGGGTCCCTGTGCACCTCGATGCTGTTGACTTGCTGCAGGATCTGGCACTGCTGCCCATCGCTGCCGGCAGCGCTGCGGAGTTTCTCCAGCATGGCCGAGAGCATCCCGTTGGCCACGCTGCTGCAGAAGGCGTCTGAGCCATTGATGAACTCCCTGGAGAGGGGAAAAATTGGGAGAATGGGTACGGATCCCTCACCCTCCCCTGTGTGACCCCCAGCCCTGCGCTGCTGCGGGGAGGAAGGGTCCTGGGAGACTCACCAGGGCTGGTTCTCCAGCCACTCGGCCAGGAGACAGCGCAGGCTCCGCGGAAACTCGGTGGGGAGGCTGCTGAACTCCTCCGGTGGCATGTGGGAGACGAGGTTCCAGAGGGACATCTTGGAACAGTCACCTGTGGACAAATAGGAGAGGGGATGGGAGCAGGGCCACTCGAGCAGCCCCCAGCCCAGCCCTAGGGGTGTTGAGAGCCAAGAGCCCCTCAGGGAGGGGGCAAGAGCTGCTGCTTGTCCTTCCACGTCTGAACCTGCTGCTCCACTGGGCTGGGGCTGCTGGGGAGGAAAAGAAGGAGGAGTGGGAAGCTTGATCCAGGATCATCCTCTTGGGCAATCCTGGGCGGGTTGGCAGCCCACTTGTGCCTCAGTTTCCCGAACCTCTGGGGAATCCCTGCTCCTTCTGCCACAAGGGAGAAGGGATGGGCAAATGCTGCTGGACTTGCATAGTAGAGTTGGGAGAGCCGGAGGAGTGTGGAATCCTCTGGGGGTGGGAGAAGTGTGAACTCCCCTGAGCTTGGTGAGGCAGTTCCACCAGGGTGATCCCAGTGAGGTGGCTTGGCTGTCCCCCAAAACTTCCTCAGGTGTTTCCCGCAAGGAAGGCCCCTTCCCCAGCTGCCCCTCACGCTTGGTGGGCTTGACAGATCAGGGAAAGCAAGAAGAGGACTGGAATGAGGCGCTAGATAGGGAACTCCACTCGCAACACCCCGACTGGGGCCTCAGGGCCCCACCTCACCCGGAGGTGGGTGTTGGAACCCCGACATTCGCACCCCGTTCCCTCAGCGTTGCCCGCGCCTCTTCCCGACAGCTCCCGCCCTTCCTCCCACCACGCCGCAGCCCCGCGGGCCCGGCCGACCAGGGGGGTCCCCGGCCAGACACACCTCGCTGCCGGTTCCGCCGGCCCCGCCCGGGGCCAAGGCCCGATCCCGCGGCGGATCCCGCAGCTCCGGCGTCTCACGACCCAGCCGAGGGGCCGGGGCACCGGCGGGGACCCCCGGCCGGCGCAGGCCTGGCCCGCCGTGCCCTCAGGCGAACAGGCGAGCGAGGAGCCGCGTCACGTCCCGAGTCCCCGCGGGCAGCGTTCCCCACGGGCCTGGGCCGCGCGGAGCCGCCGAAGGCGCAGGGCGGAGGTGGAGCTGAGAGACTCCGAGAACCCTGCGAGGGGAAGGAAGCCAGCGTCACTGGGCAACGTCGCAGCCGGAGCAAACAAACGCCTGCGGCCTGCCCCGAGCGGTGCAGCGGGAGCACCCCGGGGTGGCGGCGGCATGGCCCCCCTGGGCTCACCAGCCCTCACGGAGCCCCGTGTGCCACCCCTGTAAGGGATCAACCATGGCGGCTGGAGGCTGACGCCTTCCAGAAACGCTTTTGCTTTCGACTTCACGCTGCTGCCCGGAGCAAACAGATCCCAGGGATTCATGGCAGTGAACGGCCCAGGGGTTGAGGTTACTTCGAGGGGTCAATGCCCGGTGCGAAACGCACACAACAATTCTGGGAATGCTGCTGGGCTTTTCCCCACAGTCCCAGTGGGATCTTGGCAGGAGGGGAAAAAACAGCCTTTCCTTTTGCCACCCTCTAAGTTAATACCCATCCTCCTGCCCTATTAAACCTGTATTTCTGCTCAGCCCTGGGAGGCAGCTGCTGGCTGGAAGCGCCAACCTGGAGCGTAAGCCTTAAGCCAGGCATGCCTGGATCTGCTGAGAGTCTGCAGGAGAAGCTGCGCTGCTCCCTCCTCCCACAGCCCAGGAGGAGCTCGAGGCCGGGAACATGCCTGTCCCCTCTTGGCATCGGTAACAGCAGTTCTGTCAGCCCAGCTGTGCCCCGAATCCTTCCCATCCTAATTTCCACGTTTCCCTCTTCATCTCCTTCTGCAGAAGAGCTTTTCCCAGTTCTCTCCTGGGGTCAACATCCCATGGGGACGCTCCTCCAGGTCACCCCGGGAAGCCGAGGTCACAGGGACACAGCTGAGTTGTGGCCGAGGAAACCGGCTGGACACGGGGCAGGTTAAGGCTCCCGGGGAGGGGGAGCAGCCACCCTGACCCGCTCCCCCTCCCCAAACCCCCTCAATGCAGCCACTTTCGCTTCCTCCTCCACTGGAGGGGCTTTGCCTCATTGTGGGGCTGGGGTCTCCCGGGCGAGAAGGTGGCACAGGAGGAGCCCAGGCACGGGAGGGGACTCAGGGACCCCCACACTCTCAGTACGGCCTTTGTGCTCTCTCGCTCAACAGGAAACCCTGTCCCCAAGCCGTACACTCCCCATCTCCTTCCCTGTCCCGAGGTACCGTACATCCCACGGATGTTACTCATTAACTACCAGCCCTTCCTGGCAGCTAACCGCAGCCCCCCACCCTCGGGGCGGCTGTGTCAGGGGGACGGGGACGGACCCCCACCCCTGGCCATGTCCCCGCTGCCCTCTGCGATCTCCCAGCCTGGCGCAGGTGGGTCCCTCTGCACCCTCCTCATCCTGCGGGGCACCTCAGAGCACGCTCCCTGTCCTGCCAGCAGATTCCCCGGGGCTTTCGCAAGGACAGATGTTCCGAGGTTTTCCAAACGCTGTGGACATCTGGATTTCTCTCTGACTCTGCCCTTGCCGGGAAGAGCCCGAGGAACATTGCTGCCCCTCAGCGTGCCTCAGTTTCCCCGAGGTGCTGGGGGTGCCACTGCTGCCAGCGTTCTCCGGCCGAGGCCAGAACACAGGACACGGTGGGACACTGGTGACAGTGCCATGGGGAGGTCACCCACATGTTGCGGGCGGGGCTGTCCACTGCTGACCACTCCGGGAGTGAAAGTTCCTCGGGTGCGTAGGAAGAGGAGCGGGCCTTCCCAGCCGACCCAGCCCAGAATGACTCACGGCTCGGGGAGTCCGGGCTGGATTCGGTGCCGCTCCCGTCCCAGGAACTCGCTGTTTGGGTCTACCGGCGGGACAGGGGAAGGGGTCTGCCTTTGCCCCACGCACCCCCAGTCCCCAAACATCACCATGCCAGGAGAGCAGGGTGCCAGGAGAGCAGGGTGCCAGGAGAGCAGGGTGCCATCCTCTGCACCCACCCAGCAGTGGGTGCTCTGGACTTCGGGTCGAGCTGGGCTGCGTTTCTACCTGGACAGTCGATGCAGCCTCAGCATCACCGGTCCCGGAGCCCCTTCCCCATCCCATCCCCAAACACCCTAGTGAAAACACTCCAGTTGAGCGGCTGACAGTCGCTCCGCTCCCCCTCAGAGGCCCCGCTCAGGCTGTCACACGTCGCACTGCCCACCCCCGGAGCAGGGAGGTGCCCCTGGACAGCCGTCCAGCCCCGGGCAGCCTCCGCCCCTGGAATACCCCGCAGAGCCCCGTTCCCTCCCCGGCTCCCAGCTTGGTGCCCCTGCAAGAGTTCCGGGCCGGGGCGGGAGGTGCCAAGCAGCGGCAGAGTCCCCGGTCCCGTCCCCTCGTTACCTGGCGAGAGCAGTCGCGGGCAGGGGGCGGCCGGTCCGGCCGGTCCCCGCGGCCCCTCGTTCACTCGCTAGCGGCGGCGGGCGTGGCCGGTCCCCGCGGCGGCCCCGCTCCGCCGGGAAGCGCCGAGCGCAGGAAGGGGGAGGAGACGCGCGAGCGGAGGGATGGGAGGACACCGGGACCGGGACCAGACTCGGCAGGACCGGGGACTCCCGGACGTTCCCACCGAGGGGCTGCGGCACCCACCGGCTCCGCGTCCGCCCCGTATCAGCCCCCACCCACTCGTGACCCCGCTCTTGCCCCGTATCTCCCCATTCCTGTCCCACATCATGACCGCACTCTTACTCCATATTCCGCTCGTGACCGCACTTCTGCCCCATTCAGCCCCCAGCCACCCACTGCTCGCACCCACGCGTGTACCCCTGTCCCATCTGTGACACCCACTCCTGACCCTGCTCTTGCTCTAACCACGTCCCTCTTTGTTGCCCTTCCAAGCCCCCCGCCCATCCCCGTGGGCGCCCCCCACCCATTACCGCGGGTGCTCTCGCATCGGGGCAGCCCCGGTTCCGTGGCCCCGTCATTCCCCGGTGCACCGGGCCGGGCTGTTGGTCCCGGGCTGCACCTTCACCGCACGGTTTGAACCGCGGTCCCCGTTCTGGGGGACTGGTCCCGGGGTGTGCCCGCCTCTGCCTGCACCCTCCGGTACCGACCCGAGGACGGGAGCGGGGGCACTGAAAAGGGGTGCTCGTTGCTTGGGGGAGCTTGCTGCTTTACGGGGGCACCCGCCCTTGCCCGGGGCTCTCTTCGGCCGCTCCGACCCCCGCGTCCACCGGAGCGGAGGGGCAGCACCGGGCAGGGCTACCTGGGGGCCGCCAGGGGGCGCTGCCGCACCGCCGGTGCCACTGGGGCGAACCGGGGGATGCGGGACCGGTGCTGCCAGGACTGTGTGGGGGTGCGGTATCGGGGCTGGGGCAGGGCCGCGGTGTCCCCGCGTTCCCCCCGTTCCCCCGGCTTCTCCTGCCGTGGTGCCAGTGAACTCTCCGTGCTGCCATTTCGAGCATCAAACGCGTCCGCGGGCCCCGTGAGCGCGGCTCGCTCACTGCGTACCGGGTCACCTCGGGGGGACGGGCACCCGCCGGGGTCGTTCGGGACTGGGAAGGGGCTTCCCGGCCTCCCCACGGCCCCGTCCAGGACGGTACCGAGTGGGGAGGGGACTGTGGAGCGCTGGCCGGGACCCACGCGTGGGACGAATCAGAATCGCACTCCCTCCCCGGGTCGTGTACGACGTTTGGGGGCTCTGGGGGAATGGGGGGTCCAGAGCAGGCCCCCAGAACCCCTCCAGCCCACCGGGTTACGCCACGCTTTTCGCCACCCCGGCGCTTCTGCAGGGGCGGCGTCCCAGGAACATCTGGACCTTCTCCCGAACATCTGGCGCCGCAGCAACCCTGAATCACCCCCCCCCCGCCCCCCCGCAGCTGCCTGACCGGGGTGGGGCGGAGCAGGCGTGTGACATAATTAAAAAAACATATGACATCACGCGGAGGGGTCGCATGGTGCCTGATGACGGTGCCGGCACCGGTGCCCATCCCTGGCCCCGGGCCCTCGAAGTCAGTGGAGTGGCCTGTGGATGACGTCACAGCTCTGGCTCTGACGTCACGGCTTTGGCTCTGACGTCACGATTCCCAGTCAAAGCTGGAGTTGGGTGAGTGATGGCTGGCCTTGGGGATGACGGGACCATGATGGGGGTCCGCTGTTCCGGCCCCTCGGCCCTGAGCCCTGCTCCCACAGCCCCGACGGGACGGCTGGAGGGACAGCGAGGGTCCTGTGCCCTGGAGGGTGATGAGGGACCCCCTGGCTTGGAGGGACAGTGAGGGTCCCACTACCCTCGGACATAGTGAGGGTCCTGCTGCCCTGGGGGAACGGTCAGGGTCCCACCGCCCTTGGAGGTGGTGGTGGTTTTGCTGTCCTGGGAGAATTTCGAGGCTCCTGTTGCCTTTGAGGATGGTGAAGGGTTCACTGCCCTGGGGGACAGTGAAGGTCCTGCAGCCCTGAGAGGACGGCGAAGGTCCCGCTGCCCTTGGGGATGATGAGGGTCCTGTCGCCTCGTCCGTCTCTGACCCGCAGCCGGTACCGTGTGCCGGTAGAGAGGAGCTGAGCCACCCCCGCACCTGGGGGGAATGGGGGCCACCACAGCAGGGACGGACCAGGGGCTGGAGCGGCATCGCGGGCCGGTACCGCGTGTGGGCGCGGGACCCGCACCCCCGGCCCCGATCCCGGTCCCCTGCTCGTACCATACTGACACCGACACTCCCACCGGATCTTTGCCCGTACCACACTGACACTGATACCGGCACCGGTTCCCTGACACCGGCACCGCACCCCTGCCTGTACATTATTGACACCGACACTGGACCGCTGCCCGCACCATACCGAGACCGGTGCGAACACCGGACCCCTGCCCGGACCGTGTCCCCGCCCACACCCACCGGGGGGCGCAGCCCCGGCACCGCACGCGCATGCGCGTAGGACCCCCCCCCCCAACGCCA